>JAODLD010000001.1:21731678-21748938 GCA_026781065.1 Mormyrops boulengeri
CCTGGATCATGTCCCCCCTTAGTACAAATCATATAAATGTGTGTGTGTGTGTTTGCATAGATCACATTTGAGGACCACATTGTCCCCAAAGTGTAGTAAAACCTGAAATTTCCCTACTTTTGGGGACATTTTTTGAGGTCCCCATTTGGATAACCTCAGTTCTATAAAAATCAGTGAATGCATTCAAAAAAGTAAAAATGTTTGTTACTTATGGTTAGGGATGGGTAGAGGTTAAGGGTGTCCTGATTGGAATTAGGGTTTTTCCCATAGAAATGAATGGACGGTCCCCATTTAGATAGGTACACCAACATGTGTGTGCGTGTGTGTGTGATACTGGGGTGTCACACAACCATCAGTGTACTGGTTTCCCCAGTACAGGGGCATGTGGAGTAGGCAATCCAGACTCGTATCTGAATGCCGAATACACGGTTCCTAGTCAGAATCACTTTCAGACTGCAATGCTGGCCACATTCCAAAGGTATCTGTGGAGATTATCAGGCCAAGCGGACTTCAAAGGCCGAACCCAAAATTCCTGTGAAGGTCCAAAGACCCAACCGTGCTTCGGAAAGGAAACCTCTCACCCGAGAGGCTGAATCAAGCCTCTGGGTCTGAGCCGTTAATGATGGACGGCCGTGATTGGCTCTTCGTGATTACACACATCAGAACTGATTACGACCCTGAGAAACCGCAAGGCCGTGGACTCTGAGAAAGCCGGCGTCGTCAAAATAGCTCGCCATAGAAAGACGCTGTAAATCCAAGACATTTTAAAATGCTGCAATTTTCACTTCCCGCAGTGGGCGAACTCCCCATCGGCACAGAAAGAAAACCCTGACCGACTCGGACCCATAATCACACCCACACACGCCGCCGACGCCGCATTCGCGTGCCCTGCACTTTCCAGCCCAGGGACTGAGATGGGCAAAAATCAAAGGAGAGTTTGGGGGTGGGGTTGGAGGGTTTCGTATCGCTGAAAAGGACTTGTGGCATTCCATTGCAGAGACACTCAAAGATCATCACTGCAGGGATGTCTGCCTTCAGAAGACCCCTGATGACCGGTTTACGACGCATTACCTCTGAGTCACTCAATTGTACCACGGTACACATTCGCAAAATATGCCAAGCAGTACGTTCACGTGCGTTAAAATAAACCTGTGGCGTTCTGTGAGACTGTAGCTTATATGTAACTATTATAAAAATGTTTCTCAGCAAGTATTATTGTACATACCAAGTTAAAATGCACAGTCTCTTGGTAGGAAAGCCAGTTTTGCAGTTAAGTGCTGTATGAAGTGCTGTGGAGAAGTTGTGAAAAAAGATAGTGACTGTGTCTAACAGCGTCAATGCCAAGTGTTCAGGCAGTGTGAAAAAATTTGCGAAAGAAACTGGAAGGACGAAAGCCGAGCCTTTCAAGAATAGAGAAAGCATCAAAATATTATGCTGTCGACGGCGTCCACGACATGATCGTTGAGACCTGGACAGAGCCCACAAAGAACGTCTTTTATCGGGACGGCACACGCATTTACCGATGTCATGTTTCTTCCCCATTTTATGAAGTTCCACAGTTCAATAACTACATGCTATTCAGATATTTCCATGAAAGCGTATTTCGGCAACGCCATCCTCTCCTGCAAACGGGAGATAGGTATTACCCTCCGAGCAACTACGCAGCCGCAGGCACCCCGAGGAGCAGGGCTGCCGGCTTTCTCCGTGAGCTCATTCTGCATCTCTGCAAAACTGCACAGAAAAGGCAACAGCACACACACACGATGCTTGTATCCAAAGGCATGCACACTACCTAAAATCAGAGCAAAATTAAACTTATACTGTGTAATTGTATGCGTAAAGTAATTCCGCCTAAATGTTAATTTTATGAAGGAATTAAGTCACGCACGGCTCAATGTCGGATCCATGGTTACATTTACTTTCTGTATTGTGTTGGTTGCATTTCCTGTTTGAATTGTTTTATATTATTAGTGAAGTATATACCTACACACGTGCACATACAGCAGTCATGAATATATCATACATATTATATGCATATCATATCACCAAAAATTATTTAAATAGGCCTGTGCATTTATATGTGAAACATAAAGGGCCTATTTAAGAAGACAAATATTCTGAATGATTGGCTTGGCTGTGTATCAGTTTCCATCCCTTTACTGTTGCCTAGCAGCTGCCTATTCTGTTTCAATCTAGAAATGTCTTCCATATATTTTAATCTGCGTTCACACAACACCACAGAACTGAAATGGCTCAGAAATTAATGCTGCACTTCTCTACTCCCCGTTCTCTTTTTTGGGACTAAAGTGCCCCTTTTAAGACCACAGGTGATCACATTCTCCTGGTCAGTCTAACCTTTATGGTCTTGATTAATGGATGATTTGTTGGCTGTTACTAATGGCACATCTCTGCTTATATATGAAACACAACGTCTAAGCCTGGGTTCTATACGAGATACATTAGGTTGGCAGGACATTAGCTGAATGACACAGAACACCCCACTGAACCCCAGTATGACAGAAATCACACCAGGAGACCTTAAGTTACTCAGAATTACATTCTCAGCCTTTATGTTGAATCAAGCACGGCTTTGTGTCAATGCTTTTGTTACAACTGACATATCAACGTTGGTGCCCCAGTACATCTGGAGAGGTTTAAACATTGTAAATATACCACCATTTTGGTGAAGTTACAAACATATCCAAAGTAGCTTATCTATGAAATAAAACTAGGGGCGGGACACTGATCCCTATGAAAAATACAGGAAGCTGTCTCCATGCATTCATCATCTCCCGATAAGATTGGTCTAATTTTCCACTGTCTGCTGCATGTTTCCCTAAAGTATCTTCAACTTTCTCCAGACTATTATGAAAACTGAAAAGAACAGCCATCTTAGCTCTATACTCATCTCCTAGACTGAATTTCTGCAAACAAAAACACCATTTCTCTCATTTAGAGTCATGAACAGCCTCCCACCACTGTATCCTGCAGATCGAATTCTCATATACACTTTCCCCCTGATTACTCTGTGCATAAAACAACACTAATGGCCAAAATGGGAGAGAAGGGCTCCTCTTTTATGGAATAATCAACCTACTGCTGTCTGGGATTCAGACACACTCTTTGTGTTTAAGTCCAGTATAATCCTTCATATTAATCTCTCTTAAAGCTGTCGATGGATCCTCACTACAGAGCTGTTTCTGAGCTAAGCAGGCTGTGATTCTACACTAACACTGCAAGTGATGACCTCTGTTAGCTGTATTTTGCCATGTTTTAGTGTTGACTGTCTAATTCCTCCATCACGGTTGAGTATGACCTCTGCCTCTGGCCATTTCATTGGTTACGTTCACGAGGGCTTGCCTGTGATTGTGACCCATCTGTGGCTGCACCATGGAGGAACTTTGGCCACCCCACTGCAAGATGTAGTCACGTCTGCATTACGGTTAAGTTAAAGTGAATCACAATTAACTGATTGTGTACGTACATAATTTTTTAGTTGTTTTTCAGCATTATTTTGCAACCACAAACTGGGGCCGGTAACACCAGACCAGTAAAGGACCCATTCTCTTTCAGGAGGTGTATGGTTCAGTGGGTTAAGAAATCATTCCTGTGATCTGAAGGTCATCAGCTTGAGTCCTAAGGTTGGCAGAGTGATGTCACCACTGGGCTCTGGAGTGACACCCTTATGCTCCAGTTGCTCCAGGGCCTGGCCAACCCTGGTTTCTCAGGGTGCTTTTTGCACTGCTTTGAGTAAACACATCTGCTAAATAAAAATAATCTTCCAACATTCAGACTTCTAGCTGAACCATTGAGAGCTTTTCCCCCCCTATTCTTCTGGCCTACGAAGGCTTTATTCCTCTCCTTCACTGTCTTCTGGGTCTTTCTGCTTGCACAGTGTGCTGTATGTTTTCAGATATGTATATGTTAAGTTGTCTGGGGCAGCTGTGTTTCTGTAGGGTGCTCTACAAAACTGAACTGAGCATAGGTAACCGAGCCACATGTTGGGATGTTGCAGTGTGCTGATACGGTCTTCTCCACTGGCCCACTCTCACTGCCCTGCCTCCAAAGACCAGCCCATGATTAATTCCAGCTGCTGTCACCTGCGATCAAGCCGTCTTTATACACTGTTTACATTTTCCTTCGTGAAACTGTGTTTTCATAGGCACTATATTCCAACATTGCTTCTTAATCGCCTCCTTCTAACGTGGAACAGAATCAATTTTATATTTTTATGCTGTGATTTGTTTTCTGTTCCAGCCGGAAAAAACATACATAAGTCATTGTAATCAGATTTATATGGCAACCACCATGACATAAAAATGTCCAGTTTTTCGTTATAACGTGATATTTTGATGATTTAAGGTTATACTTTCGCGTTAAACCATGAAAATGATCTCGAAACTGGGTATATTTTATTTTTGTCATGGTAGCAGCAATACGCTGCTGTAGCTTGGTAATAAATGTGGTATACCATTTTTTAAACGTTGGTGCTTTAATACAACTGCAACTGAAGATATCAATGCAGAGCTGAAATGTTACATTTAAGAACCGATAGGTGGCAGTATTTCCATTTAAATTCTGGCCTCGTTGTCGCACTGGACCTGAACGCAGCGTGCAATTCTGATGCATCTTTCGTATAAGTAACGACTGTTTTACTAATCCGTGAAGCTATTCATTCTACCTTCATATAAATACAGTTTATAATTTGTAAAACAGATTGTTATTTAGCAAACAAAACGAGGCCTACATCCTAACTTATAATTTTCAGTTGTTTATATTTCTTATTTTTTCAGGTAATTTGTTCTGGAATGTTATTATACATAATGTTTGGAAACGCTGGAGATAAATAATACGGCATAAACAGTGCTCAAAATAAATATTATCCATAAACGGACATAAATATTATTACACAAACTGTTCTTTAACACCATAAATTTCGTTCGACCTTGAGGAGAAAAAAAACTTTCTTGAGAAGCTTTGGAGATATGATAAGGGCATCACATAAAGTTTCACCAATAGAATCGTCGAGGACTGCCGCATCTCGGGGTTTTTCTAACCCAGCCGAATTCATAGGACGGTTTTTACGACGGACAAATGAAAAAGCGCGGTGCATGCATTTTTCTCAATCCTAAGTATTTATCCTTCATCTGTTTACAAATAATTTGAACTAAACATTGAGGAAAGTTTTAGAGAAGCAGCACACGACATACTTTCCGTTTCAAATATACAGAAATATCGGATATATTAAACATTTTAATCGGTTATTTTGCTGATCCATGCGCAAGGAAGACCTGTTTTATTGCTGATTGGTGTAGAGAAGTTAACTGACAGCTCACAGGGTGAATAAACTGACAGAAGCTTTCGTTGAAATTATAGTAACGTGTACAGCAAATAACATTTTATGTAATTCCATACTAATTGATTCACCATTAAATTTAGTTGTACATGTGGATTTTTATAGTTTTATGCTGGCATTACCACAGCTTGACCCTTTGGTGTACATCACTCTTATACGCAGTTTCCTCAGGGAGAGTGAAAAAAAACTGTTTGAAAGAACAACTTCCTGTACATATACAAAGCATGCAGTCACCACGCACCTGTTTTTGAGCCTCGGGAAGTGTTATGTCCTACGGGAGGATGCTATCTCGTCCAGCCTGTTTTGGAGTCATTAAGGTCTTCAGTGACTAAGCAGTGATTCACAAAAGAAGAGAAGAATAATTGCTATAAAAGCCATTTCAACTAAAAACTAAATAAATCATGGACAGCATGAACACAGATGCTTGTGTCCCATAGTTAAGTCAAACCCACCCCTAACCACGGCTCTAACCCCAATAGCAAGCTTAACCCTAATCCTGACTTTGAGCCTTAAGACAACCCTAACCCTAAAGAATATCAAATGAGACTTAAGTTGTTAGTACAAGAGAAACTGCTTCCCTTGACATTCAAAGTAGCCTTTATTTCCAGTCAAGCTTTGCTTTTGGCCTATCCTGGGTTACCAACTGCAAATAAACTATACTGATGGCCTCCTAGTACCAGGCCGCCATCAGCAGGGTATTTCCATAGCAACCTAAATTCAACTTTAGCAGTTTCATCATTGGCATTCCTTCCCAGACGGCTTCCGCTTCCAACCTGTTTCCAAATGCTTTCCCAGGTACCTTCTGGGCGGCTCACTGCAGATTGCCTTGAAAATGAGCTGTGACTTTGTGTCGTTTTACATTCGGATTGATGTACATCATTTTCTTTTGTTTTGGCCTGGGGTCTTACTGGGCTGCAATTCCTACCCAGTTAGTGGTGCCATCTGAACCTCCTCCCAGATGTGCTTAGACCCATAAGGTTCTCATAAACATTCATATAATGTTGCCTGTAAAGTCAAGGAATTATTGTTGTACAAATCACCTGCATAATGGATATCCCTGGATCTTGTACAATGTATGTTTCCATACCATTAGTTGCTATCTGACCTGAATATTGTTGCGTCCATTAAATTCAACATGGTTCAGCATAAATGCACCCTTAACTCTGTCGTTCCTGCTCACAACTGGGACAGCGTGTGTCCGTGACCTAGCCATTTTTTCGAATGAGTGCATGCAGGACATCCTGTGTGTATAGCAGATGTTTTCAGTAGTTTTGGGCTCCTCCAGCCAGGCCGATATCACAGAGTTTCTGCCTTGTTAGTGATTCTCTTTGGCCCTACACTCCAACAAGGCGGTAGCTGTAACAACTCTCTCCCTGGCAGCGTTTCCACCTCCCCGTGCATCACACGCCTGGACGTTGCCAACTCTGACTACAGCTAGGGATGGTAGCTGTGAGCCATATGCTGCAGAATTAGCAGAACATGAGGTCATGCCTGTGATTGTGACCCATCTGTGGCTGCACCATGGAGGAACTTTGGCCACCCCACTGCAAGATGTAGTCACGTCTTTTTCATAATTCATAGTCCTTCTTCCACAGCTGACTTATTCTCATGGACCTCAGACTTCCTTTGTTAAACCCAGTTCTTCTCTCATGAGGTTCAGTTCTTCATAAAACCCCCACGCCGACAGATTGCTTATGAAAGTTCCTGAAGTTCTGGGACTCACTTGGTCATTCTAGATTAAATTCAGGTCGTCTTATGAATCTCAGGTTATGAGGTTCTAGGGCTCTGCTTTCTAAAAATCAAGGGTCCTCAGTAGAACAGCTAAACAGGGTTGTAGGGGATGAATCGCATGCAGTTTCTCCCACGCAGAAAGCTAAATTAAACAAACCTCTAGGCCACACCTTCATAAAATGTCCTTGGGAAGCAGCTCCTCTGTGGTCAATGGCAATCCCCCTCTATATTGTCCCCTCTACAGCCAAAATGGCAGTTACCCACTTAGAGCTCTGCAGGAGGGCGTGGCCTCCTCACCCACCCACACAGCTGCGAAAAAAAACCTCAGACCATCAGTGGAGGCTGAGAATGGCACAAATGTATGAAAATGACAGCAGCAAACGAGGGTGGCTCAATTTCATGTGACTCATCTAGTTCCATTTAATGTCAAGTCCAAGCTTGGACGTCACTGGTTGCTCTGGTCAATATGATGCAGCACAGCTTTTTGGTCAAAGTAGAGTTCATATTTTTGTCTTTTTGGCCTTGATGTATTGAGCCCGTCCGTTTGCATATTTGTGAACTAGCAGGTGCAAATCCAAAAGCTAAGATAAAGAAAGATTTCTTGCCCAAAGATAGTAGCATCAAACACAGTACAGCGGTGTTGCACACACACATGCGTGTGTATGCACACACACACACATGCACACACACACACACAGGTTTGTTTTTACTTTGTGGGGACTCCCCATTCATTTCTATGGGGAAATCTCTAATCCCGACACGACGACCTTAACCCCTACCCACCCCTAACCTTAACCATAAGTAACCAAACAAAATACGAGACTTCTGGCATTCTTAGTTTTTTAAAAGGTCCCCACAATGTCAAAATAACAGGTTTTTATTACATTGTGGGGGGCATTTGCTCCCCCACAATGTGATATAAACATAGTCCACGCACAGAATTACAGTGCAGCTGAGAGATGTCCCTTTGGCAGCACTACTGCCCCCAGTCAGTTCAGAACAGACTCTGTGAGAAAGAAGGCCCATATTATGCGTGGTTCTCAGGGATTATGGGTAAATCCTGCCACTCTCTCCCCTTTGCTCACTAATCCCTGCTGCTATGTTTTCAGGCCAGTTAGACCAGATGTTTCATCTGGGGGGGTGGTTGTCGGACACCTGGGGGTGACGAGCTCTGTGGGGTGAGATAGCGTGATGGTGGGGGAGCACTGTCCTCTCATCCCTTGCCTCGGAGTCACATGGCGCTCTGTCAAGGTGAAGCCAGGGTAGATGCAGGGAGTCGAGTCAGCAGGAAAGAGAAGTGGGGGAAGATGTTTCCTACAGCGAATTGGGATAAGGGCTAAAGAGGCATATTTACCTTCCATTTTCTATCCATTCTCTGTCTTATACAGTCAGTAGTGTGGGGTTACAAGCAGGGGACTACAAATGGTATCTCAGACATACTGAAGCCGAACATGTATGTGTACAAACACACTGGAGAGACCCCCAGCCAGCAACGGGGTGGGCGGACGGTCCCAGGGCACACATGCAACAGCTAAAGTCTCACCAGTATCCTGCTTGTGTCCCATGGCATTAACCTGACCCTGGTCTGGAGAAGCGATCCCATATACCGCCCCGAAAAGCGATGGGTAAGAACAACAGTAAGCAACCACCCCCAATCCCCAATCACCTCCCCCATCCTCCCCCACAGACCCAGCCTGCATCCATGGTGTCTGCTAGGAAGCACTGGCACACCTGCAAGAGGAAGTGGGCTAATGATTGAGTGATGCATTGTGGGTAAAACCCCTACTGGGCCTATCTGTGGGGGAGAGTCATTGCTGGCCCACTGCTTCAACAATCAGGGTGATAATTAAGTAATGGAACAATTAGTGTCACCTAGTCCTCATTTACCTGATTACATATACGTATATGTGAGCTCATCTGTTTTTTGGGGATTCAGGACTGAAGCAGATAACTGAGATGGTGAAAGTGGCTGTCATCCTTTTTTTTTTGCTTCCAGTCCATAAATTGTTATCAGCCCAAAATCTGAACACGTGTTTGTTGCCCAGCTGGCAGCCCGTCCCACAATGAGGTGCTGGCAGGACTTTCCGTATTTCAGTCGCGTTTAAAGGCTTGCCTTTGCCAGCACAACAAACGGCTGTTTTCTATTCTCTGTGTGAAAGGCGCTCCGGGATGACTCCCAACTGGAACACGTCCGCGCCGGCCCTTCTGCCTACCATCCTCACATGGCCACGCCCCCTAGTGATCAGAGCAACCAAACTGGCTATTCTTTCCCAGTTCCCTTTAAATTTTTGCGTGGCTTCTCATTTCATGGAATAGTTGTCTCTTTCCACATGAATGCAGGGAAGAAGAGGCAGCATCGCCACGTACCGAACAATTCACACGGCACTCTGACAGAGCTCTCTCTCTCCCTCTCCAAAGCTGTGCCCTCCTAATGTGGTAGCAGAGTGGCTGCCCACTTCCCTCAATTGTGTCTATCAGCTGTCCAGACCACAGCCCTCTCTGGTCTGTCTTACCATCACAGTGCTGATCTGTTGGCCAGCTTGCTACTCCTGTCTCACTGATGGGAGGATTGAAGCTTTGAAGCCCAGGACAGGTGGAACTATCATGCACTGTCAATCGCTGTCTCACTCAACCAATCTGAGCCAACTTTTAAAACCACTTTTTAATTTCTTTCAGTGGAAATAGATATCAGACTTATTTTCACTCACTCAGCAGCCTGAGAAGAACAGCCTGTACATCACTTCCTGCTGGTCTCTCCTTGTTGATCACCCTATCCCAGTATCTCCCTTCTGGTCACTCCTCTGGTCACTCTGTCCCAGTATCTACTTGCTGGTCACTCCTTGCTGATCACCCTAACCCAGTTTCTACTTGCTGGTCTCTCCTTGCTGATCACTCTATCTCAGCATCCCCAGTTGGTCTCTCCTTGCTGATCTCTCCATCCCAGTATCTCCTTGCTGGTTTCTTCTTGGTGATCACTCTACCACAGTATCTCCCAGCTGGTCTCTCCATTCTAGTATCTCCCTGCTGATCTTCATCGTTTTTATCCCAGTTTTTTTACAGCCAGACTCTCTTCTCTGAATCTCTAACAGCATATCTATGTTGAGACCCTAAAGTGTAAAAATGTGCACCAGAATCTAAACCAATGAGAATTTGCCAGTTTTCCCGTAAGTTTTCCCTAAGTTTTGGTCAGAGATAAAGGCACGAGTCACTATTGCAGGGGGTTGACCCACTCCACTATGTGTGGGGCCATGACCATGCCTCCCTGCCCCCATCTCTTCTGCTTGCAAGGGGCTGATCCATTTAAGCTGAGGTTTTTAGGCATAATTTTCAGGGTCACCCCAGAGGAGGATAAGCCCTCAGACTGGCACGTGATTTAAACGGTGGGTTCTGAAAGACTGGCTCAGGAATCCTGCCGAGAGCATCTGAGGGCAAGCGGCTGGCTCATCAGACCCAGAGCGCCGCGCACAATCAGCCACATTAGCTCTCAGCCAGGGCTTTTTCATCCACCATCAAAGGCATCACAGGAAGATGGAACATCTGAAGGTAGCTCTTACTTCTACGCCATTTCACAGGGCTGTATATGTGTGTGGGCAAGAGGGGGAGACACAGGGTGTGTGTGCATGTCATTACAGTCAGCAGACACACATAGAAGCAAAGGTATGACACCATGATCAGCTCCCTAATTATCGTTCCCCCTGGCTCCTTTAGAGGGCACCAGTGTTCACATGCTATCATTGAATTAGATTTGATCCAACAATAGAAGAACAGCCCTCGAGAACTTACTGCAGCTTAGTATATCATCCCCCATGTGCACACTACAAAGGGGAGTGTCTTGTTGTGTCAATCACACTAGTCACTCCCTCAGCACACACCCATTGTCCTGCCATCCTACCGTTCACACGGGAGCCGCCAAAACGGGAACAGGGTGGCGGAAAAGCCAAGCTCTTTTGTCCCCAGAATCTATTTCCGCACGCGTGCCCCCAAACACTCAGCGCCGATGACAGGGCAGGAGAGTGGCGGTGCCAAGCACAGAGAACATTACCCATCTAATCCAGTGTAGTTGCCTGCGTCGTTATCATCAACAAAAAAGCAAGCAAACAAACAAAGCTTCCTGCCCCTAATTAAAGACACGGGCATCCGGCATGGGAGAGATACTGAAGTAGACTCTTCTTCCCAGACTAAACATGCCCTCATTACGAAAATAAGGCATCAGAGACATGTCAGTCGATATTCATCAGGGCACAAACGACTCACACGGAGTGAACTCCTCCACGCTACCCTTGCTGACATTCTGCCTAACTTGTGTTTTATTGTATTGTGGAAGATTATGCATAGTATTATATACTGAACTATGTAAGCCAAAGAAAGTTTTTATTTATCTGGGTAGTAAATGTTCAGAATTCGCTCAGGAAAAAAATACAATTCTGCATTAGAACATGCAAATAAAAAATAACACACAAAATTACATAAAAAACAACGTATTTCTTCTCTTCACCAAAAGTTTGCTGGATGGCTAGAAGAACATAGCATCTGTTCCCAAACCTCTCCTCAGGGACACCACAGTTATTGTATTAGATAAAATGCACCACCAGCTTGCTTAATCAATCAACCAATCAGTTAAAAAAACGAAGTATTGATTAGCCAAACAAAGTGTGCTATATAGATTTTGGTTTGGACTTTTACTTTCTGGACCTGAACTACCCATCTCTGGTGAGGAGACTGTATGTTCATCTAGGCCAATCTTTCCAGAAAGGGCTGCTGAGTATGCAGGTTTTCGCTGCAACTCCCTAATTAGATTACTAATTACAGGATGGATTGGCTGAAGAGTCCAAGCTCTCCAATTTCCACCCCACAGTCCAAAAACTGTGAATTAGAATTTCTAAATTGTCCGTAGGTGTGAATGGAGTGTGTGCTCTGCAATGGGTTGGTGCCTCATCCCTGGTTATTCCCTGCCTAGTGCCTGTAGCTTCCCGGATAGCTTCTGCGCCCCCACAACCCTGCATTTGATAGTACGTATAGTATGTATAGAAAAAGGATGGCTACTATATAATATAGTATCTTTGCAATTTTATAACATTTTTACATAGACTTTAATATCTCTTCGCTTTATCCTTTGTTTTTATCCTACTATTCCCCCATTTTAACTCATCCATTTCATTCATCTATTTCATTTCTTTCTTTTCTTTTGCACAGTTACGGGGTGAGCCAGATTTCAGTCCATTGCAAGTTGCACCAGTATAAAAATAAAATCCTGAATCCTGAACTGCCCCACTAAGAAGCTGCACAGATTCTGCAAATAATTTAAAAATATCAATATCTGCAGCTGTGACTATTCTGCATGCTGGGCACGAGGGCATTTTGCTGTGAAATGTCACAAAACGCCGATTCACATTATGGATTCTACCATTTAGCATTTATGCTAAATCTTTATTTTCTCATTAAGTGCTCAGTATGACTCATTCAGCCTTTAAACAGCACAAATTTCCACATGTCTCCCAGCTGTAAAGATTTTGTGCAAGTAAAAGTATTTAAGTTTCTCGTTATTTAAAATATATTCAATGCTTGATATAGCCAAGCAATAAAAACATCAGTTATGATGTTATTGCAGGGACTCTGACCCAGGCTAATTTCAAACAGCGCCAGAGTTATAGAGATGATACACTAAATATAATGAGTGCTTAATCTCTGCTGGGTTTGTTAAATACAGGCTCTGCGCATCAGCTCTCAAAAAAGAATTTCAAACACTGGAAAGTTCCGGATAAAGCTCTTTACAAGCAAAAAGAGCTAAAAACAGTGAAAGCTACTGCAGGACTAAGGTTAGCGGTGGCTGGTTTTCTATCACGTCCAGCGGCGACGAAAAAAAAAAAAAAATCACTGACAGCCACCGGATCCTGCTGAGAATAGCAACACCACGGTCCCTCCCTGTTCTTGTCAAACTGGGAATGGGGAGGAAATGGGGAGGAGGGGTGGGGGTTTAGTGAAAGTAATGGGACAAGAAGGAGGAGGAGGTGCAGTGAGGAAGAGGAGGAGCAGGTGCCAATGGAGGCGCAGAATGGAGATGCGGGAGGAGGTAGGTGGTAACAAGGTTCCTTTCTGACAGAGGGAGCAACGTGACAAATCAAGTACATACAGATAACTAGTGTTGGGGAAGCTACTTTTAAACAGTGGCTTTTCAAGCTACAAGCTACTTATGGTCCAATGTAGCAATGGTACAGGCAATGTACTGTTTTATATAGTAATTAGCTACACTACAAGCTACAAAGAAGAAGTAGCAGATATATTTCGAAGCTATTTCACCCCGTAATACTTAATATTTATGCTGTAGGATATTCTTAAAGTAAATTAATTTTAAAAATGCAAGACACGATGTTATAAGTAATATGAAAATCTATTATTTTAACAATGTAATGTCAAATCACAAAAAGGTTTAAAAAAAGTTTCTTTGTTTGGTGTAAACTAAGAGTATTTAGACACTAAGAGTGCCGTGTGATAATTAGAAGGGTTACAAAAAGAAAAAAGAATAAAAGAGATTTTGATCATCTGTCCAAAATTATACATTTTATATACAAAAATTATCATATATATATAAAATGATATCATCTTTACGTCATATTCTTTGGTGGTTTTTTAACCTTTTCAAATACCAATTTTCTTAGTTCAGCATCGTTTTACCCTTTTTATTACCATTTAAGCTGATAAGACAGAAACGGGTACGAATGTATACTGTACTGTGAGCGCTGCGAACTACAGCCAAAGCACGAGATGTATGAATGATCATCTCGCGGGGATGCTCGCGCTGCCGGCAGCTGGGGCGGAAACTGCCATACACTCGCGCTCACAGCACTCGCGCTGCCTGACGCGCGCGGTCGTGGCCACATATTTCCAGTGTCAGAACGGTCGTAAACTCGATCAGTTGTAAGTTGCATTGGTCATAAGTCGACGACGACCTGTAGTATTTTTTTAACGATGTAGCGTTTAGCCACGCCGCATTGCTATTTGTAAAAGAAATAAAAAAACATCCGTCGGTTCCTGGAAAAGTTACAGCGTTTTAAAAGTAGCTGCGCTACTGATAAGCTACTGAAAAAGTCGGTAAGTTAGTAGCGTAGCTAACTATAGTAAGCTACTCGCCTGCACTGCAGATAATAAGATGTGGTTTTGTAATTTTTCAACGTCTGTTTTCCTTAAATGTATATTAATTTAATGTACATCCTTTTCCACTTTTATTAGTTAGTTTGGGCATGTATTACACTACCCATATAAGGCAGACATTTTTCATTTGAATAAATATGTGAATTTGAATTTGAGTTACAGAGAGAATGAGGAGGCAGAGAGACGCCATGCTCAGTGTCTCACTTGAGTGCACCTTTTCGGGCTCCTTCAGCTGGCCCTCACGCGCCCCTCTAGCGCCAAGCACACGGCCGGCTGTTTGTGATGGAAATTCCTCCGCTCTGGAGAGCGAGTTGAGAGGCAATCCCAGCGCATTAACGGGCAATCGACGCAAATGAGCGAGAGGGAGAGATCTCCGTAGCAACGTGATGTGGCGGAAAAGAAAGAGGTTGTGCATGTGCATGTGTGTGTGATTAGTTTAGCGGATCTGAAACCCCCTGGCAATTTAAGAAAAATACATCAGTCATAGTTAAAAAAACTATGAAATAAAATAAAATGAATCCCCAACGCCACAGCATAACAGAGACAGTGAGTCAGCACAGCTCAACAATGAGACTCATTTGCTTTCACCGATCAACAAATGGTTTTCGTAAGAGTGACTCAGATACCTTCATGCTTTTCTGACGTATAACTTGACTAGTAGTGTGAGACAACCACATACACAACATTCAACTCTCAACTGGGATGGAAATCTGCATATTTAGCAGGAAATCACAGAATCTATGATTGCTTCCTAGGACCAAAATAGGTGCTAAGCACAGGAGATAGCACAAAGTTGAGCAATGCTAGTTTCCAGTTCAGTAAGCCATCCTTTGATTAGAGCACAGCAGCAATCAGGCGGTGCCAGCTATAGCCTTGCAGGTGCCCAGCTGCCAGTAGGTGTCGCCGTGGAGTGAAGAAATACCAGTTAGGATGCATGTTTGAGATGCAGTTAACTGAAGCTTAACACAAATTCTCACATCAATATTTTTAAACATTCATTATCTTTATTTGATTTGACACCTAAGAAGAGATAAGAGTCTGTTCTCCTGGGGTGTTATGGCGGGGCTTGGCGCAAGTGGGGAAAAAGCTGGTGGTCCACTTTCAGCTCTAAGACAAAGGGGTTTATTAAACAAAACAGAATCACACTAACAAAAAAAAAACCACAAAGACTGAGACCAGGCTAGGGGACTTCCAACACAGTAGCATGACACCAACAAAAATACAATGAACCATCAAAGACACTAACCAGAACAGGCACTTAAATACACAGCTAACAAGACGCAATGGTAGGAACACAGGGCACAGGTGAGAACCATAACCAATTAACCAATCACAAGAACTCTGGGCAAACAAGGAACCGGTTGTGGCATATTACAATTAAACAGCACTGGAGACTAGGGAATATTAACAAACACTAAAGGTTAGCTAAAGCAAGGAAAACTGAGTAAAGAGGGGACAAGGAGCAAAATACAAGGAACCAAATGAAATACAAAAAATCACCAATAACTGGAAAGCACTGATAACCAATAACAATAGGGAAAACCAAACAAAAGTGAGGGTCGTGTCTAGCCAGCTTTGAACCCACATGACACAGATTCACAATCAGAGCCACACACTCAGCCCACTGAGCTATGCAGCAGTCCAGGGAACTGGGGCTGAAGGGCGAGTGACATGGAGGAAGACACCTGCTGGCCAAACGGGGAGGAGACGTGAAAGGCAGGGTCGGACAGGTGCTGACCCTGACACTGGGGGGGGGCTACTTCTTATGGCAGATCCACATTTCAACGGCAAAATACAAACAACTACAGTGTGTGCAGTAATATGCGGATTACGATATTGGTGCATAAGATCCAGGTGTTCCACTGGAACTGCTCGTGGCCATCCACAAACATATGGTTTCAGGGGTGATTCCACAATTTTTAAGATGCAGGGGCATAGGAGGGCTCACGTAATTCATACCGGGGGGCAACTTCATCATTAACCAATAATATGTTCTGAATCACTGACTAACAGAGGAGGGGGCACTCCAAGGGCCAGTCAGCTTTCAGCTGCGGCTAGTGCCCCTGCGTCCCTGCCTCTGCATGATTTCTAGGTATGTGACCGACAGGTGTGTGCTCTCCAGGTAAAGGCTCTCCATGTGCATGGCCATTGAGATACAGGTGTATGATCATTCCTTCCTTGCGAACTGTCATCGTTCATCCGAGATCAGGAGTACAGGTGTGAACTCGCTTGCCCAGGTACGCTCAGCCCTGGTGAGGTGGGGTGACAGGAAACACGGAGGGCCTTGTGCAAGGACTTCCTGCCTGCCTGTCGAGCTCTTACGCAGCGGGCCTGGCCCTCCGCTCTCATCCGGAATCTGCTCACGCGTCGCTCTCATAAATCAGCGGGCTCAATGCGTGGGCCGCCCCGGCCTGGCCCATCAATGGCCCCTCCGCACACACAAAAAGCTGCTTCCAGAGCCCTTTCATGTTTCGCACTTGAAAACAGACTTTCATCAATAATTACTTGAAAGCCCCTGAATGGACCAGAAAGGAGATGTTCTCATCCACGCTCCAAGCCAAGTCCCCCCCGCACCCTCGGCAGCCCCGACCCCGACTGATTAAAGCCGTTTATGGGAACTGCACGTGCGGGATCCCTGTAAACAACGTTTAAACGAGCACTCCGCAAACCATTGCCGAAATCCTCCTCCCCCCTCCCCTCGCCCCCCCTCGTGCCCCCCCCACCCCGGCCCACACCTTTCAACCACTGGAACACCAAGATTTGTGAAAGTTGAGAAGCCGTCACTGTGCATGGGGGATGGACGTAAAGACCTGCTTGGTTTACTAACCTCTTCATGCAAGGATATTCCAGAAAGGCCATTTATGTATGAGCAGACACCAGATCCAATACTCAGCCTCACGACACCCGTCCAGTGTGATCTCACACCCAGGCTTCTATACTTAACGACAAAAAATAATATACACAAAACCACTGCTACTTATCCTGCATTTTTCTATACATTTACATGTACCTCTTGCTCTGCAA
>JAODLD010000001.1:21760417-21787170 GCA_026781065.1 Mormyrops boulengeri
GGGGCCGAGGGAGCCGCAGAACAGGAGCAGGAGGGCGCCGAGGGGGCCACAGAACAGGAGCAGGAGGGCGCCGAGGGGGCCACAGAACAGGAGCAGGAGGGCGCCGAGGGAACCACAGAACAGGAGCAGGAGGGCGCTGAAGGGATAGCAGGGCCAGAGTATGAGGGTGCCACAATTCTTCTCCTGGTGACAGCAGGAGTAGTGCTTGGAAGGACATCAGTGGGCAGACAAGAGTCTGGGCCGCTGGCCCAAATAGTGCCCCCGTGTCCTCCTCCTGGAGATGGAGACCCGGCCAGCTCCTCTTTGGGGCCCCTGCTGGCACCCCTGAATGCACCAGGACTTAGGACCAGGTCAGCGCAAACTTCAGGCTAAGGCAGGGGGCCACAGAGCAGGACTTAGGGCAAAACCCAGAGAGTTCCACTCTAAATCCTCCAGCAGGGCATCTTCCGGTGAGTCGGGTGCTGGCCTGGCAGCGACCAGGGAGTCGGGTACCAGAGGGGCAGTGACTGGGGAGTTGGGCACCGGACTGGCAGCAACATGCAGGGAATGAGCAGATCACTGATGGGGAGCCAGGAAGCTGCAAGGAGGTCACCAAGGCGACAACAGGAAATGAGGCGGGCACCGACGGAACACCAGGAGACAAATGAAGGAGGGCAGGAGTAAAGAAAACTAAAGGGGCTTTATTGAACCAAAACAAGACAGGAGCAGGGAAACCGATGGGACCATGAGGGGTCAAAACGGGAAACCTAGCAATGCGAAGGGCACAAGCAACAGGAGGAGTGACGTTAATGACCAGACTGCGGATGATGAGACAAACAGGGACTTATATGCAAAGGCTAATGAGGGGCAACAAGCAGCAGGCGAGGCTCATCAGGGCCACGTGAGGGAGGAGGGTCAGGCGGACGTGACGGGCAGGACGTGACATGTATACAGCATACTGTTTATATTTTTATATTAATGTCCTTTTGTGTTGTAATCTTTTGTTGTGTCTATTGTCTGATCCTGTCACACTGGAAAGACCTGATTCAGAAATAAAACTATACCATTTTCATATAATCCCTGCTCATTGCCTAAAGTATCAATAAGTATGACTTTGGCATATATTTAATGGAATGTCATAATCAAGGTAAATGAATGAGGATGAGGAAACGTGGAATTACATCGTTATTGTTACATCATTCTGTTTCTTGGCAACCACATCCGGTGTGATTAACATAGCTCACAATTAGACTCACTATACAGGTAGATCATTTACAAATGTAGCGCAGTTGAAGTGCCCATCTTAATGACCCTTCAGGAGGACTCATGGGGGCCAGGAGACCAGCTGAAAAGCATAGATATTATTATTGCTGTCAACGGACATATTCAACAGTGGGATTTTAAAAAACTGTTCGATAACCTATAGGAAACCTTTAAAGGAGAGAGGCTTACAACAGTAATTAGTCTTTATCACCAAACTGCAGGGTAACAGTCCTACGCTAAACTTAGTATGGCCATTTGGTGTTCTTCGCAAATAAAAGAGGTGCTGTACAGGTGGCTAGCTCACAGACATTGTATCTTCCACTGTGGAATTGGAGGTTGGGCTTAACAAGCACACAGTGGTATACACCCCACGGTGCCGGTTAATTAAAATTAGGGTGGATTTTCTTATTTTGGGTAGTGAAGCGGGGAAAGCAGAATAAGGGCCATTTTAGATGTTCCCGTGGTCTGTTTCATCCCCGTGATGAATATCTGTTTAGTCTTTTGGAAGAATGTGAGCGAGAAGGGAAATGATGACTGGGGATTGTGTGTGTGTGGGGGGGGGGGGGCAGAAGAGGAGGAGTTGGGCCAGGAAGACAAGCATCCAAAGGATCTCATCATTGATTACCTTAGCTAGCATCTACTAAACATGCTTGTGTGAGGACTGGGACTCACCAACCCCTGCAGTGCTGGTCACCCCATCAGGTGACAGAGGCAGCCACCTAGGGCACCATCTTCTGGGTGGGCAAGCCAGGCTGGCAGTAAGCTTCCTGCTGGAGGGGCAGTAGTAAAGTTTCCAGAGTAGGGGGGGACAGTGGGCAGTGAAGCTTACCCTGGGCTTCATATGGGCTTTGACTAGCACTGCAACTCCACTCTATTCACATGGTGAAGAAACTTTGCCCCCCCCCCATATTTGACAGGAGCTTGACAATAACGCATTTCAGGCACAAAGACACAGCTCAGAAATTGGTCTCCTTCAAATCTTTTATTCCAATATTAATAACCACTTTAGATGACTAAAGGGGAACTTCTGGCCTCACACGTTTTCCAGTTCTGTCCAGCATAAGATGAAAAAGAGCAGTGAAGTTGATTTAGGTCCTTCATTCCGCTGCTGGAGCAGGCATTTGCATCTGCTGGACTGTAGCCTGAGTTGGTCTGTGGAGCCGTGATGAATGTTGAGGACAGCTTGGTCAATCCAGAGAAAGAGCTCAGTGCATTAGGACAGTTCAGATCAGGGATCCATCCAGACTGTGGCCAGCTCACTCCGCGGGCCGCTTGTACGTAGACTGGAACGTACCATGTACTCCTAGACAAGCAAAATGCTGTGGATGAAATTCACCTGCTGAAATCCTAAATGGCTAACGCATAAAATGAGTAGCAGGCCTCCGTCTGAGCTCATAAATTCGGTGCCGTCCACCTGCTCCCCTTCCATGGGCTGCGATTTGCCCTTCGGGTACGCTTTGTGTTCCCGGTCAAATAAATCGGAGAGCCATCACCGCCACCAACGTCCCCCCTTGGGGGAAGGGGGGGGCGGCTGTGTGGCTCAGCCATTATGCTGGCGAAATGTTGTTTTTGTTGTATTTTTTCATCCTTTTTTGCCCCCTTTTTTTGCCTGTAGAAATGCACCACTAACCGTTTTTGCATACAAATGTAATTATTCATGGAGAAATGGGTTTAACCCCATGGTGGCCTGGCTGGGCCTCACTGTCTCTGTTTTCTCTAAAACTATGAAACAGAGAGAGGCCTTTGCAGCTGGTCATCAGATGAAGGAGATAATTGCTGATGAAAAGTCAGTCCGTGGCATTATGTTGTCCCCGAATCATTGTTCATTTCTATCACCATTGAGGACTCTGCTGAAGACCCAAGTGTTTCTTTTCACTTTTGGTATTCAGACTTGGTCGCCTAGCAACTAATAAAGGAGAAATCACCCACTGTATTAGCCAAGATGTGGCACAGGCTGACCCACTACAATGCAACTTTGTAAAAGGCGTTGATACAAGTTAATGATGGTCATTCAACACAACATTAATGGACTCCTTCACGGTATAATAAACCATGCATAGGACTGAAAGGGGGGCAGCTCCTCTGCCTGTGCACCTTTACAACTTTGTGTGTTTTGCCCCCTGAAAAACCCCAATGCACACTACACAGGAAATCTCCCTTCCTACACGTCTGTATATTTCCATGTTAAATTCACATCACTGACCCATTGTTCGCTTAAACGTGTTCAACATGGGCCTATATACCCCCAAAGTCTGCCCGTTTACGTAATTTTATTTTATGTCGTTATGTATTGCATAGAAAGGCAAACAGAATATAGATGATTTTCCCCAATGGGTGTTTAATTAAAGCTATTTTAATTGAATTTTTAAATGTGCTTCAATACAGTTGTGCAGTAGGTATACAAAGACTGAGATATGACCCTTCTTAGCGCACTGGATGGACTGGGGTTTGAGGGGCCGTGGCTACCCAGCGGCTAAGCCGGGAAGATCTTCTGGAATGCCTTTCACTCCCGCTCCGTAGAGAAAAAGGGCAATGTTGTAACATTACTATTCGTTGCAGCCTTTCTAAGCGAAGTAGACAAAGCTGGGGTTCTGTCGCCCCGAGCAGAATAAAAGGAATCAAAGGATTTCCCCCTTAAATGGGCTAATTTTCTCCTTGAATTATGAAAGTAATGGCTAGGTAACACCGTGTGCCCTGTACCCGACTGCTTAATACCCGCTAAACCTTTCCACGTGGCCAGGCTAGCCGTAGCAATTAGACTTCATTATAGACTCATAAAGGATCTCATTTGTGGGATTACTTAATAGACAATGAAATTTCATCGCGCAGAATTATGGTGAAAAATAATATTGGAGGTCGGACGGTGCGATTCGGCGCGCGCCATGCATCATTCCGCCTGGTTTGGGATATCACTCCAGTCCCCGGCCCATCGACGCGCCTCCCGTCTTACTGGCTGCACTTTATTACTCCAATTACAGCTGCTATGACAGACGTGTTTGTTTACCGTCCATTTATCCAAGTTTAAAGTCACATCGCATTGCATTTTAAATACAGCTGATAGTTTGGATAGCAATTAAATTCCTATAATACCGGTGAGTTATCGGCACTCCGAGCCCCTCCCTCGACTTAATTAGGGAACACTTACCGGGCCATATTAGATTAATATGATGTACCCAACGGTTATTTAAAGGCTTCTTTATATTTAAATTTGCATTTGCCTTGACAGAACACGACAAATATAGTTCAATATTATACACCACACTCATTTAATTGAAAAGCATTTAAGCTCGGTTATGTTATTTAAAATGAAAAAAAAAGAAAATGTACATAACGTGTAAGTACGATGACTAAATAAGCAGTGCAAAATTATCGCAAAAAAAAAACGAAAAAACCCCGCTGACATTACTGGTTCGACTATCGTTTTATACAAGTAAGAAGCGTTATGTCTTCGATGAATGTAGAGTTAAACCTATAATGCTGACCCGCTCGGAGATCAAACTCGGTAATTATTGTCACAAGACTGGAGATTAACACATTTCTGGAATAGCTGTGTGTTTACACTGGAGAAATGAACTATAATAAACACTTTCTAATTGAATCCTAATCGTGATCAAATAGTCAGCCCCAGTTTCTACAGAGATTCATAAATCTTTAATTATTAGACCCGAAATCTTAACCAAATAGTCGCGGACTGTTATTATAAGGTTACTTTTTATGTGGCCAATGGAGAGTCCTGTTGTTTGTTAGCTTGCATCTTATTTCCACGGTGATCCTGAAAATTCGTTTTTCTACTTAAAATGTAATGGGAAAGGGCCGTTGTATTGTAAATCAATGTAAAATACACTAAACAAACCGGCCTTAATATTGGGAAACTTATTGGACGGATCTGTAAGAGTGTTAGTTGACTACTACTATTTTCAGGTGTGTATTCCCAAACAGCTATTAAGTCATATAGCGACAGTGGCCTGATGCGTTCTTAGAATATGGGAAAATATTTTCATGTTCAGTTAAATTTAATGTCAAGCAAATAAATTTAGATGTTTCGGCATTTTCACTATAAATTTCTTTTATAAAAATAATTAAAATATATTGGCTATATTTTAGAAATATGTAACCGACTATGATTCTGCAAATCTGAGGGGCAGAAAAAAATATTCTATAATTTTTTTAAATAAAATTATTTTCAATATAACCTGATTAGTAAATATATACTGACCTGACGTTTTTTTCAGAAAGAGTCTTTTTGTGATTGTGGTTTATAGGATAATACAGTGACCAAATCAAGTGAGTTACAATTATCAAAAAGATATAGCCTATTATTGAAAATACAGAAGTATTTAATTTCTGTAGACAATTTAAGTGGCGTATAATACAGAAGAGTAGTTAATAATATCGACCCATCCCGTTTAAGTCAGAAAACAAATAAATAATGCACCATGGTTCCGTAAGCAGGTGCTGAACTTGGCCACTTTTTGTCTTCTGGTCGTGTTCTGAAAGCGCCGCCAACAGCTCCGGAACATTAGAAAACTACTGTTGCTTACTTGTTATCCAAAGGACTTAAACCACTAAATGGGGAGGATTTGATTGGAAGCGCTTTGATGAATCACGTGTCCCAGGTCACTGGCGGTACTAAAGTCCCGGAGCGGGGCACACACGTGGGGGGCGTTAGGACCAGCCCTCTCCGGGGTCGCTTTTGTTTAACCATCGAACATAAGCACCTTCTGAGATCCCAAGGGCTTCAGATGAGAAAGAGCAGCGTTTCGTGTCGGAAACGTTGACCGCATCACAGCGCAGCCATGTCCAGGTCATTCTATGTCGATTCGCTGATAATTAAGGACTCTGTTCGCCCCGCGCCCTTGAACGAGCATCCAGGGCAAGACTTCCTCATCCCTCTCGGCGTGCATTCACCGGGCGTCATGGCCGTGGCGGCGCCGGTATGTCCCTCAAGGAAAAACGGCACTTTCTGCGTCTGCCCGCTGTGCGTCACGTCTCACATCCATTCTCCCAGGAGCAGCATTCCGCTGCTGAAGGGACAGTTTCCGAGCGGTGAGATGCAGTATTGCCAGAGGATAGGACACCAGCAGAGCCCAGCTCTGGCGCAGCACGGACACACACCTGTCGGCACGCCTACATACAGTGTCACAGACACTAGGAGGTTTCACTGTCTTTCCATAGGTAAGTTAGTTAGTGCGCATCAGTCTTAATGTTTTTTGTGAATTTTTTTTCTTTTAAAATGAGAATTAAGTGTATAGTTTGTTTTAGTACTTGAAAACTAAGTGAAAGGAATGTATTCTTGATGCTCACTAGTGATGTTTTCCGTTAAATGGGTATTTCGGGGGAAACATCGGCTGAAAGACTTTTGTTGGGGTGAAATGAAATGAACTGAATTATCTTAAAAGTAATCGGATTAACAATCTTGTATTAATCCGTTGCATCTTCTCGCATAGGTGCGCCTGAGAGCAGTCACATCCAAAACGGGAAGAGAATGCGCACTGCCTTCACCAGCACTCAGCTATTGGAGCTGGAAAGGGAGTTTTCCTCCAACATGTACCTCTCCAGGTTGAGAAGAATAGAAATAGCGACGTACTTAAACCTGTCAGAGAAGCAGGTTAAGATCTGGTTCCAGAACCGCCGGGTGAAGCACAAAAAAGAGGGCAAAGGAACGCAAAGGAGCACGCACGGGGGATGCACATGCGCCGGCGGGCACGTGCACTACTCCCGGTCGGAGGACGAGGACTCGCTGTCGCCAGCATCAGCTACAGAGGAGAAGGAGATTTCCCCCATATAATGACATCCCTGTCACACAACCTTTACTTCCACTAGCACTTAAAAAAATACCGAAATATGGACAAAGGCCGATTGGAGTAAGATTATAGGCCTATACAATACATTCTCGTTCAGATTTCTAAATACACGACTTATACAATTCTCTTTTTTATTTCTGTTATTACTGTAATTTTAGCATTGCGTAAATGGAAATAAAGACTGAAGATATATATTAAACTTGTCTTCCAATATAAATAAGTGCCAAGAGAGAATTGAAAATCCAAGTCTTTGCAAGTTCCGCCTGTGTTACACGCGGAGATACTGTATGCCCTCATGCGTGGCGCGTGTATACTCTCTGTCACGTATACATGAATATTGTAAAAATCAGTCGGTAACTATATATGTGGATTGTATATTGTTATGATTTGTATGCTCATATTATATACATTGAATCGTGTGAGTACTCTGCGATGAACTGGCATCCCATCCAGGGTGTATCCTTGCCTCGTGCCCTACGCTGCCTGGGATAGACCCCTCCCCCATACCACATCTCTCTCAGACCCCGAACAGGATAACCGATTAGAAGAGGAATGGTAGGGTGTATATTACTATATAAATGTGTATATTTGTATTTATTTAAATAAAAACAAAACTTGCCTGATGTTTCACCACCAAGTGTCAGCTATTTCGTCAATGACCTTGCTTAAGAGGTTATTTTTTTACCTGCTTAGCGCGCCGGTATGGTTATTAAACTGGTGCTAAAGGGGTTTAAATGCAATTCTGGGTAACATCAAATCTAATCGTTTTATTGTCACTAGAACGTGTGAACTAGAGTGAGTGAAAGTCTTGGGTCCAGATTTGCCCCTAAGCAGTGCAATACACCAAATAAATTCAATGTGTGCAGAAGTGAAACGTCCAAAGTATTATATTTGCCACAAAGACAGCAATTTCAATACTGGAAAAGTTATGTCAATTTAATTTAATGTAAGTTTAACCTAAAACGAAAATTACTATTTAAATTCAGAATGCGTTGTTCTTCGCAAATAAAAATTAACATTTGTCAGATGATGTGCTCAATCTTTCACCCTTTCCGTTCGAACCATGTCCTGTGTAGGGAAGAGAATGGTTGATAAAAAAATTGTTTCAGATTAATGGACTCTTGACAAATTCCATCTGTTTTAAAGTCTGAAGCTGGCAGTGCCCAGCCCGGATTGCAGCGATACTGCTTGGGCTCGCCGCTTCATTGTGTCTGTTTCTATAGCCGTGACAGGTTTATAAAGACGCTTTCAAAGCCGGAGGCGGGCTCCGTCCTCTTTAATGAACTACACTGTCAATTTTCACTCAGAGCCTTTGGAGCTGGGGAGTCCCTTCTCCGATTGCCGTCTTCGGCCAGTGAAAAAGGCCCGGCTCTCTTTAATTGACTTGCAGCGCAATCCAGTCGAGTGCACTACAGTAAATAAAGTGAGTGAGAGATGTTTAGGAAGCAAACGTGAAAGGGGCAATTGAGTTTTCCTACATATCAACATATAACCCGATTCATCCAGAAATAAACAGTGTATGTGATGCGTTTGCTTCAAGTCATAGTTGTTTGGTGCAGAAGTTAGAGCAGAGAAATCGAGCATATTACATTTTTCATATTTCAGAAGCGAACTAGAGAAGGTCAAGTTTAAGTCTGATACACCTTAATTGCTCATTACTACTACTTTACGTTCGTTTTAATAATACAATAACTTATTTCAGTGTAATTATAAGTGCAACGAGTGGAATCTATGTTCCCCTTTCCCTCATTGTCACCAAAATAAACAAACAGCCTAAGATTTATCGACTGGATGCTCCGAGGGGGCAACAAGGTCTTGGTGCAGCGGTACACACTCCCGTTACATCCAAACTGCGCAGCTTTAATTACTATATCACCATTTTACGCGCTAATTAAAAAATGATTTAAAAAAACCGAATCCACTTGTAATTACTGGCTTTTCATTAAAATGAAAAAAAAAATGTATTGACTATCAAAATAGCGTCGAATTTACACATTTGTAAATCTGTAATGTACTGTATTTCAACGTCGAGAGTTTATGCTGAGATATGTATCTTCTGATGAATCTGCTGATGTACCTTCATAAAAAGGTGCAAATTACAGAATTCTCGGGAGTTTTGTATATATAAAAGTTGCTTTCATATAAAGTAAATATAAGAATCATACGAACATACAGTAACATCAGAATTTGTAATAAAATGATCTAGTACTTTTGGTAACACAGAAGTAATGTTTTAAAATCTGTTAACAACGATGCTTCCCAGCGATCTTCTCCCTAGTCTGTGGTAATAACCGCAGTACGGTGCCTCCTTATTCAGAGCTCCATATTTTATGCTCGCCTTTGTGCAGCTCATGGCTCTAGTGTTAAATTAATCCAAAGGGAGTTTAATTGCAGTTTCAGTCCCACGTCGGCTGATTATGTAGCAATTCCACCAAAACCACAAAAAGGGCTACATTGAGTGGGCAAAGGCTTTGACTGGTGAGATTGTACTGCCAAAGGCTTGCATTTAGCCGGGAGACCCCCGACAGATTCGGGCCTGGAGGCTTTGAAGAGACAGCGACAGGGTTCCTCTGTGAGCGCCAGAGAACGATTTAGTCACTGTTTCATTAGGCATTATTTGAACCTTTCAACTTCTGGTAAATTGAGGGGGCAAGCTGAAAATGGAAGGATTACGTAGGAGGGGCCGTTGGAAAATTAGCTAACGGTTAATTTAACTCGTTTTCTGTCAGAGTTTGGGATACATTCCTAATTGAGTGGAGAAGCAGGTGAAACTCTGGTCCCACGCAGACCTATTCAAGGCGAGAATAAATGGTTTCTTTTAATTTCCCGCTGCTGATAATATATTATCGAGAAAAAGACACCTAATGAATATATATTGAATTTCTTATTAATCGAATTAGAATTCGCTCTTGCAGGTGTGGGAGTAAGGACCACCATCCTTATTAAAACGGGTTAACAATAGAGTTAACCAGTTTGCAGAATGTTCTCCTTTTTCTATGAATATATAACCTGACCCGGATTCTTCAATACACAACCATGTAACATGTTTGTAGTACATTTTCATGGAAAAAGCAGCAAATGCAGGCATATGGCACAACCGTATTATTGGATTTCCTTTCAGTTTGTCAACAGGGTATTGCAAGAAAGTTGTATCCATCTTGTCCACTAAACGTACCAGAATTAAGTTTAAAAAAATAACAGCAACTTAATTTTCATTTAATGTTGCAAACATCATCAGTTTAATTGACAGTGTTACATCTATATTAACAATAAATGTAATAGCCTATTCCGTAATAGGAGAATATGTAACAAAAAATAGAAACTGGGTTATGTCTATACGGAACACTTGATTGGGCGTCGGAAATACTCAAAACGACAAAGAGGTTCAAATATGCAAATGACTCGATATAAAACAGATACAATACTGAACGTCCAGGTTTCTCCAAAAGCCTCCGAATAGGCCTACCTATTGAAAATGCGGTAATTATGCATGACAAAGGACAATTAATAAGCCCGCTCTCAGGCGCTTGCAGCTGCTGGCGCGTCGGGAAAAGTAGGAGGAAACTCGAGTGTGAAAGCGCAGGGAAGTCGTGGGCTCGCGGGGACCTCTGCTTTACTGGTGAATCCACAAGTGGGGCGTCAGCTTTCGCTCCATGTAAGAGACACCCATGTCAGCGGCTGAGTGCTTTTAAACCCATACGGCATCGCGGGATGCTCTGGGCAGGGCTCTCTGCGTGCCCGATAGGTGGCTGCTACAAAGATGATGAAACTGCGAATTCTAGACACGTGTCCCATCAATACCGCCTTTAGTGACTTAATTTAGTGAGTGCCCGGTCACCGCACAATATGTCTCGGCGCCCTTTGTCATTCTTTTCAGAAAGAATCCTTTTTTAAACGTGTCAACCACTTTTAAATGCATCCCTTTGTTTCGGTAGAGCGTGTCTCCTATATCATCAGCTTCATTTAGTGACTGGACTGAATTAAACAGTAACTCCCTAAAAGCAAGGAAACTGAATAGGATAATAAATCATTATATTTCATCCGTCTCACCAACACTTAACCGACGCAGTACAAAAAGCGGGATATATTCATCAAAACAACAAAGGTTTGGTAATGTTCAGTTATGCTTGTCTGCAGCGTTTTAACACATCTTTAAATGATGATCATCATAACGATGTTTTCATAGATTTCTACGAATATTCTACCGCCATTTACATGAAACACGCCACTTTACTGGCTCCATAATTGCACTGCAGCGAGACAATTTCAGGTTTAGGTAATTGATCCTAATATTTTGTTAAACGTTTGTTTAAGGAGACATTGCGTACGTCTCAAGTGGGATTACATATTAATGAAATCCTTAATTATCAATCAGCATCATACGATTCAGTCTGAAGAACTTGCTTTTCGAAAAATGCACTACAATCACGTCTGAAGAGGTTAAACGAAAGGGTTGAGAGTGCTTCAAAACCTCCCGGCTCCTGTTAATTTCCATGAGTGTAGGCTATCACACTCACGAGACCTTTTGTGTCTAAAATGTTGCGCAGTGATGGTTTGTTGCAATCGATACAGACAAGGTGATAGTCTACCTTTTCTCTGCGTCATAAACAGGAGCACAGCCGTTAATGCAATTTCATTTACATTACTGCGCCCGTAGCATCCAGAAAGTGCACGGACCCCCGCGACCATGACAAGCAGCTAGAGAAAATTGGATGGATGGATATATTTTCCTCCTTACTTAACTTGCAAATGGTTTAACAATGCTATCCCCAAACTGAGTTTTAATGCACTTGCAAGTTTTAACTCTAAAAAATAGGCTATAGCCTAATAGGTAGTTTATTATGATTGTAGTTGTTATTTGGGCTCTATGTAGGCCTATGGTTGTGTGTGAGTGGGACTCTGTGTGCGTTGGCGTTAGTAATTTATATGCAGTTTTTTAAATCAAACCCGCACACTACAATATAAGGAGATAAACAGCAGTAAGAGCTTCTGTTAATTCAACCTTTATAGTCCCCTTGGCCCGCAGCAGCAGGAAATACTCTTCCTAGTTCAGTTTCTGTTCTAAATCGGTCCTGATCAATGTTTGAAACTTGAAGATAGGCTATCATTGTTTGTCCCCCAAGCACGTCACGTTGACTGGCACTTACACATATTTACACTGGTAATCAATCTTGTTCCGCTCCGGGAGGCGGACGCAGGTCTGCCCCTGTTGCGAAACGTGGTTAAAGTACACGCGGAGAGATGTCACTCAGAATAAGAAAAGACAAAGAAAACAGTACTTATAAGCTGAGGCTAAGATCTACTTATTCACTGCAAGTTTAAATAGCATTCATGTTTCACAGAACTAACCCGTACATGCGCAAATATTATAACAGCTCACAAAGACTATAAATGATTACCCAATTGACTGTTCGCCACTCGTCACGTGACTACCAGGTAAGCATCCAGTGCAGGTGCATTAGTCCGTGAGTCGTAAGTGCAGACGCTGGGAACTTGCATGGACGTCTTACTGCGAAGCTGACTTCTGGCAACTCGCTTTCGTCATGGACAACCTGGAAATTTGTTATGACAACAGCTATGATTCCCGTGGCCAGGTAGACTACAGCTATGAGCCCCCCGCTTGTTTGTTCGCACAGGGGGCCTGTCAAACCCCACTGATGAGGACCCCCTATAACTGCTTCGATGAGCACAGCAGGAGTGAGATCGTGCCTTCCGTGCCCCCTGCGTGCCTGCACTCTAATCTGGAGCAACAGCACACCTATGAATACCTGCCTGGCAAAGGCCGGTCGGAGGAAGACTACCTCTCAGCCAAAGGCCGGGTAGCAGAGGAGCCTGTCGGTCCGGTGCCCTTCCCGTGGATGCGAAGCGCAAGGGCGCATCCGTATCTCACCCCGCTTACAGGTGCGCTCTTTGCAATCGTATTTTTAAAATGAAAATTTTCGTTTAAAAATATAGCATAGCAAAATATTAATTAAACAGGAAAAGAACAATGGCAATTGTCTGTAACCTATTATTTCGTCAGAGCTTAAATTATTATGAACTGCTACCGGAACAAGTGTTGAAAAAAGCGAAACACTTAACAACACATAATAAAATGATATACCGATCGAAATATTGCTCTTGACGCATATATCCCTAAAGTCAGATTAGATTACGGTAGCTCTGGATGAACAGCAAGTGGATATTTCTACAAACCACTCCATTGTCCGGATTTTCAGGTGGGCCTTTCCAGGAGGACCTAGAAGAGAGCAAGAGGAGCCGCACGGCGTACAGTCGAAGTCAACTCCTGGAGCTGGAGAAGGAGTTCCACTTCAATAAGTACATCTCAAGGCCCCGCAGATACGAACTGGCGGCCACCTTGAACCTCACGGAAAGACATGTCAAAATCTGGTTCCAGAACAGGCGGATGAAATGGAAAAAAGAGGAGACGAGAAAGGTCAAAGACTTCAACGTGGAGCCTGTTAAGTTAAACAAAGAGGACGACAACGATGTGGATAAAACTTAATAGAAAGACCGGTCCAATGAAATGACACAGAGGAATATATGAAAAATGATGTCTAAACTATAGGCTACACTTAATCAAAAGAAGGCTTTAAACAGAGAACTTTTTTACTCAATTTCTATAGAATCATGGGGTTAAAGTCAACAGTAGTTTTCACATTTACGCTAGAATAAAATAACGACGTGGGGCAATGAAATAAATAATGAATAATATAACGAAGGTTAAAATGATTTCCTACATTGAATTTTCAACTGAATTCATTAGAGTGAAGCCCGTCAATTTGAATATCACAATTTGAGGGTTTTAACACTTAAACATGACCCTTTTCGAGAGACGTAAAGAAGAAAAGAACATTTTTCCGAAACAGGCCTTCAGTTTCATTAAGGCTCAGGTGTGCTTACCTGTTTTTTTGTTTGTTTTTTGTTTAACGCAATGTGTTGTTATCTGTGGAATTAATAAATAGTCCCTCTCGCTCTTCCTCATGATGAAGTTCACAAAATTAAAACATTTCTTATTTAGTACTTTTTGGCCTTACAGCACGTTGTTACCTGGACATGTTACCGTTACACCGCCTAGGATGGACACAATTTTAAAGTATAAATAGCCTGTTGTTATAAAAAATTATACACATTCATAAGCCTAATATGAGTTTAACGTATTATTTCCCTGCTTAATGAGCGTCTAATTCTGCGGACACCTTTTTCATAAATGTTGCTGTTTAGTGGCTTGTGAGTATTATTAATGGCGCATGTTTCACATGACTGATGATATTCAATCTTAATAAAATTCTCCTTTTACTTTATAAATTAATTTCAGCAAATAAACTTCCTGAGTAAAAGTAAATTTCTTTGCCTGGGCAAGCAGATAATTTCATTGTTAATTATCTAACACTTGAAATTTCACAATTATTTTTAACAGATTTTAAAATCGCGTTAATAATGAACACACGATATTTTTGCAGGGGCTGTTATTAACTTTACTATGACAGCGGTAAGATGAAACATTTCACTGATAAAAATTATTATATATAACAAAAATGTACGCTGACTGGATTTAATAAAGGCCTATTTTTATTGCTTGGTTTGAAGATCACACAAGGAGCAAGAAGGCTAATAAGCAAAGACGCGTATGTGTACGGGCCCGTTTTGCTACAGAACCATACCCTGCAAGCTAAATGCTAACGCATGATACCTGCATGCTAACAGCACAATGTGTCCTGCGTAAGATGCGTGTTTATATCTGTAGAAAACAAACTACGAGTTAAAAAGATTTTAAGAGAAAAGGGGGTGTTGCAATTAAGGAGTGATCGTGCGGTATAATTGAACAATTTGGCAAATATATGCTAGAATTAAATTTGACAAACAATAGTGGAAAGAAAAAAAACAAAAATTCAGCTATCCGAGTTTGTTCGCTTTACAAAAACGTTCGCTACTCAGCCGACTTTAATTTCTACAAAATGCGATCCAGTATTATAACCGAAAACACCTAAAACCTACAAGTGAAGGCCTCTTTTCCAACATAACATAAAACCCAATTCGGTGTTTTGCTTGTCTGTTCTTATCGATAGAGGTTTAGCATTAAATTATTTTTAAGCCAAGTCTTTCGGAGGTTTCCTTACGCGTAGTGTTAAAGATGGAGTGTCGGATAAGTTATGGTACGTTCTGTTGTAAATGTGAATGGCTCCCAGCCTGATTGCATGCCCCGATTTTAAAGGACAAAAGACAAAAATTTCATTTTAAAACGCATGTTGTCCCTGCTAGACAAACAAACCAAAAAGTTTAGCACATTCAGCAGCATGTCACAGGAATTCTAGTGTAATAGGAGATAATGTGTTTATCGCATTTGCACACTTGATATGGTTTTGTTTAAAGAAAACCCCGTAACCGCTCAAAAAACAATAATATCCTGGAAATGACAGATTTAAGATAAATAAAATCTTCGACACGCCTATTGCAGTATTTTTTGTTGTTTTACCATTTATGTAATGCTCTTTTATCCGGGAATTGTACCAGGCGACTTGTTATCGCATGGGCGTGTGTAAAGAACTTTAACTACAAATTTTCAACAAGAAGCCATACGTTCGCGATATGATTTTACACTTTTTTGATGTATGCTTATAAAAACTCCCGGATATAAACAAATATTTTCTGTGCAAAACTAGTGTGTATATTGTACATGGCCATTGCTGATAGTCCGTAAGGCAAACATCAAGAACAAGTATGACTTTTGGCCCTCATTTGTGCAAACATGAGGGCCACTGTGCCACCTCGTCTGGACTTGCAAATCTCTGTCGCTCGGCAACACACATCAACACAGATCAACATAATCGAGGACAACCTGCATTATCCATAATAAGCCACCAAATGGGACTTTCAGGCGGCCAGAAAGAACGTCTTCCTAGTGTGCAGTATATACCTGCATTTTTTAACTGTACCCCTCAAGTTTTCTTATTTCGTTTCTTTGCTATAGTTTACTTTCTATTTTCCCTTATTACCTGACTTCCGCAGTTTTAGTCTGTCTTCACGTACAATCGATTCTGACGCCTGTATAATTAGAACTGAATGACACACACAGTGTCCCGCGGGTTAGCGCCCCGTCCGGGATTATTGTCTGCCTCGCGCCCGTTATTTCCCGAATGGACTCCGGACCCCCGAGGCCCAGCACTAGGCAAGCGGGTTTAGACAATATACGAACGAATGGACGAACGAGCGAACCAATGAATGAATAAATGAAGGAGACGAAACACGCAACCCCCCGGGATGGGTTGGTGCCCTGTCCTGGGTTATTCTCTGCCTTGTGTCCGTTGTTTCCCAGAGAGGCTCCGGACCCCGGAGACCCTGCATAAGACAAGCGTGTATGAGAAATGAATGAATGAGTGAATGAATGAATGAAATGCACATTATGAAGCATCCAAACTCTGGCCATGTGCATGGGAGTCATGGGTGGAAAATTCTACTACATACCGCAAAACAATGCTAATTATCATTATTGCCATTCAGCTGCGTGAGCGGCGTGTCTTTCTGAATCCAGAACCAGGGGTGAGTTTCCCGAAGCATTCTTAACGCTACGATGTTCGTAATTTCCATGTTAAAAGATATAATTTACGGACGAAGTTGCAATAAATAAGGCTTCAGGAAGCTCACCCAAGGTCAGCGGCGGACATTTCAGGTCCAGAATGTAAAAATCCAAACTAGGATTTGGCTTCAACCAACCAGTTGAGTACTCTGTGACTGTGATTCTTTATACTCAATTGGTTGGTTGAAACAAAATCCTGGTTTGGATTTTTACTTTCTGGACCTGAAATGTCCGCCTCTGCCCAAGGTCATTAAGTTGGGCTACTCTCTGACGCTTAAAGAACTTTAGATCTCCTTTATATTTTCTAGATTACATGTTAATGGAAGTGGACATTCTGCTGGTGCAAATCTTATTAATTGCCTTTCTGAAAGGTATATCTGCAGAGCCCTTCCTGGCTTGGCATCAAATGCGTGCCCTTAATCACCAGGTTGCCCTGCTGCTGTAGCTACTTTCCATATAATCCAACCGCTACTGGCTCCACGAAGAAAAATGTGGAGGCAGTAGCACCGATGTGCAAGTAATTGATTCCCCTGGGTGAGAGACGTATAGCTGTGGACCGTAAATGTGACCACCCTCACCCCCACCCACCATCTCGGAAGTCCACATTATTCAGGACTCATCTGAATTTATTAATTCGTTTTAATCTAATTATTAGCTTTGAAAAGACACAGGAAGACGTTTGACAATTTGAATTGAATGGTGTCTGTTTGTGTGGGGTTAGTTTTATATTACACTGTGAGGACCAAATTACCTGTTTTTTTGACATTGTGGGGACCATTTTTCAAGTCCCCGCAAAGATCTGTGAATGCAACAAAAAAAAAAACATAGATGCCAAAAGTTTCGCATTCTGTTTGATTGCTTATGGTTGAGGTTAGGGCTGGGTAGGGGGTAAGGTCGTCATGTTGGGATTAGAGTCTTCCCCATAGAGATGAATGGAGAGTGCCCACAAAGATATAATTGCAAACCTGTGTGTGTGTGTGCGTGCGTGTTCGTGCGTGTGTTTTCTTTACAAAGGCTATCCAAACCAGTATGATCACAATACTTCGAACGTTGTCTGTTAACCAGAGCACCGCACACATAACCATGCAGTCTGTTCGTGTACTGGCCTCATTCTCTGGCCATGTAGTAACCATTCCCAGTCTTCACCAGACTAAGCAGTCGGGATTCAGTGATGAACAACGAAAGCCACTGGTCCTAGTCCAGCTGAAAGGTCCTCCCCTTTAGGAGAAACAAAACACAGCTGAAGACCCTCAAGGTGTAAACGAATCAGTGCAGATTTCGGGGGTACTTAAATTATAAACAGTAAAAGATTGAATGAAATATTCTTAAGAGTTTAAAAGTTTATAGTCATGATGGCTTAATTATTATAGACATTTTGATTATGACAGTAAGAAGACGATTACATCGCATTTAGTCTAACGCGTTTTTCACGCAAAAAAAAGAAAATAGACTGCAACTGAAACTTAGAAGTCGGAAAAACAGTCCCAAATGTTTTGCTTTCCTTGGCCGAAGGAATATCTTGGTGCAAATCCAAATAGATTCCAAAATACCAGCACACAGCAAAATGTACGCATCTTACCATACGAGAATGCACGATGCGTATATTATAAGAAGCCACACACGAACAGCCACACTTTCAGCATACTTTCAGGATACTTTAGGAGTTGGTGCTCTGCACTTGATTATCGCGAAGGAAGATTTCTACACGTAAACAGTGTATACCAATCAGGTTCAGCAAGAAACTAAAATGATTACATTCCACGCATTAGCATTTGTAATAACGATTTTCTTGTATGTTAGGGACCCGTATACAGCCGTGTGTAGAATGAGGTACATGTGTATGTATATGTGTATGAATCCTGACCACACTCGAAAGTTCATCATCCCACCTACAGAGATCTTACAAATCCAGAAACATTAAGGGTTATAGTTAATTAATTATCCGTTTAAATGAACCTAGGAGACACATGAACTGACAAAAGACCTTGTATCCCTCGGAAATCCTTGTCATTGTTGCTAATAGTATCTGTGTACACTGACAAAATCCTTGGAGCGTAGCAAAAAATATTAGCCCAGTAAGAGTCATACATCTTTGTGCGGGTACCTTTCGGTACTCCGTTAAGAAGATAGCTATGGCTTGACATAAAAGCTATTCGATAAGCAGATAGGCCTAATTAACAGAACGTAGCTAAAAATACAGGCAAAATTTACAAATAGACTTTCACCCCAAGAATTCCGGCCTTGACTTCTCTAGTTACCGGTTTAACGTTTACTGCGCCAATTTATATTTCACTACATTACTGATAATGTTTTAAGGTCATCGCAGAAGTAATTAAGGCACTGAATTTAGCTCAGGGTCGACATAATTAGTTAAGATACATAGCACTGAAACGTAACCCAAACAGATATATATGCTAAAACTAACGCTATGATTAAGTGTTCTATAAACAGATTGGGGCTTATTCTAAATTTTAATGAGAACATTCCCACGTAAACACAGTTTAATGGGCTGAAAAATGAATGGGTTATTTTAGACAACCTCTAATGCGAAGCGCCATTTTGGCTAAATTGTTTGCAGATGTCTGCTTAAATATCTATATTTGACGCACGTGTTTGGTGCATGCGTGAGCTTCTATTTAATATTTATTAACCTGTCAGATGCTGACACGTTACTGTTACTTTTTTTGCATTGTGAAATATTTCAGCACAAAAAATCATTTGAGACTCAAAATTTGCAAAATGTAATTTATCTGAAAAAACCATGTATTTGGCAGTAGTTTAAAATTTTATTTAAATTCATTTTAACTAAATTAAGCAAACTTGTTTATGTAAGTACCGTGTCTGCTGGTGCACTTCCGGTTATTAATTGTAATTGTGCGTTCATGGTACTGGGCAAAGTATTAAAGTTATAGTACAGATGCATATTGTTCTAGTATCTGTTACAGTGAACACAGTTCCAGTGGGCTATTAAGAAAACAGCACCCACTGCACTAACCGTGGGTTAAAACACATTGAATATGAAAAATATTTACAATTATAAATATATTGTCATTTACAATTTCAACTCATTGTGTCCGAATATGCATGTTCATTTCGAAATAACGGAAAGCTTATTTAGGTGTTTTGTGATGCATTGTTTTTGAAAAGCAATGTAAAAAATGTATTAGATTTATTAGTTTTAGATAGATACAGCAAACGTGATTCTTGATAATTATTTTCAGTCTCTTCAACCACTGATTAAGTCTTCAGCTTCAATGTATTAAGTTGACTTTAGAAACTGCATTTAATCATTAAGCCTAATTTTAAAAATCAAACAAAGAATTGTAACTGACATGTAACATTACATGTAACCACTTGAAGGCTTTGTAAGCAAATACACGTAGGGATTAACCTGTATTTAGATAAAGAAATTGTTTTGGAGAAGCAGCGAAAGTCCAAATCAGTTTGGCCGAGTAAAGGAAGCTTGATACTGTTGCTCGCCGACACTTGAATATATCTTAACGAAATTAAAGCTGCGTTTGTTTTTTTCTTTCGATCATAGAAGACATTCAGTCGCAGAATAAATCGTAAATTCTGAATTGCAGCGCCATCGTGTGACGCGAGGTTTCTTAAGGTTTTTTTTGGAATTGTATTATCACTTTTTTTCACCCAAACCTTAACAAACCTGTGTGAGTATAGCGATAAAATATTTAACATATTTAGGAAGAGGAGAGAGAGGAAATGGGGAGGGGTGCAAGACAGAGGGGGTAAAAACTCGGAGGCCAGAAAGGCGCAGCTGACGCAGACTTGCCATCAGGCGGTAACATTCGTCTCATAGCGGACATTCCAGCGCATTTAAAAGTGGAAATGCGCATAAACATCACTATTAAATTATTTCAAAGCTGGCTAGTGGCAACGCCCCTGCGTGTTTATGAAAAAGCAACTTGACATTAATTAGTTTACGCGACAAAGTAAACCTTTATGAAAAGTTACCTGACAACATTCCCTTTAAAGGAAAACTGAGCAGGACGGATTAAAAACTTTAAAAGTCTGTTACGGTATTCGATTAGTATAAAAGGTCCACACAAGACCATGCAGTGGTTGTAAACAGGCTACAAAACCACGGAAGAATACACTGTAAATTCGGAAGACGGATGGGATATATAACTTTCTAATGTCCGTTTTTATTTAAAGTACTTTTTCTTTTAATTGCGCGTTATATCAGTAGGCCTATTACGCTTGTGGTTACAAGAATCGCCTTCACCTTCATTTTAATTTCTTTATTTTATTATACAGTTAAATGAACGACAACTGTAATAACGTTTTGAACAAATCTTTTTCCTTTTTACTGTTTGGGGTAAATTAACTATATGGTTGCGGTCTCTCGATGGTGGAGGTGGGATCAGTGAATGGCAATATTACAAGATTTAACAACACCGCTGTTGTTACGAAGCAGCTTTCCACGGTCAGTTTCCCACATGATACGTTTTAAATGTCGCCCAGCTTTAGTATGTTGTGGCACTGCTGGAAATATATTTAAAAAGGCCTCGCAAATAAAAAAAGTACAAAGCTCTGGCCTTTTGTGAGCAGAACAAGGCGGGCTGTTCATTGTGCGTTTTTTTTTCCTGCAGGAACATGTGGAAGTAATCGCGGGGTGGTAGGTTCAGAGAGTCGTGGATGTGTTTTTCTGTGCAGGAGTGCTACAGGCGTTGCTGGAGCTCTTTGGTGGGTGGATGCTTTATGCGATAGCCGCGGGCAGAGCCCAGCACGCCCGACCCAGCATTCGCGTACCTAGTCGCGTGCATATTCCCATTAAATAATGCATTATCTCTCATGGTTCCACTCTTGTCCGAAGTTAAAATGGGAAACCACCATTTCTCGATCTGGGGAGGCTCAAACCACTGACACGAAGACACCAAAAGCGTCAAGGAACCGTTAACAATACAATTCAAAGTTTAAACCTTTACCTTTTTGACGAGGACTGTTGCACATTTTATGCGGTGTTATAGTGCCCCCTGTTTTCGTCCATGGTATAGGCAACAGCACGAGAGGCAATTTGGGATCTTATGGCAAAAACAAAACTTTTGGGAAGGCATCAGTACTGAGTAAACTATTCACAGACACCCTAAACATTTAGTTAACATCATACATAATAGTTTAAATTATACAGGGCCTGCTGTAAATAATCAAATTTCATTGCATCCTCCTATTTGTATAAAGCTGCGCAAATGAAGACAAGAGGTTTGATAGTTGCTATTAACAACTAGCGGACATGGTAGAAAAAATATAAACAGACTTATAAAATGTTAGATTTTTTGCCATTTTAGCTAATAGTATAATACATCAAATGGCTTTTATTTTAAAACACCCAATGACCTGAGTATAACGTGGGCTACCATCGTTCTGGCACTTCGTAACTAGACGATGTTTATATAGTGGATAGTTCACCTTTTTCACAAAAGCAGCACCAGGGAAAGAAAAAGCTTACTCTGCGAAACATATGTTTTTTTTTTACCTCTCCGCTCCCCCCTGTGCCCCCCCCTCCCCCCGAAGGCTAAGCCGAGGACTCTTATTTTGAAAACTCTCGATGAGGGAAGGGGGGTTCATTTCCTGATCCCTATTTACTTTAAGGCAGATGATTACTTTTAGGGGAGGATGGACTGTTACATTGAATCAATTACGGGTCGCTGTGCTTGGAGCGCATTCTGAGCGCAGCGGCGGAAGCTGGCAGAGGAGCGCCGGAGCCTCATGCTCTACGCGCAGGATTTTATCCGACGCATCTGTTACTGGGATCCAAGAACTGGCACCGGAGCGTAGATGATTTTTTAACATTCATCCAGGGGTTACCTTAATTAAGAGAAACACCCAAACGGAATTTTATAAAGGTATTGTATTGGCTTCTTTTACAGATCATTTAAACCGACACCCCCCCTCTCGCAATGTAGGTGGTATTTCGCAAATTTCAACATTTCGGATGTTTTTTTTTTGTGGGATTATAATCTAAATTCACGGAAAGTGGGATCTAATTAAAATGAAATATAGTTATATGGAATTGGTTTCTGTTGATATTCGTCTACGCGTCTTTCGCTTGTACATTCAACATATAGAAGTTTGCTCAGCATTCCAGATGTGATTTTTTTGGGGGGGGGGGGATTTTTTTAAGTTCACAAGGACGTGGATTCCTTTAAGTTTCTTAATTTTTGCGACGGAGTTGATCATTTCACTTGGATATTGTCTGTTTTCACACGACAAATGGCTTCACCTCCAGACGCTTGTCTGAGGTACGCTGATGGGTCTGGATGAAAGAGGCTGATTTCGACTTCGCAGCGGGAGATGTCACCCGGACACCGCGGGGCTTCACCCTGGATGGGGCTAAAGAGGTTAATGGGAAAGCGTTTGAAAACGAGTGCAAAGCTATTTTCATTCATGCATATGGGATCTCACATTTTCGCATGGAATATAATCACTTTGCGTTTTCACTGGAACGTGTTTTTAAGGGATCTTACTGAACTCTAAAGCAAAGATTCAAGGGAGACCTTTCTCCCGAATTAGGGGATTGAGTGAGGTTGGGGGAAGTCATTTTGTACTTTTTATCGGTGTTAAATTAAGTTTTTTTTCCAGTTTAAAGACTAATTTGTTTGCGTTGTTCCTAAGTATTTAAATTGTGTCGCTGGGAAACACTGGTTTCACCCATACGAGCTATCATTCGCCTGGTTTTCTATTTGCTGTATTTCCATGGAAATTGATTCTTCGTGTGTGGAATTGGTTTTAGCCGTCAAAAAATTATTTGGACCGTCCGTTGGAATAAATTTCTCAACTACGCTTCATGTCACGGAACCGCTTCGGTACTGTGAGAAGCGGCAATAGAACCGCCCGAATACAGGATACGGGCAATCTTCTTGTCTGGCTGCTAAAAATGGACAGCTATTGTAAAATTGGGCGATTGGCGTAGTTAAACAAGAAGATCATCCTCTCCAAGTGGTTGAAAAAGATCAGAAGTTTGTCAGATTAAGGCAATCATAGGTTGAATTCCCACGCAGCTCTTGTGCTTCAGCCACCTCCGCAGATCACAATTCCAACACCCCAATATTTCTCAGGGATAATTGGTGTATTCTGCACACTGTGGCAAACTCGATGGGACTCCGGAAAGCATTTCGTCAGCTTAGGCCTAACCTTTAAAAGTTCTTTAAGGCTATGTAAGTAAGTAAAGGCAGAGGACGGAAATTATAAATACAGCGTTCAGTGTCACACAAATCATCGCAAATTCCTGTTTTCTTCTGCAAAAGACTGAGCATTTCCAAACCCATTTGCATCATACAAATGCCACGAAATGGAGCATGCACTGTTTTGCACGCGTTTAATGGCTATGGCTGGTTTAGAAATAGAGGACAAAACGCCTGGATATGAGAAAGTTCGAATTGCGCTCGGCTGAAAGTGTAGCCCCTGCGCATCTCTGCAAGCCGTTCTCTGCCCGTGCGGCTACGCTGCAGCGCTGATAGAGTCCAGGGTCCAGAGCATCAGACTCTCCGCCGAACAGATAAAAAACAGATTCCTTCACTGTCTCTTGGGCAATTGCTCCACTGACGAACCGAGCCACACTGATTAGAAGCAGTCGACCAGATGAGGTCTTTGACAAGAATTTTCGGGGGGTGCCGCGGAAGTTTAGATAGTTTGTTACTAAAATAGACCAATTATTCTTTTACTGTTATGCAATTATAATCACGCACTAACCATAATCACGCATCTTGCTTACGCAGATAGGCAACTAAGATTTACCCTCGGGAAATGGGTTGTATTGTGAAACAACAAAAAACTTTTGATGACTTTCTTGCTTGAAAATTAATTTAACGTTTTCTTGGTGCGTAACATTAGCCAGAAGGCACATTCGGAAATTCATTCGGAGATTCAGGCAATATGAGCTGTTGCATCTTATTCTAGACGAATGTGCACTGAAGCAATTAACAAGAATATCCATTGTCTGAATATAGGCTATTGTCACTCGCGAAAACCTGTACTGGTGCGCCCTCTTGTGGCTACCATGGGAAGAACCCCCTCCTTATTTTCCTATCTTGTTGCGTTGGCAAAATGAAATTCAGTAACTTCCAACATTTTTGTGGCGCCGCTGAGGGACACACAGGCACTTGGCTCGGCACAGCCTTTCTTTATGACAGATTCTTGGAGTTGCTGACTAATTTTGGGTCTTGCTTAAAACATAGTTATCAAATCGATGTTCAGATAGACTGAAAATTTTGAAATTCATACTACGAGTGGGGATGTTTCCAATAAATTGCGTGCTTATTTCTCTTAAGAGCAAATAATTAAAGTCTTGTCCAAATATTGTTAAGATGAATTTGACGATTTCGTTTTGTCGTCCCAGCTTACGTTGACACCTTGGGCCATGGGTGTCGCGTGGGCCATCCTTTCATTTGGAGTCTGTTTCATCGGGATCCTCTTAGGTAACGTTTTATTTGCGTATATTTCATTATTTATTATAGTCATTTATAATTAATTTACTGGGAACAAATGGGAACGTATGTAAAACATTTCGTTTAGACAAATCATCCTGAATACCATTTATATAAAAACGGTTAATTTGACCTTATTCTCATCCGATGCAGGTCCCCGGGCCGTTAAGAGCGAGTCGTCACCTCCAGTCATCCATCCCGACCTGCCCGAGCTTGTTGTTAAACGTCACGCCAGCATCAATTTAACATGTTCCGGGACGAGGGCCGTCAGCTGGCTGTTCCCGCTGCCGGACAATGCCGTGGTTAAACGAGACGACCCTCGAAACGCCGTGCTGGTGATTAAAGACGCGTCCGCCGCCAACACTGAAGCCCTAGTCTGCGAGTACGACGATTGGCAGGGTGCAGAGGAAGATAAGCAGGCTGAAATATACATATTTGTTCCTGGTAAATAAATATAGCCTACATGTTCCCCATGCAAAATTTAAGCTTATATATCCTATAATGTATGTAACTCAATACAAATTTTGATGCATAGAATATATGTATATATTATTTTTATAGACCCTGAGATTCCATTCGTTCCCGAAAATGTGTCAGGGGAAACGGACCTTTTGACCGAAATCCCTTGTCGCGTCACAAACCCGGACTGGCACGTCGTGCTCAGAAATGTTCCTTCCCGGACGGAGGTGCCCGCACCATATATAAGCAGGATCGGCTTCCTGGGGTCTTTCCCCGAAGGCTCCTACGTGTGTGAAACCACCGTGAACGGCAAGACGCGGAGCAGCGCAATCTACACGGTCAAGGCCGATCGAGGTAAACAGAAAAGCCCGATGGCACGTTTATTGCAATATTTACAGGCGGCGCTTAGCCTGGTGGCTGAGAAACTGCCCTTGTAAATATACGCAGCAGGAGGAGATAGACAACTGAACCCTTAAGCAAAGTGCCTAATTGCTTTAGAAAGAAAAAAAAACATTTGCGTACGGGATTAAAGATTTGGACTGGATAGGAGTGGGCTAATCAGTTAACTCGGCGAGGCAACCCGTCCCGGGGAATCGTTTGTACCAACGTGTGGTTAATCAATTTTTTGGTCGAGAACCGTTGAAATAACTATTTTAGCATTACAGACATTTTACGTGGCCTAACATAAGTGGTTCTGTAGAATTTAGAAAATGTATACGCTTTGATAATGAACCACTTAATGGGCCACTTGTAGAGGGTTCAGGTTTTTTAAATGCGACGTGGGACAGAAAGCACATTATCTGATCTTCCAGGTGTTGCTGTTGTAATGAATGTTAGGGCAGAAGTATCTGGTCTCACTTACATGTGGACGCAGGAGAAGATACAAAGTACAGTATTGTATGGAGTGAACACTGATATAGTCAAAGAGCGTGCAGTACAGTTATTGTCCTGCATGAATGTGTAAGTATATGTTGGGGTGGGAGGGGTCTTAGTTCATATTTCATATTATATGAGGGGGGAGGGCAGTAGTGGGAGAATAGCTGTCCTTCATTGGACTGGTCTTGGCTGGTGGGAGGGGCGTTTCCACAACACTTGGAAATGGAAGCGGAAATGCCACGGCACATATCTCGAGTCTGCTGGCTTAATGCTGCCCGCCGGGGCGGCGGGGGGGGGGGGGGGGGGGGGGGGGGGGGGGGGGGGGGGGGGGGGGGGGGGGGGGGGGGGGGG
>JAODLD010000001.1:21787270-21803015 GCA_026781065.1 Mormyrops boulengeri
TCGCCCCCCCCGCCTCTCGCGCCAGCTCCCTGACCCCCTCACCGCCCGCGGGTCCCGCCAGCTCGCGGCGCTTCCGCACCCGCTGCGCGCCAGTCAGCCAGCCGTGCGGGTGGGCGAGCCCTTCAGTCTCATCTGTGAAGGCCCCGCTGGAGACTCGTACCAGCAGATGTGGCTGCACCCCAGCAAGCAGGCAAGGGCTCCCGGCCGGCCACTTCCATGCCATTCTTTGCCCGTGTGGCTACACTGCTGCGCTGATAGAGTCCAGGGTCCGGAGCATCAGAGAGGAAAGGACTTGGCAAACATAAGTGCTATCAAGGAGCCGACTAGGCGTAAAAGCAGCTAGGCTGAGCTTCCAGTGAAAGCAGTATTGGAGTAGGAGCTACACAACATCTTACAACAAAGCAAGAACATAAGACCACTATTCAAGTCAGCAAAAAGTATGACGTTAAAGGCATTCAGGGAGCATGGAGTGGTACCAGGCTGCTTGAGGTTTTCCTGGAACAGATGGATCTTGAGGTGTTCCTTAAAGGTGGACAGGGAATTTGATGACCAGATATGGTTCAGCAGCTCTTTCTGCCTGTAAATTCACCTCGCATGCACTTCCTAAATGCCCCACAATGTCAGGAAAAGAAGAGTACCAATTTGTACCTTTATGTGTCACTGGGGCTGTTCCAGGGGAGTTTTTAGCCATCAAACAGATCAGGGGCTAAGTGAAGTTTAGCTGGGGCTAAAGATTGGCATTGGGGCTAAAATACTCCAGGCTATAGCCCCGAGTGAACGGACCTATGGACGCTCATGGGCTGAACCTTTAAGGGTTTGCCAATTTTACTCCAGCTGTAGGTAAATGTAACTTTTAGTTTAATTAAAGGTACAGAAATGGACTCTGAGGAACATCCCCAAGGTACAAACAACGTTAATGTGCCCCCAACGGTACAAGGATGTTCCTCATAGTCCATTTCTGTACCTTAAAAGGCACAATTACGTACAGCTATAAGGTACAATTGGCAGACCTTTGAGGGTACAGACCAAGTGACAAGGCAAGGTACAAACTGGTACTCTTTGTTCTGACACTGTACCTGTCCTTACCTAATCTTGCCTGTTGTCTTCCTCCAGATCACTGGTGCTGAAGAGAGCAGGCAGTCTGCTTCTGGGGCCGTACGCTACACCCTAAGCATCCGTGCGGCATCTGAGCAGGACACCGGGTTCTATGACTGCGCCATCACCGACACTCTGAGCGGCATAACCAGAGTCCAGAGGGTGTCTGTCACGGTTTTACGTAGGTTGCGTTCCTGGACCTTGATAGAGCGCTCCGCCTCTCACGGCCCATTTCACCCAAAGGCTCTACTTTTTCGCCAGCGGGTACCACGTTCATCAGACTGGACCACAACATCGCGCCGCTGGAATTTGCAACCAGTCTGGAAGAGAGTGTGTTCAGCGTCTTCATTGATGCACACCCTACCCCCAAGGTCCAATGGCTGAAGGACAATGTGGCCATTGACGAGAGCCAACATAATATCTTCATCAAATTTAACGCAATCACTGCTAACAGGTAAGGATCAGCTTCTGTTGAACTTTTATATCATTTCTTGTTGACAAAAAAACTTTTTATAGTTTAAGAATGATTATTTTTAAATAAGGTCTAGAACCCCCTAAGCTTGTTGTACATGTTTCTGTGTTTGTAAGTTTAAGTAGCAGCGAACCTATAAATATCACCAAATTATGGCTGTTTAATAACTGGACCTTAGTGCTCATGGGCAGGTGAGTCCTTGGTCAGGTGACTCCTTAGTCATGTGATCCAGTCACTGGAGGCAGGGTACTGAGAGAGAGAGGGGTGATGTAAATGACTGTCAGTAGACTAGATCTGGGTGACTCTCACATGTTTTCTCTGGACATCAACGAATTTCTGGCATTTGTGGGTGAACTTTTGCCCCCCCCCCCCTTCATAGGTACCTGAGCAGGCTGACACTCTCCCGCCCCCAGGAGGGCGACAGTGGGAACTACACGATTGTGGTCTCCCATGAGAAGGTGCCGCTCGATGGCAAGGTGGTGCGTTTCTCCTTCCAGCTGAGAGTGAGAGGTGAGACCCACGTCGGCCACTCCCTGCTGCCTTGTACTTTAGCCATATGTGCTAGCCAGCAGGAATAATCCATACACCCAGGACCGGCATCTGCTGAGTGCCCCTCCCCGTACCCCCCCGAGCAGCAGAAAATAAATTCTGTCAATTCATTTATATTCAAAACATTTCAATAGCACATAGTGTCTGTCTACTAACTTAGCCAGCTCACAACATTTTCACAAGAAAAGTAGTGAAATATTAAAACTAGTGCAAATAAATAATATCATCCAATTCAACCAGAAGTATTTCTGAGGATTTTTCTTCACTCGCTCTTTTGCATCCCATAATCAAATGGTGCCCTGGGTGGTCGCCTATGTTGCTTGAAAGACACACCAGCCCTGCACATACTGACAGAAAATGCAGATGAGTGTAACACTAGACAAGAGCTAAGCTACTGGAAGCCACTTTCATGTACACAATAGATATTTTATCCTGAGTGAGCTAGCTTTTAGAATGCATAGGCAAACACATAAGCATTTATAATGCATAGTGCTAAGTCTGTATGATCTAGATCTCAATTTATGCCCACAACAACATGGTATCAACCCAAGCACATTACAGTGGCTTGGCTAAGAGAACCACACCTGCCATTTTGGACAAGACTGTTGGTTCTCCTCCCATTGGGATCCCAGAAACTCAGTAATGGACATGAAGAGGCAGGGAGTTTTGGTTAACAGCTAACACAAAAATGAAAGGGTTTGCAACGCTCTGGATGTTTCTGGATAACCAGCTTCGCAAGACTCGGCTCGGCTGTTTGAAAGCTCAGTCCCAAATATTTGTGTAAAACCTCACTAAAATTTAAATCTGGATAAAATTCAATGCAATAAAAAAAAACCCCAGAGTGTCTGTTTTTATGTTTCAGGCCCCGATCCGCAGCCCCTGCTGCCGGCGCTGCCCGAGATCTGGCCCCAGCAGACGGAGATGGTCGTCCCTCTCCACCAGGAATTCACCCTCAAGTGCAAGGGTGAGCGGGAGGTGCTCTGGATCTTGCCCATCTTCCCAGGAGACTTCCTGGAGGACACAGAGGAAGATAACAGTGGCCTTTTTGTGACCACGCTCACTGTGATTAATGCAACTGTGGAGTACACGGGCTATTACTACTGCCATCATGTGGACAGTAACCACACCGAGCAAGACATGACTGGCATCTACGTCTATGTTCCAGGTAATGTGCCAAGGTTTCTGTGCCACGTACTGTGACCATGGTTGGGCGATCCCATTGCTTATTATGGATATATTTGCTCTAGTGTCCTTCATAAGTAGCCTTACATAAACACAACAGTATCAAGACCTGATATAGCTATTCAGTCCCTTTGTGACTGGAACTCCGGTACGACCTCAACATTTCCTCTCTTTCTCCCATAGACCCCCACGTGCCCTTTGTTCCATCTCTGGACCCCTACAGCAAGCACGTCCTGGCCAGTATGGATGAGATGGAAATCCAATGTCGTGTGTCAGACCCCAGAACCGAGGTGACATTGCTGAATGTGGATACACAGAAGGAGGTGCCGGCCACCTATGACAGCAAGCGGGGCATGGTGGGTTTATTCAGCTCCGGCACCTATGTCTGCAAGGCCCTAGTCAATGGCGAGGAGCAGTACAGTGAGGAGTACATCGTCCATGGATGGACAAGTAATCACCGGCGATGATGGAGGAAATAAAGTCAATAGAGCATTTTGCCGTGTGTGATACTTAATGCCTCCTTCCCATTCTCTTGTAGCTAATGATGACCTACAGGTGGAGCTTCGTGTGGAACACACAGCTCTGCTGGTGGGGCAGAAGCTGGTGGTGAGCTGTATAGCACGTGGCAGCGAGATGCTGGAGGACCTCTGGAAATACCCTGGGAAGATGGTGAGGGCTTCTCACATTAAATTGTGTCTGGGGAAGAGCACTGAAGACCAGTGATTTAACTGTCTTCTGTAATTAAGAACGTACCCGTCACAGTTGCCTGTTGATACAGCCCAGGTTATGGTATCACCTCTAGGAACCAGAGGAGACACATTTAACCTCCACAGAATCAAGGTGCCATCACTAGGAGTAGTGCTAGCAATGTTCGTGTGATTTCTGTTAAGTCCAAGCCACTGCAAAAGCCAAAGACATGACAACTGGGCCATGTGAAGTGATGCATGTTGGGTGATTTTGGTGCAGGCCTCAAGGGGAGAGAAGACAGTGAAGGAGAACAAGGCATCCCAGGAGATCAATTACACACTGACCATCTCCCAGGCCACCACCAAGGACAGTGGCCTCTACGAGTGTTCCATCACTGACATCATGACCACAATGACTCGGACCAAGAAGGTGGAAATCACGGTCTATGGTATGCATAAATTGTGAATGAATAAAAGGCTTCTCCATGACTTGGAGCCATGCCTCTCTGAGCACTCTGCATTTTTTCCTTCCACAGAAAGGGATTTCATATCTCTGGAGCCCACCTTCACTGCCGTGCAGTCTGCCGATCTGGACGAGGTGAAGGAATTTGTGGTTATCATTGATAGCTTCCCCACCACCAGGGTCACCTGGCTGAAGGATGGCAAGGTGCTGAACGACGTCAATGCCGAGATGACCAGCAACCTTCGGCGTGTCAGTGAAACCAGGTAACTACAGGCATGACACCCCAAACAGTACTGACATACCAGTTCATATGCCTAACCAAACCCGATGACCCAGTTAAACCAAACACCTTCACTCCAGACTATCCAGTTGTTACAGTTCTAGAATGAAAAATGCTGAACAGTGACAGCTAATGTTGACCTAGTTTTAAGAAACTGCGGATGTAATCAATCAACATCTGTTTCCCAGGTACCAAGGTACCTTGGTTCTGATCCGTGCAAAGGAAGAGGACAGTGGAAACTACACCCTCCAAGTTAGAAATGGGAACCTGACCCAGAGCTTCAGTTTCACATTGAAGGTGAAAGGTAAATGCAGTGCAGCCTTTTAATTATGGTTAAATCATGTGACAGTTGGGTCAAGGTAAAGAAGGGTCTCTTCAGGGTTGTGAATTTTCCCTTGTTTGTAAGCAAGCAGAGGTAACCATGACAGTTCCACTTGACAGCTAATGATGACCAACCGTCTCTGTCTCCTGCATAGTGCCACCAAAAATTGTGCAGTTGATGGACCTGCACCACAGCTCTGCCACGGGACAGTCTGTGGTGTGCATTGCAGGAGGGCAGCCCGTGCCAGAAGTGGAGTGGTTTGTCTGCAAGAACATCAAACTGTACGTTTCCTCTCATATGTATCACACGCTATGCCACATGCGTTTTCATAGGGCCCGGCAAATCAGCAACTCATAAAGAAGGGGGTTGTCTAAGTGAAGACAGCAGCATAAACCATGATGTTATTCTTCTGTTTGTCCGCTAGATGCTCTAATGATTCATCTCAGTGGACCTCCCTGGCTCTCAACTCCACCGATATCACCATGGAGACTCACATAAACCAGGACAACCAGCTGGAGAGTCAGGTGATCTTTACCAAACTGGAGACCTCTCTGGCTCTTAGATGCCTGGCAAGGAACGAGCTAGCAGCGGCTAGCCGGGAAGTGAAACTCGTCTCAAATGGTGAGCATCGTTATTAATGTCCCCTTATTTTCAATGATACTTGCTACATTTTTTTTAAAAAAAGCAGGCCCCATGGAAAATAGGGTTTTTGAAAGATTATATCAGGCTAAGTAATGCTTTATACTTTTGCACTGTGAAATCACCAAAGGAGAGTTTCTCATAGAGAACCACTTACCCAAAAAATTTCCTAAGCTCATGATTAATTCAAAACATATTTGATGTTTTTCCTGTGCAGCCCTACAGTCTGAGCTCACGGTCGCAGCTGCTGTCCTGGTTCTGTTGGTCATTGTCATCATCTCTCTCATTGTCCTGGTCATTATCTGGAAGCAGGTATTGAATATCATTCATTAATTCTACCTATAAAAGCTTGTTCATTTTACCTGCAGGCAAAAATGACAATTGCATGTAACAATTACCACTACATCCATTGTACATTTTACCTGTAGTTACAGTGTCTACGCTTACACTGTCTATGCTCACACACTTCACGCTTCCAGCGTTCTTAACAGTTCCTATTGTTCAGTGTCAGCAATAGGATTTGGGTCCAAAAGTTGACACTGACTGAAGTTCCACTGACTAATGAACATGGGGTATGCTTCCTTTCAGAAACCCCGGTATGAGATTAGGTGGCGTGTCATTGAATCAATTAGTCCAGATGGACACGAATACATCTATGTGGATCCTATGCAGCTTCCATATGACTCCAGATGGGAATTTCCCCGTGATGGACTTGTTCTGGGTGAGCCTTGAGATACATGCCTGACCCCTGCATATCCAGTCAGATCATTGACTGTCCCTACATTGGTTGGCTTCCAACACACACTGTTCATTGGATGCATGTCTACATTCTGTCAGATAATTGGTTGGTTCTTACAGACATCCTATCACATAATTTTCATGCTACATGTATAAAGTAGGGGTGGGAATCTGCAGTGACCATCCAAAATAATATAATATCGATATTTGTTGGCTGATTTGATATGTATCGCAATTTTTAAACATATGTTGCCAAAAAAAAACATTTCAGGTCAACATTTAAAGTAAAGACAAGGGCTATAACGGTACACATTCGTAGTGTGCTTTTAAGTTACAGTATTTTCAGTTTGGAATGCGCAATGAAACAAATTTAAACATTTCTTGACCCGGGTGAAACCTAAATTCACAAGTAGATGTTCAGCATGGAAAGCATTATGCTAATTGTGGCTTTGAGTTGGTTATAGCTAGTGCTAGAGGGCTCAAAGACCCTCCCACATCACTTAAATCAGCAGTTTGGCAACATTTCGGCTTCCCAATAAATTACACCAATGACAGATAGAGTAGTTGATAAGACTGTCTGTCAGCTCTGTCACACCAAAGTCGAAACAGATCCAACATGCTAACTTTAGCTTATTTTAGAGACATCATCGGAGTGTGTGTTTTTCTAGGAAATTCAGACGGGCTATAAAAAGCACTAATGCTTAGCTCACACTACACGATTTTAGCCCTGATTTTACACTTGGCGAAAGTTTTTAGCGATCGCCAACAAAAGCCCCAGATCGGAGGCATATCAATGTTCACCTGGTGCCGGAAAATCAGCACTCGATCACTATCAGTTCAAAGACGCGACTGGACAGCGTAGGCGATGCATCACAGATGCCCATCAGATATCCTGCAGGCTAAATATTTGGAACTGTCAGAAACTCCAAATCCTGTAGCGTGAAAAGTGTTGCAACTGGCAATGAGTGTGGCGATGAGCTACAGACAATGAAAGCAACTGGCAATGAGTGCGGCAACAAGCTACAGCCAATGAGAGCGACAGCCGATGAGTGTGGCAACAAGCTCTAGCCAAAGAAAAAGCAAGACATAGGGTAAAGTGAAACCTGAGGGAGTAGTTTAAAAAAGGTGTATATAGTTCAGTTTGTTGTTAGTGTTCAGGGAAGAGGTATAGAGATATTCAGTGAAAGTTTACTTTTCACACACTAGCGTTTAGTTAGCTATAGTTAGCTTTAGTTAGCTTTAAACTGAGATGAGGCAGTCTCAGCACACGCTTACTCATTCATGATAGCACCGTGCCAAACTTGTGCTTGTCAGTCCACAAACAAAATCAGGCTGTGTGCAACTGGTCAAATATATTAGCAGTACAAGATGTAAACAGTTTAAACATGGGTTACAGAAATCAACTCTCGCGGTGATACTACATTCGCCACCTTGAAGAATAGCAATCAATTCCACCACCCCCAGACCCAGAGCTTTGGTCCAGAGCTTTGGTCATTCCTGGAACTCCACTTGCATGCTTCTGAGGAACACAGCATGATCTGTCCATGTCCTCCTTCCCTGCAGGCCGTGTTCTAGGCTCCGGAGCTTTTGGGAAGGTGGTTGAGGGGATGGCGTACGGCCTTAGTCGCTCACAGCCCGTGATGAAGGTGGCTGTCAAGATGCTGAAGCGTAAGTCATTACCTGGCAGGGGCTTTGGATTGTAGTTGAAAGTCGTCAGAGTAAAAATGTTTGACCAAACTGCTCATATTCCTCTCTCAGCCACAGCAAGGTCCAGTGAGAAACAGGCCCTCATGTCTGAACTGAAGATCATGACTCATCTGGGGCCTCATCTGAACATTGTCAACCTACTGGGGGCCTGTACCAAGTCGGGTATGTAGCCTGGGTTGTGGCAATGACCTTGTAGAGAAGGGGCTCCTGCAGTTCTTTCCAGTGGAGCACATTTTACAGCTCATTGACAACCATAAGCCCAGGTCTTACCAGCCACCTCTGCCCTTACTCTCTCAGGACCAATCTACATTATCACAGAGTACTGCTTCTATGGTGATTTGGTCAACTACCTCCACAAAAACAGAGACAGCTTCATTAGCCAGCACATCGACAAGTCCAAGAAAGAACTGGACATCTTTGGCATCAACCCAGCTGATGAGAGTAGCAGGAGGTGAGTGAGTGGCAGGTTTGCTTATTTTGGCTAGACTTATACCACTGGGGTTCTTAACACCGCACTGTTCTACACAATAACCATCCCTATTCATACTGGTCCTCAAAGCCTTCAGGAATGAACAAAATGCTATTCATTTTAATATTCAGCATTGCGTCTAATGCGGCACCCATCTTCGTGCCCTTGTCTAGCTACGTCATCCTGTCCTTTGAAAGCAAAGGGGACTACATGGACATGATGCAGGCCCATAACACCCAGTACGTCCCTATGCTGGAAATGAGCGATGCTTCAAAGTACTCTGACGTCTACGGATCCAACTATGACCACCCGCCTTCTCATAAGCACAAATCTCTGAGCGGTACGGATGACATCCCCCCCTCCCCCCTCCAGTGTTGTGGCCCTGTTCCTGTCCTGTAATTACACACTGGGTAATTGCAGCACACATGTTGCATTGGCTATCCACAGAGCCTTTACTAAGAAAGGCAGAATGGTCAGTCCTCTATATTTATACTGAGGTCCGCTGCTTTGACATTTTCTGCTCCAGATATGAGTCACGTGAGCTAAACATCTTGTGTTTCGCTGACCCTGCAGAGAGAGAAGCAAACAGCCTGCTGTCTGATGACTCTGACGACAGCCTGAGCACTATGGACCTGCTGAGCTTCACATACCAGGTGGCACGAGGGATGGAATTCCTGGCCTCCAAGAACGTGAGTCCACTGTTGACCAGCGGCTCACAGCTAAAAAGCTGGAGGGCTCGACTGGTTGGAGATTATTGTTGTCATGCTAAAGGACCCGAGTTTGTGCCTGTGTCCATTCAGTAGTTTTTTTGAAGGCTGTATGTGGCTCGTGGGTTAGAATGCTGTGATTGGAAGGTTGTTTTTTGTAATCCTAGACTTCGCAGGTTTCACCACTGGGCGGTGGAACACGGCCGTTGACCCAGCTTCCTCAAAAAACTGTTATGTTTCTTTGGAGAAAATCATCTGCTAAATATGTAAAATGACTCCAGTGCAGGGAGGCACCTATTTTTTTTATCGGGACGAGAGTGTAGGTGAATTGGCCAGTACGCAAACCAGTGCTGATACCGAGTTAGATTGAGTATAATGTAATGACACAGACAACAAGATGCATTAGAAGACAGCCTGATCAAGTTGGCTGGCCAGACAGACAGTAGGGGCAGGGTCAACGAGAAGATACACAGCCAGTTATTGCAAGGGGAGGTAAGGGTGGGACAGCAAGGGCAGGGGAGGACTGACATTATGTAAAGGGAGGGAGACGGCCTTGTTTATGGTCAAATAGCAGTACCCTGCTCGCAGGCCCCAAGCTGAGGGTTTTAATTGCTGTGCTGTCTCTCAGTCCTGGGCTGCCCCAGTGCCCACAAAGATGATGGCAATAGGTTCCTCCCGTCTGAGAAAATGACAGCCCAGGCGTCCAAGTCTGGGGTCACATGGCTGTTAAATCAGGGGTTGAGCAATAATCAGCACTGGAGAAGTCTGGACAGGCAGAGGAGAGGCCTGTAAATAGGCCTGAGGCTTAAATTACACGGTGCCACAGAGCAGCGCTACTCATTCTTGCGGCAGACCTGTTACCCTGTTTCTCTGATTTTTTCCAGAAGGAGTTTTAAGGTCTCGGCAAGGAGAATGTAGCTTGTTTCTTGCCATTTGCTATCGTGAAGCGTTGTTAGTAAAGCAAGTGCTTCTGTTTGCAGTGTGTGCATCGAGATTTAGCTGCAAGAAACGTCCTGCTCTCCCAAGGCAAGATCGTGAAGATCTGCGATTTCGGCCTGGCCAGAGACATAATGCACGACAACAACTACGTTTCCAAAGGCAGCGTGAGTAGGAGGGCACTTTTCAGCAAGGCACAGGTCACATGACCACAATGTGTGTGCGGGGAGATCTCGTAGCAAGTGGAATATCATTAAAAAGAATAAGACTGATGGTTTGGGTTGAGGTAGAGCTTAAAAATGTGTGGAAATATGAAAGTCAATCATGATTCCTTACACACTAAGAGCTTCAGCTCTCACATTTATGCATGTCTTTGACCTGCGAATCTGCCCGATGCTCCACAGACCTTCTTGCCTGTGAAGTGGATGGCCCCTGAAAGCATCTTTGACAACCTGTACACCACAATGAGCGACGTCTGGTCCTATGGCATCCTACTGTGGGAGATCTTCTCTTTGGGTATGTCAGACACACCTGGTCAGGCACCCTGTGTTCTCTCAGTGTTTCACACAGAGCTACACTGTCCAATATATAACAGCAGGTCTAAATTTAAATTTTTTCTGTTTTTTTTCAGGTGGGACCCCCTATCCTGGTATGATAGTGGACTCAACCTTCTACAACAAGATCAAAAGCGGCTATAGGATGGCCAAACCTGAGCATGCCACTAGTGATGTGTATGTCCACACTTCCCACAATGCAGCTCTCTTTACACATTATTACACACATCTAGAAGGCCTACATTACTACACATCATTATAGTAAACCACAAAACATTACAGCACAGTGCATAAGAGTACAACAGTACATACTACACTGCACTATATGTAATATGTAACCCCTAACTCTATGGCTACAGGTATGAGATGATGATGAAGTGCTGGAACAGTGAACCCAAGAAGAGACCCTCCTTCTTCAGCCTCAGTGAAACCGTCGCCTCTTTGCTGCCTTCTGAGTACAAAAAGGTTGGTCTCTCTCAAATCCTACAGCCGAACTTGACCCAATCTGTCGTCTCAAACCCCTTTGATGAGCTCACCTCCTCTCTGTAACACCTACCTCTTCTTTTAGCTTTACTTCCAGTCTGTTAGTGTCGCTTCCTGTCTGACACTCACCTCCTACTTGCTTCTTACAACCTCTGTATTATTGGAGGGTCAGGCTAAGAGGACAGAATTCCCAGACTTGCTTGCAGAAGTAGACCAGGTGTGTAGGGACCCCATAGAGCAGTGGTTCTAAAACTTTTTGTTATTTTTAAGACCCCCTCCAAAAAACACTGGTCAAACCTCACGACCCCTTTTGCGTCAATAAAATTTGCAGTGTGGGGAAGGCAGTCCTACATGGCAAAAAATGCTAAAAGATTGCCAGCGATAAAATTTGTTGAGCTTATAAAAGATTACAAATGTTTTTTTTTTTTTAACATATCAAGAATATCATCCCATGGCTCCTCCCATGACTTGGCGACCCCCCAGGAAGTCACAACCCATAGTTTTGAGAACCATTGCTACAAGGCCTGTTCGGTTCATGGCTCATGTGCAAGGCTGGCAAGCAGCTGTGTTAATGATGGGATGTCTTTTAGGAGGCGACCCGATGTTCGTAATTACAACAGGAAGCCCTGCATTAAAAGGCAGCACATGGCGGACTGCATGCCGCCACATCGATAAGACCTTTGGGCCTTTTATGATTCGGGGGAGTGGAGTAATTAGCTTTTACTATAACACCGCTTGGTATTTGGTGTGGTTTTCCTGGGAAACGCACCCTCGGTTTACACGCGCCCTGTAATGGCAAGCAGCTGCATCAGCTGTGACTCCCGTCGAGCCGCCACGGTGATGCTGAGAGCTTGTCATTTGGTGCGCAGTGCTATGAGCGTGTCCACCACGAGTTCCTGCGGAGCGACCACCCGGCGGTGACGCGCGTGCAGGTGGACGGTCAGGACACCTACGTGGGCATGCCCTACAAGAACCAGGGCAAGCTTAAGGAGCGGGAAAGCGGCTTTGGTGAGCAGCGACTCAGCTCCGACAGCGGATACATCATCCCCCTGCCCGACCTGGACCCGATGTCTGATGACGAGTACAGCAAGAGGAACCGTCACAGGTGCGTAGAGTGACTGCTGCCATGACCACTACAGCACTTTAACCCCGTCCTGATCAACCCATGAAGCCTAGTTCATACTTCTCTTTTCCGCGTGCACTTTTGTGTGCTTTCGGATTGGGCAGGGTCATGCGCGCGGCAGCTTGAGTTCATACTACATTTGGCTGCGGATGCAGATGGCTGCGGTCGGTGCATGCGTACAGCAGTGATATTCCACCCGATCAGGAGGGAGATGTATTGCAACAAACACGAATACAAGCAGAGTAGTGAAATGGGAAAACTTATGAACATGGGTGCCATCTTTTGGGGGGGGGGCGACTTAGCAAGCCAGTTTCACTTTGTCTCAGACAGGGGGCACCAGCGGTGAAACTTACCCACTTACTGCCATAATCCATACTGACACCCTCTTCCTCTAAATGCCACCTCTAAGCTGTTCCTCTTAATAGTAAAGTTATTGCTCTTAAGTCTACAAATGCCACGTATTGAGTGGCCACAGCCACACTGCCTGTACTGTTGGACAGAGCTGCACTGCTGTTCCAAAAGTACCGCCTCAAGCAGGTTCTGATCCCAATCCTGCTCTTGTTCCTTCTGTAGTTCCCAGACGTCGGAGGAGAGCGCCATTGAGACCGGCTCCAGCAGCTCTGCCTTCGGCAGGAGGGAGGCTGAGATGCTGGAAGATTCTGAGATGCTGGAGCTGTGCCTAGATTCAGGAGACATGACAGAGGACAGCTTTCTGTAAACTCCACAGAGCTACACCCAAAACCCCCTCCATCACCCTTCTCCAGGACAGGCCGGCTGCAGAGAGTCTGAGACCCAGTGCAGAGCATAAACCACTTTTTTCCATGACCCAAGGCCTGTTCTCCAGGTGCCCCAGGAACAGAAATCATGGGCGCCTCTTCAATGGTGATGAGTAATGGGCTGCGGATGAACTTTGACCCCTGCCAAGTCACGCTCTGCATGGTCGGATCATCTCCTCTGGCACATTGTGATGTCCTGTTCGTTTTGGGGCATTGAGCACATAAGGATGAAGAGGACATCTTAAATGTACAGCACCTATTCTGTGGGCATTTTAAATCCAGCGATATAAGCGACAGAGGAATCGGAGGCAAGAAACAGAGAATCAAAATCACGCTGAACCCCCAAAGACTGACAGTTCCTGGAAGCAATGACTGAACTGATTGAGAACCACTAAACCCTAAAGCATCATACCCACAATTCCACTGTCTTGGTAAGAAGAAACATCTCTAAAGAAGGCTAAACCATGGAAAGGGCAATTCGTGACATCCTTTCCTTGGTCGACTCAACATCCACTGCTCTTCCAAAAGCTAGCTGACTGAACAAACCATGATGCAATATTAAAAGCACAAAGTTTCACTAAATTGTGTTCGCGTGTGTGAGATTATATGTCAGCAGCCAATTAAGTGCAGCGGGCAGATTTATTTTTTTACTTTGATCTCTATCATACCTATGAAAGTGTAACATTTGTTAATATTTCTGTGGAGTGAGCATTATTGGGGTGAAAAATGTGGCTATATTGTTAAAGCTTTTATGTCGTTGGTGTTATTGTAATGGTAATTGCCTTGTCCTGATTAGAAGTAAACAAACGATTTTCACCTAAAGGTACTGTTTAAGGCAAAAATATGCATTGATAATAATAATAATAATAATAATAATAATAATAATAATAATAATAATAAACACCATAGAAATAACTTAATTTCAGTTCCATATGACAAACATTCCAGAATTTGCCTTTATATAAAACACATTTAAACCAAATATTATACACAAAAGCATTTAATCTACTTGTTAAACAAACTTTTATTACAGACTTTTAAAATACTGTTACATGTAGGAACCCAAGCACAAATTTCCATCTCAATGTGGCCATTCACGTTTCTGTAGATATCTAATTGTATGTGACTGTCGTTTTGAAACTGAGTCTAAAGACTTGTGCTTGAACCTCTATGGATGCCAAAATATGCAACTACGTCAACTGAACCACGATGCAGATAGACAATCAGAGGCATTAGCTCTAGACAATCAATAACGGACCTGTCGCTGATCCAGTTCGAAGGAACATTTACCCTGTTGCCATTGGATCCCAGGCATTCATTTTCTTTTCCCAGAAGACGTCAAGCATACAGGACCACCAAAGAACCTTGTGCCTGGATCCCGGCAATGAGGGAAGCCATCTGGATTGATAACAGTCCTGAAAGCATTCCAGGTGTTAGCTGCCTTCGTGAAGCAGTCTAGCAACAGATTTGTGGAAACTAACAATGTTTTTCCCAGATGTGGATATAAGGAACATCCAAAACTCCTACAAAGCCAAGTAGTCTGCCAGTCTGGAATGGGCAGTGCTAGATATGTACAGAAATGTTTTACCTGCTGGAAAAAGACTATAAGTACAACGCGATGTCATACATCGATGAGTATATTTGCATATACTGCCCTATTTACCTTTAGCTATGTCACTGCCTCTATTGTGCCATTGACGACTGTGATGTACTCTACGGGCGCTAAGAAACTTGCACTTTTTAAAAACTTTCCTTCTTTGGCGAGAGACAAGGTTTGGACTTGCATAGAAAGTTTTCCTTTCAACGGCGTGACAGGGATGGGAACATTGGAAAGAGTGACCGTTGATCTTTACAGAAGGTACAATGCGTGTAATTATAGACAGCTTCTGAATTACAGATGTATCCTTTTGTTTTGTTATTCAATATGTACATTCAGATGATCTATATTTCAATAAATGATTTAATAAAGTCCTTTTGCCTTTAATCTATTCATAGTTTACGAGCCAGATGATGGCTTTGCAGTTCTTAGTTTGCCTCCATTGTGAAAGGTGGAAAAAGGTTTTTTCCAGGCCGCAAATTCAGAACTTAAGATACGGAATGGAAAAATACATTACCTTTAAAATGTTTCGGGTGCACTGTTATGGGAAACAATATCTTTCACGATGTATATTATAAAGCCAATGAATTACCTGTGTGGTGGGAGTGTCAGTTTCTTTCTGAACCTGATTCTGTCATTTTTCACTCCAGTTTTTGCTGGAGTAATTGTTTTTCTATACCAGTAAATGTGGAAAAAATAGCATCATATCTTAAATAACAAGACTAGCTTTCACTTAAGCAAAACGCACGTTAACAGGAAACCCACAAATTAAACACAGTAACACGGATCAATACACAGGGCAACCATGGCCATTAACTGCGAGGGAGTCGGTCCACACCATCCCTGGCTTCGTTTATATATTTTAATTAATTAAGCAGTAATCAGTCCAGTGTTCCGGGCAATTCAGTTTCCCTATGTTTCCCCTGTCTATCAGCAAATAATGTTTCCCCTAATATTAAAGCAAAGA
>JAODLD010000001.1:21814431-21825684 GCA_026781065.1 Mormyrops boulengeri
GTGTGAGGACTCTTCAGCCAATCAGTCCTCTAATTAGTGACCTAATTAGGGAGTTGCAGCGAAAACCCGCATACACACCGGCCCTTTGCGGATAAGATTAGCCACCCCTGCTCTAGGGTGTCCTTAGCTTGACCATCATCGGCCTGAGGCGTAGGAACCCATGATGAACATTATAACCCACTGTTAGCATATTTGTGATTTATTTATTGAGATTCCTTGAGTCTCACTAGAGGTCTGTACCATCAAGGGTATCATATAATCAGGACAGGATATCATGGTGAGCATAGCGTGCAATATTAGCACACTTATGTTGCTCTACCTAGCTTCCAGTTTTTGGAAAAAATTGAGAAAACTGCCAAAATCCTTATGAAGTTCAGCTCCATTCAATGGCCGAAATGATTCCAGATGGGAACAATGAAAATGCAACCCTACCCTCTTCATTGATCTCAGAGTAAACAATTATGTAGCACGGCTGGGTCGGCTTATTGGGGTCATCTCGGGGCCAGCAAGTGGGTTATCCTGTACTTCTCTTAGGGACTTGTCCCTTCTCACCGAAGTGCTGGATGCCTAAAAGCGAAAGTCATCTTCTGACACCGATTAGAAGACAAGCTCTGTATATTCAGCTTCTATCACCAGAGGTCCTCTCAGCTGAATAATGAATGGCAACCTGGGAACCTCTCATCCATTTATCCATATGACTTTTCAGTCAAAGCGACACTGTACCAGGTTAATAGGGTTATCTGGAGGTCAGCGAAAAGGTAATGTGGGGGTCAGCAATGGTGTTTATGCAAGCTCAACAAAGTGGCTCTTGAGATGGCCTACTACTTTGGGGAAGGATCACTTAAAACCCACAACGACCACCTCTCTGCTGTGCTCATAGGGCGCACAACTAACCACAGCAGAGAAGTTGCTTTTGTCGAGCCTTTGCAAGGTATGGCGGCCCATTTGCCAAGCGACCACTCTTAGCAAAACACTACACATGCCTCAAACTGCACCACATATGTGTTATGCATTTGTAGAGTCGAATATAGCTATAGAGACCCATCTGGGTTAGGTGACCCCATCCCAAGGTTCAAACCAGCTTCAGACCAAACTTTTGGTTACGGGTCACTTTTAATCATCCTGCTCCCCCCATTCCCGGACCCCACTACCCCTTGGTGCTGGAAACGCTGAACCTGCAGACCTACATGCCCCACCCATGCTTGTTAGCCTGGATCGATCAAGCACTCTTAGCAGGATGCCTCGAACACTGGACAGGGAAAACAGTGAGCCACAGACGAGGTTAATGTTCTTTGTAACAGGGCTGGACCTGGGCGCAAGCCTGATGTTAATTTCGGCAAGAGGGAACTGTAAAATGAACCTCTCATCTGCTTGGGGTTACATTTAGGGAGCACTCTTTGTGATTACTGTTACAGCGCGATAAGATGTTTGCTAAGTAAACACCGTAGACTTGTTTGGTTACTATGGTCTGGGTTAGATCAGTTGTTCACTTTCCTGGCTCAGTGCCATTGATAATAAAGTGCTCTTCCCTTGGAAAGATAAGGGGTCACAGCGAGTCCTTCACAGAGGTCCCATGTCTTTAAGAGGCACATGCAAAGTCCTGAGGATCCGACACAATCAAGCATCATGTGACAGCAAAACACATCAAGTTAGAGATATTTCTTCGGTACTTTATCTTGACACATATCTCATCTAAACAAACGGATAGCTCATGGTTGTAGAGCATAATATGTACGAGTGTAATTTGTTTGCCCTTCGTCAATCATTTACATCTGGCTGACACAGTGGCAAATAGCATTTCTAGCTACAAAAGCCTAATTAGCCAGCCTTGACTAATATGGTCATATCACACATGCACAAACTCATTGATGCTAATATGTTCACATCATGCTTGTGAAAGCTAATAACTCATACACTTCCCGCTGCATCCATAAAGCCACCAGCATTGTGACTGACCAGTACCATCCCATAAATGAACTGTTTACCCCTCTCCCATCCAGTAGAAGATTCTGCAGCATCAGGAGCAGGTCTGCAATACTGTGCAATAGCTTCTTCCCCCAAACAGTCTGGCTCCTGAACAGCACACTGCCACCCCCCACACTTGAATCTGTACTGCACACTCTGCACCGCACTACGTAACACTGTATATATATTATTTATTAATTCAGATCCTGTCTATGCATACCTGGACTTTTTACACACATATTGCATTCTTGCACAACCTGCCATATAACTTGCTCACTTTATTACCGTCTTAATTAGTTGATACTTAACATATTCTCCATGCACTGTCTTCATACCTAACATATAAGCTCCATGTCATTGCACTGTCTTTATATTCAGTCCTAGTCTACTGTCTTCTCTGTTCTATGCTCATTTAGATAAATATATGTATATAGGTGTAGTGTAAATTACTACCCCTCTCACCCTCATTATCTTGTGGCTGTTGTTTTATGTTGCACATATGGTCATGGAGAACCATTTTTCATCTCACTGTATACTACCGTGTACTGTTGGGCTGACAATAAAGCTCTACTTACTTACTTAATAAATTCACATCAGGTGTTCAACAGCTAACTGTGGCTAATATATCATAAGGCATGTAGCAATTAGTTATAGTTGAAATGTTCATATGGCACATAGCAACTAATGGTCGGTAATACATTCATACTGCATGTAGCGGCTAGCTGTGATTAATATGTTGATTTTGCATGCAGCATTTGGCATGAAGCATTTGGCATGAAGTACAAATCATGAAGAAATCATGAACAAATATAGCCACAATTTGAGCTAAAAGATGTGTAACGGTTCATTAGTGATGAACAAATATGATCAGTATTTCACCTGTGTTATTCATGACTTGTTCCTTCAGTAGTTCAAAGGGTTTACAGGATTAACAGATGCAATAACGAATACAGTATCTGCTTGGGATAAAAGTGAAATGTAGCATTATGATTCATTAATGATGATCAAATATGAGATCAGTATTTAGCTTATGTTATTCATGACTTGTTCCTTCAGTATTTCACAAAGGTTTACAGAATTAACAGGTATACAGTAAAATCCCGTTATAGCGGACTAGTTTTGTTAGGCTATAACGGACATGTGCATCCATAGTTATTTTCAAAATGGCTGAGAAGTCTGCTACAAAGCGTCATTCTATAACATTAGATTTAAAACACGAAATCGCTCTTTTAAACGAAACAAAAAAGAAAAAAACAAGCGGATATTGTACGTGACTATGGTATAAGTAAATCTACGGTCCATGACATCTGGAGTAACCACTAATGATGCTGTTGAAGCAGACGTTCTGATGAATTGCGTTGGAAAACTTGATGCGTATATCGCTAAACCCTCTGAAAGAAATGCAGCCCAGAAGAAAATGACAGATTATTTTTCTTCCTTGTAATTTGCGTACAGTTCCACATAATGCTTTAGAACATCTTTTAGTGTAGGATATTAGAATGGCTCTTGTCATTTGCTATGCATTCGTTATCTACAGTAGTAAGAAAAGAAGATATTTGTGTTGGTGACATAAAATGATTTTTGTTGAGTTGCAATAGGTGAAATACAGTAAATAAAGTTGGATTACTACCTTTCTGCGGCGTGGCATGATTAAATGGTGTCCTGTAGTTGTGTTCTGGGCAACTCTGGATATAACGGATTTTGGAAATAACGGATTTTGGATATAACGGACTGTTTTGCCAGGTCCTTTGAAGTCCATTATAAATGAATTTTACTGTAGTAACAAATACAGTATCTGCTTGAGATAAAACATGTATCACGATTCACCAATGATGAATTAACATGAGATCAGTATGTAACTGAAACTTAATTTGTGGTTAATTAATACATAAATACCAGCATAATGCTATATTATTTGTGTCCCATCAAGTAAAGTGTTACCACTGTTGCCAATATTTTCATATTACTTGTATCAGACCAAAATAGATGCTTTCTCTTCTCGTCTATATTTATGAATAAAAAATGCACACAGGACACTGTGTTGTTCATTGAAATGGGACACAGTGGCAGTGGGTGGGAAGTAAAACAGTAGGAAATCCCAAACACACAATCAGCATTGAACACAATGTGGCACCATACAGACCTGGGTGTTAATGAAACGTGTCAGTCTTCTACAGCCACAGTGGGGGGAATAAAAGGGGAAATGGGTCTGGATGACTGTTTAGTCATTGGAATGGACATATAAGGGCCAGGATATTCCTAGAGGAAAATGAAATCAGAAAAGATATCTCAGAACTGTTTCATTTAATTCTCCTAGACAACTATGAGATCTGTGCGTAACCAAAATGAGAGTATAGCTTATTTCTCCTGTACATCTCTCATTTTTACTCTCCAGCAAAAAAAGCACAAAATCATATATCAGCCTCACTTTCAGTTTCAAAAGAGATTCTCATCTCATTCTCATCCCTGCCAAGGTCAAATACCTGTATCAAGTTGGCACCCATAAATGATTGAAGATAATAAAACGATTTCTGTTTGTGTAAGTGCTGGTTTCTGCAGCAAAAATAAACATTTGTACTTTACTGCTAATTTCAATTACTGATTTAGCTACGATATATGCTGCTGCAACTAAATTCAGTAGTAAAGTTTATCCTTTTCTAGTCCTTTTTCTGATCCTGTGTATCATGCTATATCATGGATACAGAGACAAGCTCTGCAAGGTAGTGCTGCGGGTTGCACTGCTGTAACCAGGCTTTGAGTCCCTCCCCTGGCTTTACGCACGCGGCTCATTTAGCTCCAGTATTGCTCATTAATGAGTCATTTGGCAAGATTTCTTATTTGTCTCAAATATTACTCCTGTCCTCTGGCTCACCTATGCCTACTTTATCTCTCCTAGTGAATTTTAGGAGAAACACATCCGACAAAATAGAAACTAAAATGAGGTTAAAATCCCAATTTTCTCTCCCCAATAGAAGAGCAAGCTATGAGCAGTAAAATTTTCCTCTGGGAAGGTTTGTTTTTGAGTTTGTCATTTGGATGCAGGGCCAGGAACTACAGATAAGGAGGAGAGATGCTCTCCTTGGTGCCTACAGGAGTGACTCCACACTGGGCTACAACTGCTAATCTCACTCACCCCTGTCCATGTTTGCCTGACTCCCGGATCCAAGTACCCACTCCCGGATCCAGCCAGAACTGGTTCTGCTAGTGAGATCCCATACTTCTCCCTTGTCCTGGCTCGTGGATGTGCTAGATGCCTGTGAGCCATAGTCACTTTCTGATGTTGACTAGGAGGCAAACTCCATGTACTCACGTAGGTGCTCTTGTCCCAGCCAGATAGGGACAGCACCCTGGGAACTTCCCGCCCCTTTTGCCACAGGACACTGCTGTTAAATCTACCATCTGAATTGACGGCTATTTAAATGTCAGCCGTAAGTCATACGCTTAATAGCCACTGACAGGACTGCCTCTGTACGGTTGACTGGATGGGAGCAGGTCTAAGCTATGAGTTTGAGCTTTATCACATACGACACTAATACCGACACCCAGGTTTAGTTTTCTGGTGAGCTGTGGAGGCCAGGCTGCTTAGAGGAACTACATAACAATGTGGGGTGAATCGGAGGCCTATAATTTGATGTGCAACAGGGTCGCCAACATGCGAATTTCCCAGTTTCTCATGGATTGTGAACTTGGTTGTTCCCACAGTTATGAACCTATTGATGGTTTTACAACTGGACAGCAATCTCCACTTTGTTTGCCGAAGAAGCAGAATGGGGAAGCACAACTTGGATTAAATAGAAGGAAATTCCCACTCCACAATCGCTTCTGTACGCAACACAATGCTCACTTGGTCATTTTTCTCCAGCTAAGTCAATCTCTAAATGAAAACATGGGCAACAGAAAAAATCCTTAGATGAAAGTGATCACCTTTAAACACACTTTCATTACCAGAACAATTCAAAATATTTGAGTCTCTCCTGGGAGTTTAAATTGGAATGTTAGGCCGGTTGCCCTTATGTGGGGGGGGGGGGTTATCGACCCTTCACGTAATATGCTGTACTGGGCACTTCATCTGGGATTTTGCCTCAAATCCTTAAGCTCAAGAGGCATCAGCAGGAAGCCAGTTTAAGTTGAATGCTGCAGTCTGGTATTTTTGAACAGTGTCATGAGTTACGTGTGTTGTATATTTCCACGAGGTCATCACACATGAGAGCACCAGCCATCATAAGCTACCTCCATGGCATCAGACTTTTTTCCTGCATGTGATGGTTCCATGTACAACTGTCTTATGGTGAAATGTAGTGTAAAACATATTTTTGCTTAAATTTCAGGGGCGAACTTCTCCTACAAGTGGAAGTTAAAACATGTTCCCAAACTGAAATGCATTTTGCCAATGTGAACTCATATTCCTATAAACTCACTGATAAACACAACATGTCCCATTGTTTTTTTTTTATGAGACTGTTTTTTGGGTTTCACTTTGAAGTGAACAATAATATTACTGTTTTAAGGAGAAAATCCAGCTAAATCACTACTGTGGTAATAAATAGGCTGATTGTTTTCGATCTTGTTATTTGTTTTCTGTCAAAACAGTGATGAATTGAGAGACCAGTTTAAATATGAGAGTACATTTCAGAGTGATGTTATGCTTTTTGAGGACCCCCAAATTGACTGATCTCTGTCAGCTGCTTGAGCGCGACCCGGATGGGATCGTTGGGATCAAACTGGCAGACCCAGGGTGTGTTTTCCATCTGGAAGAATTTGTGCGATCAGTCAGGAATGGGGAAACTGTGAGGAGGATTCAAAAATGCATTCACTAATCAGCTTAAATCCAGTTACACGAATAGGTATTTCTTAGGAAAATTCAGGTGAACTACCTGTGAAGAATACGTTGATTCAAATCGTATTGTCATTTCATTGCACTACTTTTTGTCTTATCCCCCCATGCCCTACCCTGCAACTGTAACATAAGAGTTTCACTGTGTTCCTCAGAACACGAGACAATAAAAGCTTGCAAGTGAAACTTGAAAATATGCAGGCATACAATGAAACGACGTAGCTCTTGTTTGAGACTTTACACATGTACACATAAGATGACATAGGCGCACAAGACAATAATGAATAAATAAATAAATATGCTGTACAAAATAGTGCAACTTTCAACTAGGGCTGCACAGTGGGTTTGACCGTGAAAAGCTTACAGTTGAAGAACAGTGATAGTAATAGGACTGCGTGGGGGGGGGGTATGAATTAAGTTGCTCAATTAAAGTTGTTCAACGGAAATTCAGACAAGATGGTCCCAGGAAATTGAACACCAGCAGCTTTCAAGTTACAACAGGGTGTTTTTAAATTCCGTACTAGTTTGAGTAGCTGACCATTGAAATATTGAAGGTGCAGACATTTCCTGATGGAAGCATGAGTTTAGGGCAAAGATACATAATTCATAAAATGAAATATAGCAGAATGTCAGCTCTCCTTCTTTGAAAACACAACAGGGTGTGACCGGCTCTGGTCTTCATTTCCTCGATGTGATATTGCGTGTTGAAATGTGATTACACCTGCCGATAGTTGTCTGATTTGCATATGGCAGAACTCTTAAGCCACGCAAAACCTTATATTGTTGCTGAAAAAATTCCAGAACCTCCTTCCGATTCTTCCTCAGCCATAAATTGCATCGTATACCATTGTACTGGTTATCTTAAACATCTTTCTTTCCTTTATGTTTTTTGACACGTTTCTACTTGCTGTACTTGAAGAAGCAACTGTATACTTGTTGTATAGTGACTTATACTGATAAGCCACTGCCTGCTTCAGTCCTGTCATCACTTAGTTACAGTAATGAAGCTGGAAAATGCATCATAACAGCTCATAGGGTCACAGACACTAATTAATGCATTATAACAACTCATAAGATCACTGACACTGGCTAACACATCATAACTGCTCATAGAGCCACTGACACTAATTAATGCATTATAACAGCTCATAGGGTGAAAATGATTTGTTAGTCACTGACAAAACCCTGGCTACCATGCTGATTGACACTATTTATTCAATAGGCTCCTCTCATTTGGTTAAGGATGCCAACAGTGCCGCAGTGTGCAAGCTGGAAACAGTCGGCATGTGTCTTTAAGGAGTCACTTTGAAATCACACTGAGCTTTGGGCCTAATTCCCCGGCAAAGGAAGCACAGCGAACAGATGTCTTGATGCCAGGAGAATGTGTCACCATTCCCAGCATGCCTCAACATGCTCCTCTCCATCAAAGCTGGCAGTAAGGCAGCAGCGAGTGGTTGGCACAAGGCAGTCAAGCTGAGTATGTAACAGTAGTGTTGGCTACTCGATGGTAAGGTTGAGTATATGACTTTAGGATTGAGTAAATGGCATTGGGAATGGGTAGAATTTTAATGTCGAGGAAATAAGAGTTGAACTGGGGAAGGTGTGAATATGTGAGGACACAGAAGTGGAGCTGGGTACATGATGGTAGAGTTGGGTTGAGATTTACGGTAAGGCACACAGCAGCTGCAATGGGGATATAGTAGTTGAAATACATAAATAGCTGTGAAGTTGAGTACAAATGTAGCCCTGAGCTGTGTATTTTAAATATGAAATAAACTTGAGAGCACCAGCACAAGGTTTCTGAATCCGTGACGGGGCACATGAAATACAACAAGGGCTGTATCTGATGGAGTGCCCTGGAAGCAGACCGTCCTCCAAAGCCAACTGACACAATGGGAGCCCTTCACAACTCCATGCTTGTGGTGTGTAAGCCAGCGATGGTCATGTGAACAAAGATGAGGCCTTGGGCCAGACTTGTGTATAAAAATAGTCTTGCTTTTCAGCAGGCTTCATGGTTGTCTTGGTGGGGCACCAAGCTCACCGTATCACAAGCATAGCTCTTGCATATCAGTTTTGGGCCAGTGGGGGGCAGGGGTTAGAGACTCAAGTAATAACATTTAATCTTCACTTGTCCAGAATCCCCTCTGCCCCCTTCTCCCACGGTTAAAAAAAAAGTACTCTTTGAGAACCTGCAGTAATTCCAAAGCCAAAATGACGCACACGCTTGACACCAAGAGATAACAAATAAGATATCGCATGTAAAAAATGTTTTTGATCAGGTTTTCTTATACTTTCTCAGAGACAAACAAGAAAACTCACACGATGGTCATGTGCCAGCATTCAGAAAGCCGTTTTTCCAAATTAGCTTCATGTAGTTATTTGTTTTGATTTTCCATGGAAATAACAGGGCATTGATGGTTACAGTTGGAGGCGCAGATCAATGGATCTCAAGCAGGTCATTGAATACTGTGTAATATGGAATAACCGGATTCACGAGGAGATCTGGAGCTTAATTTATCAAAGTTGCGTACGCACGAAAAGATGCCCGAAATGTGTGAACGCTACTTGTTACACAAAACCCCAGATTAATCAGACAAAACTACATGGGAAAAATGCGTATTTATGGAAACTCAGGAGGAGGTGTATGCAGTATTTTGGACAAATCAGGAAAAGGCGATTGTAAAGCCAATGATTTGCCTTGAAGAATTTAATTTGCCATTTCAAATGCTACATCTTGTCACCTCCTCCCATGAACTGAACATATTAGTAATTGTCACAAGTTGTACTACATGTGAATTAGGTGTCAGACGTTGATACACATGGGTCCATGTATAAATTTAGCCAATAGTCATGAGAATGTGATATGGTATAATGTCTTTCTTGCTAGTGACTAGATAAACGGAAGGATTAGAAGGGAATGAGTTTTCACAGACCACCAAGATTATTTTTACTTATTTGTTTAGTGTGTGCAGTATGTGAAATGTCTTTGCATCTTGTCTGTTTTGCGTTAAATATATGTTTCCCTACACTGTGGGTGAACAGTAACAGACAGACCTAAAACAGACAATGTACAAAAAGCATATCTTGTTATTCGTGCAATTTGCAAAGATGTGGGTTTGTCCCTGATAAATGCAGTCATACTGGTTCTGTGCACGGCAAGTTGTTGCTTTGTCTATATCTTAAGGATGTGACCACTTCTTTTTTTGTCAGGTCCTTTTTTGGACCTGACAGAATTTACTGCAGTGACGATGTGTTGCCATTCGACATACTTTTTAGATTTAACTTCATTATCGTTGCACAAAGTACAAGTACATAGACAACGAAATGCAGTTTGCCATTCAAGAGTGCAAAATAGTGCAAAAATGAAAGAAACAGCTGTACAATATACACATGTGTGATCAATAAATAGTTATACAATGTACACATGCTCTAGCTTGTGCATGCATGCACATTTACATTGTGTATTGTGCACGTAAGCGTCTGCATTTTTCACAAAATCTATGCAAAGAGTTTGATAAAGGCCAGATTAAGAAGGGTGAAGGCCCCTGGCCTACAGGCCCTAACTACACAATATATTTTAGAGTATATGAGATACTTAGTGCTGTACATATTAACTTCAAGGTTTCACAGTGAACCAAAGAAAAGTAAATGGCTACTACAGAGTCTTAGCTTTCAAATGAATGGCAGCCGCCCTAAGTGTTGAATTTTTCTTGATTTCAATAACAGTTTGAGACTATGACAAGGACGACGGTCCTGCTACTGATCATCGTCGATTGGTTTTAAAATATTCTTTTAAGTGTCTTTTTAGCTCATCTTTCTCACATTGTTTCTTTCTTCCTTCGTTCTTTCTGTTCTCTGCTATAGCACTTTCTGGTGTCTATCATGACGATATCTATGAATAACTTTTAACAATCATCCAACTGAAAAATATTAAAACCAATTAACAATAAGCAGGGGTGACTGACGTGCATGTAAACAAATGAAAAAAAAACACTTTGTAACAGCACATTCACTTTGTCACACTGGGGCAGGGGACCACGCCCCCCAAACCACACAGCGAGAGCCAGTCTGGGAAGGACCGCCCCTCACAGCTTTAAAAGGCAGTAAAAACATATTGTTGCCATTGCATTGATGTGCCGTACTGAGCGTTTTCTTGTCTCCTGTCTCTCTCACCTGCCCTGCCTGCCCTGTCTTCCTCGCCCGCCTGTCCTGGACCTCGTGTCATCCCGCATCCTGTTTGTTCCTGCCTCCTGTCCTGCCCGTCCCCCTGCCTGGCACGCCCGTGTAGGATTGACCATCAGTGTTGGGCAAGCTACTTGTAAAGTGTAGTGAGCTAAGCTATCAGTTACTCAACAATAAATTAAGACAGTCAGATAGACTGGTTAAAACATTTATTAAAGGACAGCCCATGATTTAACACAGTGTAGACATTGCATTATGTGAAGCATCGAGAC
>JAODLD010000001.1:21825784-21840725 GCA_026781065.1 Mormyrops boulengeri
CTGATTGTTGCGTTTCAAAATCATACTGCAGAGAAAACCTCTGCTTTTCTCAGACATGTCCTGGAAATTGTAGCTTTCGTGGACGCTACGTTGCTACTTGATAAAAAAAAAAATAATGTAACTACTGGAAAGCTATTTGATTCAGAAATCAGCGACGCTACAGGGAAGCTATAAGAAAATGTAGTTAAACTAATAGCTTTGCTACATGTAGCGGCGCTACTGCCCATCACTGTTGACCATCCCGGCATTCGACCATCCCGCTCCGTCCCCGACTACACCTCTCGCTTCTCCCTTCAAACTTGTCAGCTTTGGTTCTTCCATTAAACCTGTCATCTCCCACAATCTGGGTTCTGTCTCTGGTGTTCTGCCCCGGTCTGACACACTTCCACTGCAATTGAGTTTAATCAACTAAGGCTATGTTTGCACTTCTACATTTTCATTTAAAAATGAAATTTTCAAACAAAAATGATCTCTATCCATAGACGCATTTTTACAAAAAAATTTCCATATATACTGCAACGAACAAAACTGTATATGACACAGACTCCCCTTTGAAGTCTGGTTCCTCCCAAGGTTTCTGCCTTTCAGGGAGATCATGCAGTCACTCTGTGTAATGTGTTATTTAGCTGCATACATGCCAGCTGTCACAGTTCGGTGTCCGGCGAGTAGGGAAGCAGGAGAGCAAGCCAAGGTAGCGGGGAAAACGGGGTTTATTCCGGGGGAAGCAAGTAGACAGGGAACACCAGGCACACACAGCGGTAACATTACAATGACAGGTCTGGGGAAGACTGACTAGAACGCGGACTAAATACACAGGGTAACGAGCAGGAAACGGAAAACAGCAGGTAAACGGAAGGATTCCACACGGGGTTAACGAAGAGGCGTGGTCCACAGGAGGGCGATCGGGGCTGGGTGTGACACCAGCAACAGGGAAAGTGTTTTTTCCCTGTTTGGCCAGCAGGAGTCACTGGTCATCCCACTTTCCCCCTCTCTGACTAGCCCTTCAGCCCTCGTGTTTTCCCCTGCTCCATGATCTGCTGCATAGCTCTATTGTCTATAAAATCTATAAAATTGTCCGGTTGCGGGTTTGAGGCTGGTAAGAGGCCAACCTACCCTGTTTTTTTCTTTTTTCCCAAGTGTTTGTTATTAGTTATCTTTGCTTCGCTGTTTTGGTTTGCCCTGCTTGTATCCTGTTTGATTTTGGTTTTGCTTGTGTTTGTTCTTAGTGTTTCCTAGTGTAGTCAGCTCTCTGTGTACTCTAGCTTCTAGTGCTGCATATTTCATATTTCCTAGTTTCAGTGTTTGTTAAGGATCCCTAGTTCTGGGAACGTTTATTGTTAGTACCCCACCTGTATCTTGTTGCCCCATGCTGATCATTTGATTTGATTGCCCTCACCTGCTCCTCATTGCCCCAGTTCTGAATAGCCACCAATGCTGGGGAGTAGTTAACTACAATTAGCAACACTACTAACTTAATTATATTTTTCAATAACTTATCAGCAGCGCAGCTATTTTTAAAGTGACCAAATGCTACCTCGCTAAAAAATACTACAGGTTGTCGTCAACTTAGAACCTATGTGACTTAATGACCAATCAACTTTACAACCATCCTGAGACTCTGGCAGCTTGAGTGCTGTCCTGCGTGAGTATACGCCTTACTGATGAGTTACTGCGTGATTATTACTCTGTGTGTTGTGTTATGTTACTGCGTAGTTGTTTACTTGCTTACTTGTGTACTTGCCTTGCTCTGACCCCTGTTGTGTTATTCTAAGGTTTCTTTTAGTGTTATCTCTTTTACTTCCTGTTTACTTTTTGATCCATCATGGTCGTTGTATTTTGTGACTTCCCTGTTGTGTTAGTTTGTTTAATAAACGCCTTTATCTCTGAGTCATCAGTGGAACGTCACTTTTTCTTCCTGTGTCATGCCCCACTGTAACACTTTACTTCTGTGTAGGGTGACCAGGGGTATTTCTGAATAACAAGGATGCAAAGATCATACTTGCGGTCTTGGCAAGACTGGACCATGAATGCACACCTGGAGAAAATCAAAGGGGCTTTGGACAAAATGTGCACTGTATTAAAATAGTGCCTGTGTTATATTATTCTGTACACACTATCCCTCAGTCTCACAGTGGAGAGACTCAGTGACGATATTATTCGCTTCAACAATTAGAGGCAGGTTGTGTCGGTGGGTGATGTTGTGTAGGATACAGTACAGTAGCATAATGTTGCACACCTTTGTCGGGTGGTATAACAGAACAACACTGGACCTGTCCAAACACCATCACCGTCAGACATTCTAGTGTACGCTTTGCACTCTGTGAACACCACCGAAGGAGAATTCCTATTCGCTGTGTGGGTGTTAAAATGGGGTTAATAGCCAATGCTTAAGTGGGAAAGCGCTGTCTCCTCTGAGTGCTACATGAGCATATTAGTCAAAGGAGATCTCATGTATACAAAAACTCTGGCATACAGCTCATATTATTTGTATGTGTAGGTTCAACTTACAAAATCAGCCAACCATCTTGAAGTGCGCCAGCCTCAAGATTATGACCAATATTGCTGTTCTGTAAAATGAGAGCATCGTGCGTGGATCCAGGCCAACGTGCAACAAGGTTTGTTGACACCATGTTGGCATCACAGATGAGTTGCACGTTGATGGAATGAAGCCGTTTTCTGTTCACGAAGGCAGCTTCATTCTCTGATGGTGCTTTTATCGCAATGTGTGTCCAGCCAATACCATCGGTAAGAGTAGGATAGGAGGAAATTGCTACAAATTGCATTTTAATGTTTGCCTGTATACATCCATGCCACAGGGAAACTTAATATACCGTCATGACAGGTGGCTTATGCCAGCCACTACTTGAGGAATGATGGACTTCAGTTAGGGCTGGTACATACCTGATCTGTCAGCCGGTGCCCGTTGGTGTGTTCCTGTCGCCAGATATCCAAAATTTGTTTGTACTTGGAGCTGGAGAGGAACAGCATGATTCCATAATAAAGGTCGCTCAAGGGCTCTTGGCGGTGAAATAACTGATAAGCCAGGAATCGTCAATATAAAAATAATCATAGTGATCTCTGAAGGCTCGTTCCCATTGTGTCAGGGTCAGCACCCATGTGTGTCCCATTCTGCGTCCCTTCCCCGTTTGATCAGCAGGCATCGCTGGCCATCCTGTTCCTCATGTCAGTCTTTGTGTTTCCCCTATGCCCTACCAGCTGCATGGCTCAGCATGTTGAGCATACGACTACCTGCAAGTCCCATTTGTGTGTTTGAATCCCACCTCCTCTGTTTTTGTATTTTATTCCCCAGTGTATCATTGTATGAGTTTTCTGGTTCCTGTCTGGTGATTTGTATTTGGTTTTGGTTTTGTTCCTTGTGCCCCTGTTTGTGTGTCTACCTGTATTCCCTAGTGTGGATTGTATTTTCCCTATTTTGCTTAGTATTAGTGTCCTGAGTTAATTAGTTCCACCTGTTACCTGTTCTTGTGCTTGCCCTTGTGTCTTTCCCTGATTGCTCGTTGTCTTACCCCCTCCTGGATTGGTTAATTGTCTATCACTCCTGCTGTCTCGTTACCCAGTTTAGTTTAGTATTTAAGTCCCTGCCTGAGTTCTGTCCCTTAGTGGTTCATTGTGTTTATTGTGTGAGTTGTTTATGGAGTGCATTGTCAATTGTGTTCTGTAGCCTGCTTGCTCCTTGTTTGCCCTGACCCTTTAGTCCTTATTTATCCACTTTTGGTTTTGACCCTTCGTGGTCCTTTTGTTTTGTTAGTATTTTCTTCTGTTTTAGTTTAGTTAATAAAATCTGTTTTTGTTCGTTGAGCCGCAAGTGGGTCGTCCACTCTCTATGCCCGCACCATGCCTCGCTCTCATCAGCGCCCCAAGTCTGCCCCGGTCCATGACACATTGTATTTGGCCACGTCCATTGATGCCACTTACACACGTGGCTACATGATGGTGCCTACTTTGATTTTTCATTAAACACACATGTAACATGGATTACAAGCAACAAATATATTGGAATGTATTATGTCTTCCTTTTCACCAGTTCATATATTGATTCGCTCGACACAAATGCAGAATGTTAGTTGTATATCAGATAATGGCCCAATAAAAATGTTTCTGCATTTAATAACGCACGTTTCACCAAGTGCTAAAACCAACTGTAGCTGCAACTTAGACGGACATTTCCACCTGAACTCCAGATTTTTATGTGTTTCCTTCAAAACATTCGTACGACTGTGTTCTGGAAGATTCGTAAATGTGTGAACTTTTTCGGGGTAAGTTTTTCTTTATAGATCCCCAGATCTTCATAGATATGTACACACAAATATTTTTTGTCTTTTTCGTTCATAAGAAGACTTCATAAATGAACTCCCTGGTTCCCTGCCAGAAGTCACGTGATTTTCATATGGACCATCCACCACACCCAAAGGAGGGGGTCTACAGATGTAGTCACAGCAGTGTGTGTTTCTGCAAGAAAGTAAATCTGCTTAAATCACACATTAATCGGTTTTTATAGCCAACATTCAGTTCGTTTTGCTGATTTGCTGCACTTAAGACAAAAGGAAGACCAGAACCCCTGTTTCGTGCCCTCATTCACAACATCCTGCTGTGTAGACTGGTCGTTTGTTTAAGCGTGTCTGTTATCTGTGTCCTGAACTTGGTTGACGCATAACAATGCGAAGATATGAAAGTCTGGATACGTGTACACCCTGTGGACGATAAGGATCTGAAGGCGAGGTGGCCACGACGTGTCTCTTAGTATATGACACCGTAAACAAAGTCGTGTTTGGCGAACGCGAGGCAACGCGACCCTTATTATTCGTAGACGAAAACACAAACAAGCCAAGTGATGTGTATACCCTGTATATGTATGAACGTGAGGTCTCACAGTCTTCATTGTGTTTATTATTTTTATAAAGCCGAAAAGTTGATGGCGATAAAATCTGGCAACGCACTGAACCCGTTATAAAAGCTGTAGCCTATTTTAAATTATGAATTTTATTTAAAATACGCACTTTGAACCGTGAGATGTTCCAAATCGTACCAAGAAGCGAAGTTGTTTTAAACGGAATATGTGGATTTGACTGGTGCATCCTCAGGGCGACATCAAACGAACTTCTTTTAACTTAAAGACTGAGTGTTAAGAAACACCCTGCGCTGATAAATTACTCACATGTAACTCCTGCGATACACTGTCTAACGTGAAGGGTGAAACGCGATCGCATTTTAAGCAACGCAAGCAGACAGGGGTGTGCACTGATGCGTGCGTCTTGAATATTCAAATAGGCCGGAGAGTCTTTGCGGCTGATACCCCAGGAGCGCTTAGAGTCCGACAGGATAGTCACACTGTCACAAAACCTTTTCAAGATAAATGGGACTGTAACTATGGGATCGTACTGGCTCTTTATTGCTGCGTTACTGATAACATTCATTCCAGGTAGGATCCTCAAGCACGATCACTGGAAACAAGTCTATTTTATTTTAAACTAAAGAGAACATGCAAAAAGTGGTGAAAGTGTGGTTGGATTGTATTTTAAGGATTTAATAGGAATTGTTTGGGTACGCTAATGTGTTTGGCAGGCTCGTCATTATCCTTTTAATATTTGGGAATAGTGTTGACTTATATTTTTAGTTTTTCGCTGTTTAATGCTATTTAAAGTCACCTGTCACGTTTATTATTATTTGATCAAATGTTTTTTCACCTGTTTCGTTAAAAGTGACAGGCAGTAATGCTTTTTTGAATTACACATCTATCATATATACAACACCATGTTAACATCAGCTCAAATTACTTACCAGTAAAAGAGGTTTAAATATATTGATTGAATCTTTCAGTTTTTTCTCTTTGTTAGCTAATATATATAAAAAAAAAACTCACAGTTACACTGTAGTAACTAGATTGTTTTTCAAAACTAGATTGATTAGATATTTTCTAACGCTTCAAAAAGCTATTGAGGAAACCGGATCCGTTGAGACGAAGCTACAGGTGAAGGGGTGGTGTGTGTATCCCTTTCCATACAGATGCAGCCTTTTTAATTATTTATCCTATAACTGGAAGTGCGGATCTTAACGCACGCGTCCACGCAAAGACAATAAACAATGAAGTATGTGCCGCGGCAGCTAGCACTCTTACACCGTTCCAGTTATACGGCTATACGTAGTATAATAAAGTACATTGCGTTCAATATTTGCATCTAGACAACCTTTCATTTATCATTACTATTACTACTTGTAGTAGTGTTAGTAGTAGTTATAGTGATAAAAAGTGCCTTTTAATTTTTTTCTTAAGTTGCGCTTTAATTATTTACACAACATAAGTGTATTACTATTTTAACACGTGTTTTCCACATGCTCAAATTATTAGGCTACCCTGTTAACAGTATACAACCATTCTAACAGCAATTACCAGAATAAGTCCGTATAATTAGCTGTTGCGCTAATATAATTGAGTGCGAGCTTTGTGCGCCTTCCTTTTCTGTCTTTGTGTCCGTAGGACCTGTGATTGTATAATGTTTTCGTGTATAGTTTTCGTCATATAAAGCCGTAATCCTAGTTTGCTCTATGAGGAAGTCCGATGCCGTTGTTCCATGTACTATAACTATGATGGGTAATGGAAACTTGCGTAGGTTTTTTAGAAGGGTGAAATCAAACCTGATGATATACTGAAGATGTTTACAAGACAGCTTGATATGCGCAGCTGATTTCTTTATCCATATGCGTTTTTTATCTACAGCTGTATGGAGAGAGACCGCAGGTATAAATCCTGGATACGGCGTATTCTTTTTAAGCATGTCTTGTGAAAAAGGTTATTTAGACCTGGTTCACTTAGGTTACAAGGTAATATATAAGGACCTCTGCGATCGCCTACAAAATGTATTAGGCTCTCAAGCGAATGGACCTCAAACCAGATGTTTGGTGGCCTATTAACTTGGTCCGCCTCGCACATGAAAATTGTTTTTACCGCTGTGACTTGCTTATTGACCAGTACGTGTCCTCTAGGCTAGACCGATATAAAGAGAAACATTTTGAATTTTGTCATTTATTAGTGATATTAAAAAATGTTGCTTATTTTTATGTGTGAATTTGATAAAGCGCATACGTTGTCTATTATCTGCACTGCGTAATAAATACTAAAACGCATTTAAATTGCTTAGATATTTCACTCTTAAGTAATTAGCATCTGGTTTAGAATGTGGTCTGTATGCAGAATCCATGTTTACTCTTCGGCGCCGGAGTGTCTGTACCTGCTTCAAACGTCGGTGCATTAGCCGCTGGATTTGCAAAAGAGGTGTGTGTATGTGTGTGTGTGCGTGAAATGGAAGTATGAAAGCGAAAAGAGTGCTATGCTGCAAGATAATATAAGTATATGCGTGGATGACATGCGCGGGAAGGAGGCGATCAATGGGCAGTGGCGCGTGCTGCGGACGCACACGGAGTTTTAAAAGACGTGTAAAGCGACAGACGCATGGATATCCTCTTGGCACAATTACAGCGTTATTGCTCGTCCAGGGAACTTGATTTTAAAGACTCTCCAATTAAATTCAATTCAATGCCGTCTTAGTTCAAATTTTTATGGCCGCAGCCTCCATTTCACATGTTTATTATTGTGAGGCATATACTTAAAATTATTCTTGGTCAGTTATGTCAGTAATGTAATATATAGTATAAATATCCCAACAGTCAACCAGCTCTTGGAACTGGACTTAATCACAAGGCATCAGCACCAGACCATCTGATTTGCCTACTTTACTATTGGCTGACATGTCTGACCATAGTTTTCTTTACAAATCAACCAATATGGAAGTTCGGAGCTTTCAGTAAACCAGCTTCCAGCTCTGTATTTCGACTTGGGAGTTCTTCGGCATGCTAACGTCTCCCTCCGTGTCTGCTACACCACCCCGCACATGCAGTCCAGCTAGCATCGTGACAGGGAGTGGCCCCATGTCTGCCTCTCATCACTCATGCCAAGTTTTGGCACATGCCAACGCATACTAACACACACATGCAGTTTGGTGGGTATTTGAAGACTCTACTACAGGGTCTTAGCCTTTGGTATGATTCCATTACTTCTGTTGAAGTTGCGTGTTTTGGCCCGATGTTAGAGACCATGTAGATGCCAGTAATTTTAGGGTTTGTGGGGATACGGGGCCGGCCCAAGGCATAAATGAACTACGCAGCGGCCACCTGGGACCCCTCAGCTAATCAGCCTGTCAGAATCGGAAGGACAATAACAAATGACAATTAAGTTTATCACGTTTTGCTTAGGGCCCCGAAAACAGTTGGGCCGGCCCTGTGGAGACCATATTCACTGGCATGTGAGTTAAGGTATATTAATAACCTGTGTGTAGTAGCCTTGTGTTAACAGTTGTGTTTAGCCACTCTTACAGGCTCGCCCTCCGCTGCATTTCTCTCTCGGGTCCAATAAACTGCCGTATTTCAGGTGAGACGAGGCTCCGCATAGAGCCAGGTGGCCCCCAGCTGGTGGTGTCCCTCAACGACCCCCTTCAGCTGGACTGCTGGGGTGATGGTGATGTTCAGTGGCTACGCGAAGACCGCTACAACAAGACGATGAAGGGGGTCGAGAAGACGAAGGGGGGGGTCACGTTCAAGATCCCCAAGGCCCAGGTTCAACACATGGGCCGCTACATGTGTGAGAATCGGGAGAGCCGCGAGCAGGCCTCAATCTACGTGTTTGTCAAAGGTGTGCACACAAGCTAACGGCAAACTAGCTGTTCCTATCATATCTACTAAACAAAGATAGTTCTGTCGCCACAGTGAAGAAGTCTAAAGCTAACGCTCTCTCCCAATGAGACAATTAAAAGCAAGGTCATTGTTTCGGCAGACCCCAAGAATGCCTTCCGGAAGATGATCATGAATAACTTACTAGGGAAGGTTGGCGAAAGCTGCGTGATCCCGTGCCTGGCGACAGACCCAAATGTGACTGACCTGCAGGTGGTTCCGTGCAGTGGCCTGCCACTGCCCCCTGGACTGGAATTCAGTGCCAGTATTGAGCGCGGCATTACCATCTACAACCTACAAAAGGACTTTGAGGGCTGCTATGTCTGCACTGGTCAGCTGAATGGACGGACGGAGACCTCTGTCCAGTACACGCTCACTGTTCGCTTGGGTAAGCATGCTGTCGCTTGGCTTCAGTTTCCCAGCATGCATCAGGGACATGGTGACAAACCAGTAGCAGTGCCCTAGAGGATTGTGGGGGGACTCTGTTGAGTCCCTTAAGTTACTTTTTGAGTTGGGTCCCAGAAATAACAAAGCAACCACTGGGTGTCCCTCCAGCAGGGCAGTGAAGAAGTTTGGTTTTATACTCCAGCAGGGGCTTGGGTAGACTGTACACGGTTATGTGCATTTGACAGAGATGATGCAAAGAAACGAATAGCGACAGGATTGAAACACCCGAGGGTTGGAAACTAAAGTTAACATTTCTTTTTAGCTCCGGATAAGCTTCCCAACATCGAGTTGTCTGAGAAGGAAATTGTGATTCTCACTGTGGGCGAACGCTTTGAGGTGACGTGCACCACTACCAATATCAACGATGATTTCAGCCTGAAGTGGACCTCTCCACCGGGAACGGTAAGATCGTCACGTGATCTATAGATCGTTTCATTCCGCCTGTCACAATGATGACTGAGTGTTTTGTTGTGTTTGTATGTGTGTGGGACGGGTACTATCTAGTGAGCCTGTTTGAAATACATCCTGTCTGTATCACAATGAGCTTCCCAGTGCCATAATGGGAAAGGTGAGTAATCTCTCTGGTTCATATTAAATGGCCTTCGTCTACAGAACCCAGTCATGATGAGAAAGCTCCAAATGCTGACGAACCCCTTGCTGTACGTGAATATACTTTCGCTGAAAGTTGCCACAGTGATGATGAATGATTCTGGAAGCTACCGCTGCGAGGCTACCAATGAGCGTGGCGTGGCTTCGTCGTCCATCCAGCTACATGTCTATGGTGAGGAACTGGTGTCACTCATTAGGGTCCAAAGCCCGGGAAGGCTGAAGTGGAAATACAGATGTCTAATGTGAGTCTGCTCTTGGCTGCAGAGCGGGGCTTCATCACCCTTATAGAGGTGGGCAATGACACCATGTACACTCGTGCTGGGGAGAGCCTCGTCCTCCGGATTGTGCTGGAGGCCTACCCCAGACCAAAGCTCATATCCTGGGTGTATGAGGGGCAGGCGTTGCAGAACAGCTCGGACCATGTCATCTCCACGCAAGAGATGGGATACAGGTGAGCTCAGTTCATTACTTTGCGTTTCACAAGGTAAGTTCTATTTTGATTTAGGCCCTAGAGTAGCTAACTGACACATAGCAGCACTCAGGTTGTTGTACACACCTAGCATTACGTCTACCCTAAAAATTCTGTGATAAATGACTGGTCTATCTGCCCAGGCTTCCACCGGGTACTCAAATGTCACCCTCCGATCCAAAGATGTGCTGATAGGTGAATTGGTGACCCTAAATTATCCTGATTGCGTGTGCATTTGTATGTGCGCAGTAACATATACGACGTGCCGATTGGCTCTGTAATGTCATACGATACCCAGCTGTGTTCTCAGGTATGTTCACCTCAGGACGCGTTGCCATGGCGATCTTTGTAGACGACGATGATGATGATGTCCTCCCCATTAAGGTATGAGAGTGAGCTGAAGTTGGTGCGCCTCAAAGCCTCGGAAGGGGGGGTGTACACATTCCTGGCACAGAACGCCAACGCCACAGCCAGCCAGCTGTTCGTGGTGCATGTGATCAGTAAGTGGGACAGTGGCTTCCAGCGAGGGGTGGGGGAGGGGGGTGTGTGGCAGTGGAATGCAGGACGTGCCCTGACCAGTCTATGTCTCGTGCAGGTAAGCCTGAGATTGTGGCTCGGGAGGGGCCTCTGTATGGGCAGCTGCGTTGTGTGGCGGAGGGGTACCCCACCCCTCAGATCACCTGGTTCTCCTGTGAGCAGCCGCACAGACGGTGAGTCAACTCAGGGCTCGGGGCTATGGTGACCCAAACATTGAAGACTGAACAGTTGTGTGATGCATAACAAAGCAGGGCTCTTTTTTCCCTCAGAAATTAGCCTTGTTTTGCTTGTGCTTGTGGTTATTTTCATAGAGTGACCTTGTTTGTAGTGTGGACTTTTTTCAGAAATTGCCCTTGTTTTGCTTGTAGCTTGTGCTTTTTTTCAGAAAGTGACATTTGGTTGTAGTTCAGGCTACTAAAAAAGCTTCGGGAACAAAAATTCAAACTAGATTTAATGGTCTTCCTTCATCTCGTACTGATAAGTCTGATCCTGCATCATGAGTAAGTTAAGGTCAGCTGCAAAGTAAAGCTTGCATCAGTAATAATGACTGCAAATACGGTTAACCTGCCACTAAAGGTCCAAAATTCCTAGATCTTGGTATTCTGGCCTTTAATCTGCCTGGTTTGTATACAAAATGGCTAATTACTGGAATGATTCTTTTTTCCCTTTCGGCTATGAAGGAAATGATTCTGCATTGATCTGGGGAGCTTCGATACTTTTTAATGTAATTAGTAATCTCATTGTAATTACCCCAGAGTTCTGTGAAAATATTATTGGGTTTTATTCTTGGGGTTGTTCAGGAATAGAAGAGCAGAAGGAGAACTCGATGTTATCAAGGGCCTTTTCGCTTTGGTTCTTTGAAATATTATTTACAGAACATTAAGGAAGTTCTCTCAGTGTGAGAATAGTGGATCTATATTAATAATTCAAGCAGCGGCTTTTATTGCGGCTTGGAGCACAGTTAAAAGTGACATGCGAACAGTTTTTCGGTATGAATCTCTGTACCAAGAGCACTTGCTTGAATATTACTGTATTTAAGAGGTAATTTCATGTATTACAAACAAAAGTGCAAAGTTTGTAGGTAAATATCCATTAATGGAGTGGAAAAAGGTTTTTTTTTGTGGGAAGTGACAGCGCAGTAACTGCAAATGGGATCATAGGAGAGAACAGTTTAAAAGATATTAATAACTGCTTTTTCCATGGAATTACACAAGAAATCTTAGAAGAAACAGGACAAACTTGTCAATCCTGAAAACCATCGAGGTGTTTTCAGTAACCTCTTTATTTGATGTGCCAGAGAGTGCAGAACATGAATAAGGGTACACAGTGGATGGAGCACTTGTCCATCACAGGGCATAAGGTGGGATATGTTGTGTACAGACACCAGTACATCACATGACCCAGGCGTGCATTTCTACATGGAATTCTCCAGAACTCCCCATAGCTTCTGGAAAACAGGCAAACTGGTTCAGAACCCAACAGACATTAAGCCTGAGGTTCACGGTGCCAGTACTGTATAACTGGATTAAACAAATGCACTGAACAGACGTTTAATTATACAGGCACCAGTGTTTACGAGAAACGACAGGTTTAAGGAATAAGGAAAAACACAGTTGTGAGCAAAGAAAGCCTGGTACAATGAGCATCCCACATGCAGTCAACAGCTGTCCCTGAAAGAGGCCATCTGCTGCAGTCAGGGCCACGAGAGAGTGGAGGATCGGAGCCTGGGCGCGAGTGACAATCTTAGCCATGCTTTGATTGGAGCCAGGGGCATGAACTCATCTGCTGTCGAAGTATATTTTGCGCTTGGTCACGGCACTTAAATTAGACATGGTTTTACCCCCCAACTCCTAATGAGGGGCGTAGGTAGAGATTCCGGAAAAATGTTACCTTGCCCCCCCCCACCCAATTTTAAGAATACTTTTCAAGGGCCCCTGTAAAGTGCTGGGCCCACTGAATCTGCCTGGGTATGCATGCCCCTACTGCACCCCTGCTCCTAAATATCAGATTACACAAGAGCTACTACGACTGAAAGTTGGTCTTGGTGAACACCAACAAGAAACTACATGTGCACCCAGCTCACAGTTTGCTTAGGGTCTAGAGGAGGGGGTGGTTAGGAATATTTACACTAAACAGGGGCTTCTGGAAGCGGACCCACTGAGGCATCTTTTGTTAGTACCCATGAGTCTGCTCCTTGTTAGACATGGATAGATGTTTCTTGAAAGTAAACCTGATGTCATTCTGTGTCAGGATGGTTAAACCAGTTACTCATCCGTCCCTTGTGTGTCACTGCATGCCAGATTTAACCCAGGGGGTCACTACATGTCAGATTTAACCCAGGGGGTCACTGCATGTCATTCCTACCGTATTTCTTCATTATTCTGATGCAATAATAGGTTTTGAAGTACTTTGTTAAGGAAATTAAGATTTACCATACATGTGCAGTCGAGTTTTGAGTGTTTCTGATTTAACCTGCATGTTAGACCTGTATTTCCACATGATTGCATTTATGCTTAAGCATTTGGAATGTTTACATTCACCTGTAATACTCTTGTTGCCTTTTGTTAACTTAAAAGATTCTCTAATTTATATTTGTTCAAATTTAATTTACCTTAATAGTGTAGCAATTTAAATAGTGTAGCATGCTATTTTTATACGGATAGTAGTATGATACAGACGGTTTGGCATTTTGCACCCGTATATCTGAGAAGGAGTTTTCAAGTTGAACCGTCGGTGGTGGAACATCAACCTTCTCATGTACATGGTCATTGTTCAGCGACCTGGTCATTCTCCATTGTCATCAATCACCATATAGACAAGATCCCCCCCGTCATCAATCTAGACACACGGTGCACCTCCAGAGAGTCATTCGGAAAGCGCTGGGTGGTCATTGTGAATGGGGGCAGGACCGACCCGCGTCTCAGGATATCGACATGGCAGCTTCCGCAGTCGCTAATTCCACCGCGCTTCTTAGCCACTGAAGACAGTGACGTTGATCAGGAAGCAACGGGTGACTGTGGCAACGCCAATCAGCGGGGGCCACCTGTGGGGTCAGAGGGGATTATCCAGATCCTGCCTAGATAAACATAGCAGGAAACAGGGGCGTATACAGGGGGCTGATAGCTGATTGGTCCCCGGAGTGTATCGTCCACTGTCACTCACCGATTAAAAACATATCATTGGCTAATGATAAGGTTGGTCCCTCTGTAAGAATTCTGGCCCCTCTTATGCCACCCCTCCACCTTAAAAAAAAGCCTAGCGTCACCCCTGGCAGGAAACCAAATGAAAACATGTGCAGAGTGCCACAGCTGAAACACACTAACACGTTAAATTCTCAAAGGCTCTTTTGTGTACAAGCCAATTTAGCAAGAATGCTTTGAGATTACATCACCTGTTCAGTGTTGCACAAATTACACCTGCAGGATTTATTGTCTCTCCAACAGGATACAAATGACAGGTTTAGCATCATTCGGCGTGTTTACAGAATTTATTGTCTGTGCCGTCAGTCTTCACATTTAGTCACATGATCTGCCGTCTCCAGGTGCTCACACCTGCAGAACTCCAGCATGGAAGAGCGGGACGTCACCAGCGTAGTTCTGTCCAGCCCTGCCTTTGGGCGGAGCAAGGTGGAGAGTCGGTTGAACGTCAGCAGGGGCAGCTACCAGACGGTGGAGTGTGTGGCCACAGTGGAAGACGAAGAGGCCTTTTTCCTCTTCTCCATCAGTGGTATGTTTCTGCCTGTCACTCACTCATTGACCCTGCCCTCTCACCTCAGCTGACGTGGCACTCACCCATTGGCCCGCCCACTCACCCCAGGTGACCTGTTACTCACTCACTGACCCCTCCCACTCACTTAACATGTGTTAACTGTAAAATAAAATAAAAAAAAGAAAGTCACAGGTTGTGTACCCAACAGATGAGCACATTCCGTTATTTAAATTACAGCTTTGTAATCCGATTACTTTCCCAGGGCTGTCTTGGGTTCACAGGAAATGGACACTTGCGTAGCGAGCAATGGTCAGGCAAATACAGGGAAGCTATCAGATGTGTAGCATACAGTGCAGCTCACAGTTGTTTACTCTGATTGGAGATCATTTGTATTGAGGTGAGAGGTGCATGATGGAGAATAAAGTCTGC
>JAODLD010000001.1:21840825-21851990 GCA_026781065.1 Mormyrops boulengeri
TTAGGGTTTGAAAAATGATGGTATTTCCCTGATTCAAAATATGTTTTTTTGATTGATCTGGGGCCGTTCATGATGGGGGCCTTCAGCTACAGGCAGCTTGCGAGGCAGCTTTGTAGCCATGGACAGACTTACACGGGATTAGTTCTTGCAGACTCTGCAGTCTTAGACGTGAAATGGAGAGAAATCCCCTTACAGCCCATTAGCTTATTATACATGACTACAAAGATGGAGAAAAACAATAACAGTGACCGTGTAAACCTCAGTGATATTGACCATGTAAACTTTAATGACAGCGACCGCTTAAACCTCAGTGACAACGACCCTGTAAACCTCAGTGACACTGACCATGTAAAACTCAGTGACACTGACCATTTAAACCTCAGTGACACTGACCGCTCAACTATAGAGGTGGACTGTTTAACACGATGCAACATTGACTGTTTAAACCTCAGGGACCCTGACCGCTCAAATCTGTACTTTGCCACATGTACCACTTACACAAGCTGTTTAAGTCCCTGTAACTTAACCAAACATTTTAACCAAAAGTTTGTGAAATGTTCAGTGAACATCCAGACAGGTAAACACTAAATAAATGCTAAACAACCTGTAATATTTACTGGGCCATGCAGATGACCTTGAGGGCGTCATTGTACGGTCAGCCGGACAGCAGTCAATGAGCTGCAGCCGTAATAACCGCTATATTCTATTGTTTTAACTGCCATTGACGGGGGAATATAAACACCAATATAACCAAACACTGGACGGAAACAGGACACACTCAGCACAGGCTGAAAATACATTTACCGTATACCGGGAATTTTCCCTATTCATAAAAAACACTGATGGTGTTCTGTCAGAAAACCGGGAAGCAGAAGGAGAACATTTGTTGCTCAGACTTCCTGTGTTAACTACCTACTGACTTATTTTTTTGTTTGACAGATACCTTATTCATTTTTGATTGCCAGCCAAACAGACTACAATGATAACACAAGCACCTCCGTTCCATTTTTAACCATCTTCTCATTCTTCGCCTGGTTTATGGCCGGCGACGTGTTTTTGAACACTGTTGATATTCAGTGACGAGAATCTGTGGTCGCACAGACAGGGATGCTTATGAAAGATTATTCTCTTTCTCGGAAGGATAATGAGATCCGTTAACGTGGTCAGAGTCCGTAATCAGTTCATTACATCGAGCTTGATTCGAGAACTTCGTCAGCACTCATTCCCCTGAGGTCAAAAATGCTCTAATCGCCATGACGATTGTAGCTTAACTGTTAATAATTAGCGATTAGCTATTACGTTTAATAGCTGGTTACAGAGACAGCCACCCTCAGGCCCATATTTACCGGGGCCCTCTCGTGCACACAAATACCATTAGTTATGATTGGTAAATATTTGCTTGGGTGTGATTAAAGTCATTGGTGGTTTTTCAGGTCCGTCTTATGTGTTTGTTAAACACGGGCCTGCAGATTTTTTTCCCAGCTTCAAATCAGCTGCTTAATCCCAAATAACGACTGTTTTATGTATTGCTGTTGAACATTTTAATACTCGCGGCATTTTCTGGAGCTGACAGATGGCTAGCAGACAGAGAGGTTCAGAGAAGCTTTATAATGAAAACGGTTATAATCGGGATCACAGAAAAGCGTGGATTCACCCCCCTTAAACAACCAATCCACCCTGGTGGAATAAACTATTTAATTCTAATTGAACACAATTTGATTTGGATGGGAAGCCTGTTTTTCGGAGAATCTTCCCTCTTATGGCTGTCTTGTTGTTAGGATAGCGGTGTGTGTCTCAGCTTCTGTGAGAGACCGGGGCTCGATTCACAGATGGGGAAGGCAGCGTACCACCATCTTGCAATTTCCTTCAGGTTTAATAATGTAGCTATCTGTCAATGGACCTTGGTGTTTGGTTTTGGAAACCTGGATTTGGTCAGTCCCGTTCCAGCCTCTGGTTTCTTCCTGGGTTCATAAGCTTACCTCTTTGACCTTGTCTCCCCTGCTCCAGAACGCACAGTGCCACATCACCTGTTCACGCCGCTACTCATCGGCTTTGTGACAGCTGCGGCCCTGCTCTGTGTCATCCTGCTGCTGCTCTTCTATAAGTACTTACAGGTACGCTCAGGCTCCTGGACCATATGTATGCACCCTGGCCAATCACAAGCCAGTACACATGCATACTGGCCAATTACAAGCCGGTACACATGCATGCTGACCAATCACAGGGATGATGTCCACCTCGCTGGAACTGGGGCATCGCTCGTGCTGTCTGAGAGGGCGTTAGCCCCCTGCAAATAACTGTACACTAATTAGTTTAAATATTGTGTTTAAAAAGCCAATTGAATGGTATGTTCTCATTCATTTTAATTCAAATCCATCAAAATTTGACCTTGCCTCTTCTAAGAGTAGCACTAGGACCCAGGGGAAATGCAGCAGTAATTGATTGCTTTATACATCTCACTGAGGGCTGAGGCCCCCCCTAAGGGTCAAATCTGTGACCCTCCCCCCAGCCAGAATGCCTCATTTGTGAGTGGAAGAGCATAATCAAAATTTACTCTTCTCTCTTGCAAAACAGAAGCCTAAGTATCAGATCCAGTGGAAAGTGATTGAAGGAATCCACGGCAACAACTACGTCTACATTGACCCTGCCCAGCTTCCCTATGACCACCAGTGGGAGTTCCCCCGTGACAAGCTACGGTTTGGTAAGCAACTTCAGAATAATAACAGCTATCTCTGGGGAAGACCGGGCCTTCCCGGGACCTGTCCTAGCCTTTTTCGCAGGTGTTTTCATGTGCCACACCCTCTGAGCAAACACCAGGCTTCAACAGAAACAATAATGTTGCCCCAGGAGCAAACAGGATCTAGGATCCTGGTTGGTTTAGTCTGGCAAAAGTAGTTGTAGTATTGTAGTTGTAGGAGTTCCTATGTAACGTGATGGCGCTAAGGACAAGAAGCCTGAGTAAACAACATCTCGTGTGCCAAATTCTAGGTGTGCAAAACGAAAACTTCTTCAGAATCAGAAATCAGTTTACTGGCCAGATAGACCTGCATGTACTAGGAATTTGTCTTTGCAGTGTTGGTGTGTATATTTGCATACAACATAAAGTTCTGAAATAACAAAAAGTTCTATAATAATAATAATAATGTTAAATGAAAATAAACTTTAAAGTATATCCAGTAATGCAAATGCTAAATAAACACATATAATGTGATGCTTGCTTAATTCTGTAAAAAATGTTACAAATTTATTGGTTTCATAACAAAAGTCCGTCGAAAAGCAATGTTTAACAGCTCTGCACATATCCTACTCACAGATATTTTCTTTTTTTTAACTTTCATTATTTTTTTTATTGACTCATTCAGTTCTTTTCTTGTCTTGTTGCTCTTAATTGCAGTAGTCATTGTCTCCCAGAGGGATACAAAACACAGTGTGGCTTAATTTGGGTATTTTTATTGAATTAAGCAAGGATCGCAAGACTTTCTGTGAGCACTGTATATCATGGAAGGCATTTGATAGAGTTCACTATGGGTGAAATTGAACGTACTGGAAACAATTGGATGTATTAATGTTAAATTAATGCAGAATGCAGCATTCCAGTCATTGTGAGATAGTGTTGTTGTATCTGTGATAGTGTTGTCTAATCTGTGAGTGTGGTTTCATCTGCAGGTAAAACCTTGGGCTCTGGAGCCTTCGGGAAGGTAGTGGAGGCCACAGCCTACGGCATGTCCAAGGCCAACACTGTGATGACCGTGGCCGTTAAGATGCTGAAACGTGAGTCTGACCGTGCATCTGTACAGTTACACCTTATCTGACATTATCAGATTTCACTGGTACTTACTAGCTATGAACTAAGGCCACCTGAGTAGGAAGCATTCGTGCTTCGGTGCAGTGGCACAGTGTGTGCTTGTTGGGGTGTCTGTGAGTGCGTGAGGGAATGATCCAATCAAAGGGGGAGTTTGACGGTTGCCGTGTTACCTCCTCTCCCTAGCGAGTGCCCATGCAACTGAGAAGGAGGCTCTGATGTCCGAGCTGAAGGTGTTGAGCTACCTGGGCCACCACATGAACATTGTTAACCTGCTGGGAGCCTGCACTGTTGGAGGTTAGGCCTCAAAGCTCATAAGCAGACTGTGGACAAGAGATCAGAGGACATCTGGGAGGGCTTCAGTCTGGGGGATGTTCCTCAGTGTTTGTCACAAGTTCAGTCTTTGCGTGACAGTTGACAAAAGTTGATATCACATCTCTTGTACATGTGAAGTTTCCACTGGAGTGTTTATCTGCCCGGACTCTCCGCAGGTCCTACGCTGGTCATCACGGAGTACTGCTGCTTCGGTGACCTCTTGAACTTCCTGAGAAGAAAGCGGGAGATATTCTTCTGCTCCAAACTGGGAGACGACTGCCATTACAAAAACATCCTCCTGCACCCAGACTCAGTGAGGTCAGAGTCAAGAAGCACCTCCATTTCATGACTTGCTGTTATTGTATAGACCCTTTGCCCAGTGCTGGCCAGGGGGCTGGTTTTCAGCAGGAGGTGGGGAGGGGCCATGTGCATGCCTCAGAGTGGCTCGTGAAGGGCTACCTTTGTCATCCTTTGGTCTCTGGATTCCCTACAGAGATGAAAACCGAAATGGCTACATGATGATGAGGCCAGCTGTCACTGGGGTCCCTTCACATGGTTTTTCTTCAGACAGGAGACCTTCGCTGAGAAAAGGCAAGAACTCTGCTGTTTTGATGACCCTGTAGTATTTCCACTGCAAGTAATGCCTTAACTAGACTGCTCTTCTGCTACAATAGTGTTTACACTCTGAGTAATACCTTAGTACATAGACTGCTCTGCTGCTACAGTAGTGTTTGCACTGTGAGTAATACCTTAGTACATAGACTGCTCTGCTGCTATTGTAGTGGGTGCCACTTTACAATAAGGCTACCCATATAAAGAGTTTGTGAATGGTTTATAATCTGTTTATTAATTAGGTTGCAACACTTTGTAAATTATTACATAGACAATTTTAAACAAGTTATAACAGATTTCTTTTTATTAATGAATTACTACCATTTACAAGTGGCAAAAGGGAACCTTATTGTAAAGTGGTACCCAGTAGTATTTACACTGCAGATAATGCCTTAGTACTTAGACTGCTCTGCTGCTACAGTAGTGTTTACACTGTGAGTAATGCCTTAGTACTTAGACTGCTCTGCTGCTACAGTAGTGTTTACACTGTGAGTAATTCCTTAGTACTTAGACTGCTCTGCTGCTACAGTAGTGTTTACACTGTGAGTAATTCCTTAGTACTTAGACTGCTCTGCTGCTACAGTAGTGTTTACACTGTGAGTAATGCCTTAGTACTTAGACTGCTCTGCTGCTACAGTATGTCAGTAATGTCGATATCAGTAAACAGAGGAGAATGGGCGTATTCCATCTATGGTAAAAAGTCACAATAGACAAAAAGTGGACAAACACGATTTTCTTCCAACAGGGATGATGTACTGCTGCCCTAAGATACATCTACATTAACTGCACTAGTTTTGTTCAGGCACTGAAAAATTTATACCTCATCAATATTTATACTTGGACATTAGTTACGCGTATATAGATGGTCAATGTCCGGAATGGAATGGTCAGTCATTGCACCTTTACCCAAGGGATGTGTAAGCTGTGGGAACCGTCAGGCTTCTGCTAAGGATTATGGGTGAGAGACCAAAATCTTTGTGTGGAGGATGTGAGGACTGAAGTGACACCCCCACCGTTTATGCAGCAGGAGGATTGTGTGCAGAAAAAGAGCAGAGCGATGCGCTGCTTGAGGATGGGATGTCACTAGACACCGAGGACCTGCTGAGCTTCTCCTATCAGGTGGCCAAAGGGATGGACTTTCTTGCCTCCAAGAATGTAAGCTGCAGTGTTCCCTTCTCCACCAAGTGGGTCAGGAATCGAGGTGTTTGTTGAGTTTCTTGAGTTTGAAAGTTTGTTGAGATGTTTAATGCGTCAGGTAAACGCATTACCCATGACATGCTGAAGGTCCTTCAGTAAGATCATTACATACCAGATTAATACCTTAAAGTATGGTTTCTCAACCCAGTCCTTTAGGACCCCCAGACAGGCCACATTTTTGCTCCCTACCAGCTCCCAGCCAATCAAGAACACGAATACCTGGTATGGGTGTGTTGGGAGCTGGGAAGGGGCAAAAATGTGGCCTGTCTGGGAGTTCCCAAAGACTGGGTGGAGAAACACTTTCTTAATGTATATGTTCTGAGCTCCTGATGGAGTACATCAAACCAGACCAGATTTTTATTGTTATACAATAGGAATTGAATATGACCTTGTAATGTCAGCCCATACTGAACCACAGAAATACATAGCAATACGCTCTCAGTGGCCACTTCATTAGGTATACCTAGCTACTACTGGGTAGGACCCAGATCAGTTGTGCACTCAGAAGAGCCATTCTCTACACCACTGTTGTACTGAGTTGTTATTCTTGGCCTCCTGACATTCCTGTTAGCTTTAATGAGTCTGGCCATCCTCTTCTGACCTCTCTCATTCAGAAAGTGTTTTTGGCCACAGAAACACCATTGACTGGATGCATTAGTTTGTTACTTCATTCTCTGTAAACCAGATACTGCAGATACTGCAGCTTGTCAAAGTCCCAGGAGGGCAGCTGTTTATAATGATGCTATAATGGCACTGTATGGTACAAGTAATCAAACCTTATTCAGAATCACTTGGGTCAGGCACCTTAGCTGTTGTAATACTTAGTCAAACAGTAAGTAAACCTTTTGACCCTGTCTGTGTGCTGTAAGTAATCAGTCGCAGCCACATGATTCGCTGTTTTGGAAGAGGCTGCTTGCATTAGCAAGCAGGTGTACCTGGTAAACTTTCCCCTGAGTGTATGATGTCAATCCAGTAGAAGCTTACCTCGTTCTTATGTTTCAGACCTGTGTGCTTCTAGAGCGTCACGTGTTGACACTTCGTGGGTGTGTGTGCACCTGACTGTTGTATTTTGTGTTAGTGTATCCACAGAGACCTCGCTGCCAGGAATATCCTGCTTACTCAGGGACGGGTGGCCAAGATCTGCGACTTTGGCCTGGCACGGGACATCACCACTGACTCCAACTATGTGGTCAAGGGCAACGTGAGTCTGTGAATGTGGCAGATATGGTTTCCATTTGGTCTCAAGCTTTGAGTTTGGCACTGCTGCTAAACGTGCAGTTTGCAGTAGGCCTACAGCTTTCACATGGGATTGGCTCTGCTGGTGACCACGCAGTTAGCAATAGGCCTACAGCTTTCACATGGGTATGGCTCTGCCTCTAACCATGCAGTTTGCAGTAGGCCTACAGCTTTCAGATGGGCTTGGCTCTGCCGCTAACCGTGTAGTTTGCAGTAGGCCTACAGCTTTCACATGGGTATGGCTCTGCCACTAACCATTGGGTAACTGGTAGAGCTTTTTAATAATAACCAATAGTATTCCTTTCTGGATGTAAACAACGTGAGAGCGTGGGAGTCTGTGCCGTTGCACAGACTCCCAGGATGCACAGCTAAAATCAAACCAGCTCAGTTCGCGTCTCGCGGAAAAGCTGTTGGAGGGGAAAGGCAAGGCATCATTGTCACTTGGTTCATTTTGTTTCAAAACATTGACAAACGACTCACAGGCTAAAAATATTGTAATTTGCAGTGATTGTTTTGTTTTGTTGAAATTTGTTGATATTTTGAGTAGTAACTTAAAATGAGGGTCTTTGCAGATATTAAGTGTCGTTTCAGTTTTTGTCATTTGCTTTCGGTTTTAGTGCCATTTGCTAAATAGGTTTTAGGTTTAGATTTTTTGCTCATAAGCATTCAGCTTCTGTTTTAAGAGCAATGTCATAAACTAAAAAACTGTTGGTAGACATAGTGGTGTAAAAGGGTTTTATGTTGATGCCGCTTTATTGGACCCATATAGGCATAATTTATTTTTGTCTTTATTTTGAGACTTCTGTTTGCAGTAATGAAAGTATTCATACTGAATATTTGTATATTTAAACATTTAGCCAACTTCATTGAAAATACTAATGTACATAATGCTATTCTGACTAAAAATACTGAGATATGGTTTTTGGTCCATATCGCCCAGCCCTAGTAAATGGTTGGAATATTTTCACCTGTCATTTCGTTAGTCTTGAGTTACTTCTGATCTGTGTGGATGCATGTCTCTGAGGAGTGAATGTTAAGACTGGTCTATCCCAGTAAATTACATCCTTTACAGTCATCCTGACAAGTTTAATCCTTCGTAGATGAGATCTGACAGCAGTGCGGTTTTACTTGTGTCGCTACCTTCAGGCAGTCGAAACTCAGAGATTAGTTTAGAGGCGCCAAACAAATTAGGTAATCTTGTGTAATTATACTTAATCTGTTTTTAAAATTCCTTAGGAAATTTCCCACATATCATGAACAGAGTATCATAATGATGAAGGGAAGGTGGATTTGTGTGTCATCAGCCACTGAAGGAAAATTTACTCAGAGGATCGATCCAAGAGGGAACGTGTTGAGGGAGACATACTGGCCCCAACACTGGTCCCTGTGAGACTCTGTATTTCACTAGTAGCAATGGTGACACCTAATGTGTTTTTTTGTGTGTTTTTTAATATGTTTTTTTTCTTAAAGTATTATCCATCCATCCATCTATCCATCTTCTAACCAGGGTCACATGAAGCTTATCTGAGAGCTGTGATACACCCTGGATAAGATGCCAGGCCATTGCAGAGCACATACACATACACACTCACACAGATACCATCGGATGCTACGGGAAATTTAGAAACCATTTAGAAAATACAAGAGAATGGGACTTGTGTTCAGAGAAAAATGGGACAAGGCTTACAACTCTAACTCAAAACATTTCTGTGCCGTTGATGGTGTACAGCATGCATTTTTCCAAGTATAGTATGGAAATGTAAATATGAATTACAGGAGGCAATGTTTTTTGGAGGTTGCAGTTGTGTCTGTGGTTTGATTCATGTAGCTCTAGTGGTTTCTACTGCAGTGACCCAAAGAGTCAGAAAAAGGGCTTGTAATAGGGAAACATCCATTATTTTAAGGAAAGACACTAAATACTTCCAGTAAATCCTTAAGTATTTCAGTAAAAAGCCAGGCCTAGTGGAGTCAGAGGGGCTCAAATCGTGCTTCCTGTCAGCTGACGGAAGTTAGCTAATTATGATGGCTTCTCTCCTGCAGGCTCGACTCCCAGTGAAGTGGATGTCGCCAGAGAGCATCTTCGAGTGCGTCTACACATTTGAGAGCGACGTCTGGTCCTACGGCATCCTGCTGTGGGAGATCTTCTCTTTGGGTAAGGGGGGACTTCCTAGAACCCTCCATGATGCGGCAACCATGTTTAGCTTTCGCGCCGCCGAGTCGGCTGAGTCGTTCGTGTTTCCTCACAGGAAGTAGCCCTTACCCCGGGATGCCCGTGGACTCCAAGTTCTACAAGATGATCAAGGAAGGTTACAGGATGAACGAGCCAGAATTTGCCCCCAGAAAAATGTGAGTGAGCGACACTGACCAAACTGAGACCCTGACACACCATATGGGATACCCAAAGCATGAATATGAGAAGTACATATCAAACATGGATCATATCCTGAAAGGTCCTTTATTTGACCTTAACTCCAGTTTTACAGAGGAGATTTCTGAGTCTGGCTTTCTGCTCTAAGTAGAGGACTGAATGAGGCCACTCTCCCCTATATACTTTCAGTTCATTTACATATCCTCTATATTTTCTTGCAGTTGTCCGATCTTTTTCATTTTGATCAGACAGATTTGGGGTTTGCGGATTGCGCAGATATGCATTCGTTTAAAAAATGACCTAATAAAAAACGTATTTGGATCAGGGATGTCACCATGAGGAATATCTCATGCCGGTACTGAAACATACCCATTTTGAAAACAACCTTTCAGTATGTCAGCAGTCGGACCTTCGTAAAGAATGGTTTCGATGACACATTTTCTGTTAATATTGATTGATGGTTAGATATAGAAATTGCTTTCTAGAGTTAGCTGTTCAGTTTTGCTGCTAATTGACGTGCGTCACTAATCTAGCCGGTTTTCCTTCTTTAGTTTGTCATTGCTTTAAATAGATTACAACCAGATTATGTTTTATAATCCTACATTGTTTGAGGTTTTCGTGCCTTTGTAGATCTCTTAATTAGCCTTCATGGTGCAGTAGTCCTTTCAAATAATCCGTTTCCTCTGTCTTACCATGGTATCTCTTGAATACACTCCCTGAATTTTTGGTCTCATCGGTGTCAACATGTTTCTGCCATTGCTATGCTTTTTCTCAGAGTGTATGTATGTAAGTGTGTTATTTTAAAAATGGGTTCTAACCCCCTACACAGTAACCCTAGTTACTCTCACTCTGGTTACTGTGAGTGATCAGCTGTGGAGTTGATTAATCTTACTGAGGTCAAGTGGACAGTGAAGGATGCCTGCCATTTGGCTCCTCCCACATGGCGAGGCGCATGGTGACCCCCTGCTCTCCGATCCTTGCAGGTATGAGATAATGACCTCATGCTGGGACGCTGACCCCTTCAAGAGACCATCGTTTGGGAAGATCGTGGACAAAATCGAAGAGCAGCTGTCCGATAGCACGAAGCGTGTACGTATGCTGGTGTGCTGTCCAGTGTGTGCTGTCCAGTGTGTGCTGTCCAGTGTGTGCTGTCCAGTGTGTGCCGTTTCACATCATCAGTCATCAGTGCTGTTGCGGAGTCCATGTTTCCTATAGCAGCAAGACTTGAAAGCCAATGAGCCAAGTCGGGCTGGCTTTGGGTTGTTCACATCCATACGAGCCAAGTCGGGCTGGCTTTGGGTTGTTCACATCCATATGAACCAGGTCGGGCTGGCTTTGGGTTGTTCACATCCATATGAGCCAGGTCGGGCTGGCTATGGATTGTTCACATCCATATGAGCCAGGTCGGGCTGGCTTTGGGTTGTTCACATCCATATGAGCCAGGTCGGGCTGGCTATGGGTTGTTCACATCCATACGAGCCAGGTCGGGCTGGCTTTGGGTTGTTCACATCCATACGAACCAGGTCGGGCTGGCTTTGAGTTGTTCACATCCATACGAGCCAGGTCGGGCTGGCTATGGGTTGTTCACATCCATAAGAGCCAGGTCGGGCTGGCTATGGGTAGTTCACATCAATA
>JAODLD010000001.1:21854492-21865791 GCA_026781065.1 Mormyrops boulengeri
GCTCACTGGTGAGTTGTGCTATTTTTAGAACAGGTCCGCAGGCGACTCATGTGGTCCTTGGGGGCATCCTGGTGCCCACGGGCACCATGTTGGTGACCCCTGGTCTGGAGCGGCTCCCAGTCTTCAGTATTATTCCATAAGTGAAACATTGAGACAGTGTGAAGGATGAAACAGGTGAGATCTACTTTGGCCAAGACTCATAAAAGTGACCCATCCCTGGGAAATATGGCTTGAGGTCAATCATCCAGCTGTGGTATTGTTGACAATAAATAGCATTTTTGTTGTTTACATTCTTTTATACTGTATGTGAGGCAGCTTCTGAGGTACGACAGACAATCTGCTTCAGTAACGAAATGATTTTTACTTTGAGCTTTTAAAACTGCAAGGACATTTTCAAAAGACCTTGAAAAGACTTTTCAAAAGTCTTCTTGGGTTTCTTCAGCTGTGGGCCAGGTCTATAAGTAGGTTTAGAACCTGATCAGATGCAGCTGTGAGCTTAATCTCTAGGTGTATTTAGAACGTGCTGAGGTTGTTCAGCTGTAGGCCTGGTCTCTAGGTGTATTTGGAACTTAATGAGGTTCTTCAGCCATGGGCTTGGTCTCTAGGTGATTTTATAAGTAGTTGAGGTTCTGTAGCTGTGGGTCTGGTCTCTAGGTGACTTTAGAACCTGCTAAAGTTCTTCAGCTATGGGCTTGGTTTCTAGTTGTATTTAGAACCTGCTGATATTCTTTAGTTGTGGGCCAGGTTTCAACATGAACATAGATCCTGCTGAGGATCTTCAGGTTCCTCTGTTTTCATTCCAAGTTACTTCCTATACAGGAAATCCCATTTCCAGGCCTCAGCTGCAGGCCTACCTTAACTCTGTGCTGTCGTTGTGAGTGCAGCTGGCAGGCAAACGGCAATTAGTGCAGAGCTCTGGCCTGTCGCTGACTCAGAGTGACTCCCAAGTTAGCCTGTGATAACAGGCCCACATGACATCATCCCATAGAGACTCCACTGTACATACTACATAACATAATCACTTTCAGATAGAACTCACTCTGTACATACACTTGGAGCTGATGATACCGATGATGACAATAATAATGCTAATAATATTTTGTTTGTAATTTTCCAAGACATGGTACTTTAGTGAAATGCTGTATCCCTGGATTGGCTGGCTAATCCGTTAAGCAGTTACCTGTTAGGTGTTATGGAGTTGCTTCTCAGGTGTCCTGGAGTGTCGGGTAATCTGTCTGTCGGAGGTAAAATGGGGTGAGAGACACCGTCCACCCACATCGTAAAACTTTTGCTCCCGTTAGCCCTAGCATGGTATACGCGCTGTCACTTGCTATCGGCTGACACCCGTGCGACTCTGTTCTGCTCGCGTGAGCTGAGTCCCCTCTGCATCGTTGGCACTTTATGCATCCGAATGTTGTGCATACGCTCATTTCTGCATGCAATGCTGCAAACACCTTCAGGATGAATGTTAGTGTATCGTTTCATGTAAATGCTTCTCATGTGTAGCCTAAATTCGTTTTTTTTTTCTTCGAGCATTCGTTGTCTTAAAAGCTTTCCTTGTTACCTCTCAATCAGTCTGCATTTGAGTGGGTAGGTTGATTAATAAGGACTGAGGATTAGATGCCCTGAATTCTCACCCTGAGGGGCAGAGCCAAGCCCAGGTGACCATGTCACCACCCTCTTTGCCGACCTGACCAGCTAAATGTTGACTATATTCACTGCCATTCAGATACTCTGTAACGGTTAATATGGATGCCCGTATGTGAAACATGTCTGTAAAGAGGGCGTCCTGGAACTTTGAGATCAATTTGTGTTAAATATTTGAAATTCATTATCTCTTGATTGTCTTATTTTTTTATTATATTTTTTGATGTGGTTTCTTGTTTTCATGTACAGAGTTAGTAGCCGTCGAAATGTCCTTTCACATGTTTCGGTTTATGTTCCTGTAAATAAATTGACATTTGAAAATATTTTCCTGCCGGTCATGTTTTTTTGTTTATAGGGTGGCCACATTTATGTGGAAAACACTGGATGCAGCTATAAAATGTGCAGCGAGAAAATGATGGTGAAATGTTACACTGAACAGGAGCTTTGACCGTGAGAATCCAGAAATGGGTAAAATCTAAGATGGCAGCAACTGCTAAAAAAAACGCTGAAAGGAGACATGCGGGCGATGAATGTACCACACGTTTTGTTATTGTTTTGTATCCCAAATTGAATAGGTCATATGTATTGCATTGTAACAAACAGGTGATGCTAAGGCATCTTGTTATGTCAGTGCCGAAGGTTCATTCTTGCAAGGAGTTTGCAAGTTTGGCACTGGAGCTGAGACACCTGGGGCCGGGTCATACCATTCAGTGGGGGGAGCAGAGGGTATCCAGCTGGTCTTAGGCCCGGAACTGGAGTCATTGTTATGAGATCAGATAAGGGCAGGAGGAAATCCAGGCTGCTGGAGGTCATGCGAATGTCCCTGGGACTGGACTGCCAGCGGAAACACTCCCTCTGCGGAAACACTCCCTTGGTGTACCGCACGGCTTTCGTCCATGTCCAAATGGGCCGGTACTGGGTCTGATGTCACGCTGTTGTGTTTCTTCCTGCTCCACACGTCACTGGATGACGCAACACTGCCCCCCACCTGTGTCATAAATAAACATCAGCACGGCCCCTGGTAAGTGATCGGGGATCTGTGCTGGCTAGTTCACCCAGCGCTGATCTTACCTCAACGGCCTGCCAGCAGTTCGCATTTTCTGGTGACTGACTTGAAATCTCTCCTAAAAACCCCCCTGTTCTCCACAGGTCTCTGCTTCCCTCCACTCTGTTTACTTCACTCCGATCCCTCCATGCCCTCCCCACTCATCTTGCTTCATATATCTACTACTTGTAATCCACATGTATTGCTCATCACTGTGAGGTTGTTGCAACTGTTTCTGTGTTCAATTACTCCTTCGGCAGGTTATGTTCTTGAGTATTGTTAATGTCTTTGGGTTTTGAATAGCACTGTATAAATGTAATTATTATTATTAATAATAATAATAATAATAACAATAACAACAAACAATGGTGGAAGCTCATGTGGTGCCCTAGGCAAGCTTCACCGCCGGCGCCCCCTATCCAAGACAAAGTGAAATTCACTTGCTAAGTCGGTGCCCCCTCAAAAGATGGCGCTCTAGGTGACTGACTGCCTATGTCACTTAATGGGTTGACCAGCCCTGTTATTAAAAATATCTCTGTTGAATGGATTAAGCTCACATGAGAAGAAACTTCAGAAGGCAAACAAAGCTTTAAGACAGAACGTTTAGACAGCCCCTGAGCCACCGGCCAAAACAAACCGGCCGCATCCTCACATCCCATTCCTTCATCCTTCAGCTGACCATGACTTCCTCCCTCACTTCCTGTTTGTGACCGTCTCGTCCGACGTGAAGCAGATAACTTCAAGGTGTCCATCCTCCCCGGCAGAGTCTGAGCCAAAGATCCATACGTCCGTTCAAAGCATTCTTTCGCTTTGTCGGAGAATTGTCACATGCTGAGTTTAAGGTCCCACGATGACCTGCAGGATATCAGTAAATTAATAAAGCACAAACAAAAATAATATTTTTTACAGTGTGTGAATAAGAAAAGATTAAGGAAAGATGCCCAGTTCCAAGAGGTGCCACTGAAGTATGAGACTAATCAAACTGCTTTCAAACAAAGTATACAGAACCAGTCAAAATCTGGACATACCTACTGAAAACGGTTTGTCTTTCATGAAGTTAATGGCCCTGAGCACACCAACATTATGTAAGTACTATATTTTCTAGTGAACAAGGAAAGAAAATGAGTGCTGTGACAAGTGACCTGACCCCCACAACCCCCCAGCTTAAGCCCTATAGAGCTAGTTTGGGAGGAGTTGAAACAACAAGCCAGAGCAAAGTAGCCAGCTTGTGCCCAGAACTTGTGGAAACTCCTTGAGGACTATTGGAGAAGCCTTCCAGGTGGCTACATCTGAAAGCTGGTTGAAAGAATGGCAAGAGTCACCAATGCTGGCATTGAGGTAAAATGGAGTCGAATATATAGAGAAAATTTCAAGATGTCAAGCACTTCTCTTGGTCATTGTAGTACCTGGTGGGCATTGATGGCTTAATAGTTAGGGAAGTGCACTTGTAATTGAAAGATCGCAGGTTCGAATCCCTGACCAGCAAGGCACTTCTGAAGTACCCTGAGCAAGATACCGCCCCCAAGCACTGCTCCACAGGTGCTGAATTAGCTGCCCCCTGCTACCGTATGTCACATATGGGTTAAATGCAGAGATCACATTCTGTTGTTGCGGGCTGTGGTGTGTCAACAATGACCACTGATCATGAAATTAAATCTGATATGGAGACAAATGCATTAACCACAGGTTTCCAGATTTTTGACTGGTACTGTATGTTAAGCAACAATACTGTATAATGTATCATTATGCACCATCGGTGCAGACAAACAAAGAAGCAAGTGCAGGAACCAAGAAGAACCTGGTTAGTAGTGGAGATGCTGACCACTCCAGTAAATTTGTCCACATCTATCTTAGACAGGCCTGGTGGTCTGGATCCATTTCAACATGTCTCAATACTGTTGCACTTTACCAAGATGTGTCTTTTTTATCTGATGACATTATATTATCTTGGTTCCCAAGTCCTACTTCTGCGATAGTATTTATTTTTGCTGAAGCGAACATTTAGCATTTTCACCAGCATTTCAGTTTTAGAAAGTACAGAGCGATGTTTTATAGAGAAGAGGAAGCGAGTGGTGTCATTGAGGTGGTGTTTGCCTCCAGCACTTATAAACAGTGAGCTTCTGCTCAGGTCCTGCTAATAATTACTTATGGCAGTCATACATATGGCGGTATAAGGTCCAGGTATATGGTCCAGGATTGGCTATAAAATTAAGCATGGAGTCTGTATATGACCTGCTTCTGAAAAAAAACATAATTTTGAACTATAATAAATTATGTCAGGTATTCAGTGGGGGGGAGGGCAAAGTGGTTAGTACTGGCCCCGGGTTCCCGAGTCTCCGCCATGGCACCATGTGTAGAGTTTGCATGTTCTCCCTGAGTTGTCATGGTGTTACCTCCTGGGACTCCAGTTTCCCCCCACAATCCACAGACATGCTAAGATGAACTGGAGTTACCAAATTGCTCATAGGTGTGAATGGTGTATGTGTGTCCTGTGATGGGTTGGTGCCCCATGTTGGGTTATTCCCTGTCTTGCATTTGTTGTTTCCAGTACAGGCTCTGAACCTGCATGACCCTGCATAGGACAGGCAGGTATGCAGGATGGACAGATGGGCATTCTGCTAAGGGTCTGCATGTGCTTCGTTTGGTAACTTCTTCTGCCTCCTGTTGTCCAGATGCATACATTTATCAGAAATCTAAACTAGTGACTCTAAATTTCCCAGTGTGCAATTGTGTGTGTGAATGGATGCCCTGTGATGAGTTCAGCCAGCCCCAGTCATCCCCATTGGTGACACAGACATCCACCGAGGGGGCCGTCTTCTAGGGGGGTGCCAGTTTACAAGATTCAAGTTTTATTTGTCACGCACACAATCAGATATTGTGCTGCATTGTAGTGAAACGCTTTTCCAACTACTTACTAGATTGTACATTAAGAATACAATACAAAGGAAAGCAAAATAGTAAACAGATTTCATTATAAAAAAACAACAAGAATATAGTAGAAGTAATCAAAGTGAAATGATTGCAAAATAGACAGTATATGAACAATAGTGAAAAGATAATTAGCAAGTTAATGTCCCTGATGGGGGACAAATAATTATGAAAGGCAAGTGGTTTATTGTTGACATTAATATATCATGTGACAATGTACTGTCAGCCTAACTGGACATATAAATACTCACTGTGAGTGAGTGGGTGAGATCCTGGGATTGCTTCACCTCCTACCACCCCAGGCTGGTGTGTTTCACCTTCCTGTGGCTTTTGTGGAAACCGTGACAGTTGCCACTGCCTGCCCCCCACCCGGGCGAGGGACACAGGACACAGCTCCCCCCTCCCCCCCCATTTCTGGCAGGTACAGCACGTCATGTTTAATTGAAGGACGAAGAACAGTTTCACCTGAGCGGCCCAACATGCGATGCCAAGTTTACTGGAAAACAGCAGTGGGCTGGCCTCCGCACCCATAGCAGTTTGACTGACCATACTGGGCCTGACAGTCCCTCCCCAGGCCACACCCCCAGCTGGAGGTCACCACAGGAAACGTACCCCTTTGATCGCACAAGTGATCCCCAAATCAACAAAATAGCATCCCAGTCTCCCCCTTTAATAAAGCTGGAGGTGTAATGTCACATTAAAAGTCCCCTTCCTTCTCCACCATATTCAGGCTGTTCCATGAGAAGCAGTTTCAGCTTACGGGTGGGGGGGGGATTATTAAGGAAACAGAGAAACGGCCACAACCTCCCCCTCCATTCTTGCAACCCACCTCTAACTCCCATGACCACAAGGAGACCACAGCGACAGTTCAGAGCAGCTGCACGTTTATCTAAGGTGATCCTGGTTTCCTTTTTCTCACAACTACAGTTTGGCAAGACCTCCTAGCCCCGTTAGGAGGTTGCACAACCAGAAGGTCAGTGAGGACTGTGGCAGTGCTGCTGTCACTCTTGGGAGCTGCAAGATGGCCCACTAAAATAATACAAACATAATGGCAAGACAATGCAGATGGTTAGAAGGACCAGAGGAAACATCCAGATTTGTTGCTAGAGCCCTAATAATGAAATCAAACCTCAGATTGTCATAGGGACTGACCTAACCATGTAACACACGCCACCCCTGCTATCATACACTCTTCACATGTGCCATCAGTGTTTGCAGGCCCCATTGCGTCTCTCCAGTGCCCCTTACTGCATGCACTGGGTAGTGACCCCACGCCCTGAGAAAGGCCTTGTGGTCTGATATGGGTGTTCTTGTCACCTGCCATCATGCCCACACTTGATACACTGAGAGGCAGCTTCCTCTTTCCGAGGATCAGGCTAGTGAGAAGCAATAAACCCCACCCATTTGGTCAAGCCCCTCCCCCCAAGGACTGGCAGCAGGTGGGGGGCAAGACCGCACCAAACATCTTCCGCATTCCCTTATCTGGTAGCACCACCAACAGCCATAATGCAGGCCATGACAGTTCCAAACCCCTTTCTAGTAGAGGGCGCTATGATCTCTCTCTGCATGTCAGTTATTCCATTACCGTGGTCAAGCCACAGTGGTCTGCAGTTAGGACAGACATTCTGTCACCTCACAGTGTCTACCGCCGGTAATTAATTTAAAAATAAGTTCAAATTACCATTTTAATGGGCTATAATGAATGTCCTTTCAGATCCTTCAGTTGGTCTTTCTTCAGGAACATCAGAACAAGTGTGATGACCTCTATGACTACACAGAAGATGTGATTACATCATGAGGTCAACTAAGTGAACTACATAAAAATACCTTGCCCATGTGATCTCCAATATGGTTACATGATTAATGAATTCATCACCTGTATCATCCTTGCTGAAGGCAATCACTAAGTCACTAACTACTGCATCTAATTTTCCAGTGGGAATCCAAAACCCAGGAAAATCGAGAGGCAATTAGGGGAAAATATGAAAATGATTCGCTCCAGGCCAAAGCAGTCAAAGATTTTGTAGATGGAATGTAGATCAGTTGCTCAGCAATCTGTGTTAACAGCTTGCTGGTGGTTTGAGAGATGGGCAGAAATAGTATGGGTAAAATTCAAGTTCCTATCCAGGAGATCATGAAGAGAGATAAGGATGTCTGACTGACAGCAGAATGACTCAATCACACTGCCAGACCAATCAAGATGGCTAATGGTTATGTACAGATACAAGGCACCAAACGGACCTTCAAAGCTTGCCAATAGAAAATGTATTTTTTTCAATGAAAATGTATTTATCTGTAAATAGCCCTTCACTCATTCTCAATGGTGTTTGTATAAAGTTCTGGAAGCTAGTTTGACCTCAGTAACTAGTTATTGACCTCAATAACCTACTTTCCACAGGCTGACAGGGTGTATGAGGTGGGTCCTTTGTCCAGCATGATTCTCCTACCATAAATGAGTCTTGTTCTTCTGTTTATTTGTAAAATGTCAGTATGTTCAGTAGGCTGAGTCCAGTGTAGGCTAATGTGATTAGCTGGCTGCTGAAAGTTGCCAACAGAGAGATTTATACCTCACAACAATCCACGAACAGTGAAGAACAAGCCACCAGGTTAAAAAATGTGCATGATGTTAAAGTGTTATGCAGCAACCAAACCAGAAGACCAGTGAAATTGTATCACTGGCACACTAGCAACCTCACCCCCCTGAGCCTACAGACGCCCCCTCCATGAGGACAATGATGTCTGAGATTATTATGAGCCAGAAGCTTCTGGAACTTGTGCCCGAGTGTCTGGGCGAGTCGGAGACTCTGGCGTTTTCATTTCATGGCGGATATTGAGATGAGAAGATAGTAGCTGGAGCTGCCATCGCCCTGCATGACGGTCAGCGGATGTTTGTGTGCCGCGTACGGTGCTGGCGGATGGGGCTGCTCTTGCCTTTCGTCAGAGCCATTCTCACACATAAAACCCCCCAATCACAGAATATCACAAGCACCACTGCAGCCATCCCTATCTGAACCGAGTTACCCCAGCAGATTTTTAAGCATGAAAATGATCTTCCCCTGTATTACCTTGTGGACCAGTGTGCAGGTTATGGAGAGTCTAAAACAGAGGTCCCCAACTATTTTTCCCTGAGGGCCAAATTCCATCAGGAACACAAAACCATGGTCCAGTGCGTATGCCAGTTGGTACCCACTGGTGTAAAGGGTTTAAAGATTCATAGGAAGCTCACAGAATTATCATACATTGTGTGGTAGGGTCACCTGAGAGAGTCGTTAGTGCTATATGCTTATTACCTATTCCCGTTTTGGGTTACCAAGCATGACACTGATGCTAATTTTATTATCCCCAATGCAATAATTGACTGAATTATTCCTCACTCATCAAGTCTCCACCATGGCTCAATGTGTGTGGTGCTTGCATGTTCTCCCCGTGTCACTGTGGGGTTTCCTCTGGGTGCTCTGGTTTCCCCCCACAGTCCAAAAACATGTTGAGCTGAATTGGAGTTATCAACTTACCCATAGGTCTGAATGGTGTGTGAATGTGCCCTGCTATGGGTTGGTGCCCCATCCTGGCTTGTACCTTGTCTTGCCCCCATAGCCTCTGGGATAGACTCCGGACCCCCTGTGACCCTGGATAGGACAAGCGGTTACAGAAAATGGATGGATGGATTCCTCGCCCACTGAATGATGATGTTCAATTTTAAACATAAATACAAGTTAACCTTAACTAAATGGGTCTCCAGCCCCAAAGACTGTTATTTTTCAGATCTTGACAGGCCCATGGTGTCATCACCCACACCCAATCTCCACCCTCCATTTGTGTCTACAACCATTTAGTAATAATAATAATAATAATCGATACTTTTATTGATCTCCGTGGGGAAATTCTCCTTTACCACCTCTCACAACTTCCTCTTTATACAGTAAGTTGTCCACGAAGGGCTGCCACCTGTAGTGGCACCCAGGGATTAAGGGCCTTACTCAAAGACCAGAAGACATGCAGAGGGTGGGTTTAAACTGGCAACCTTCTAATTACAAGCACACAGGCTTAGCCCACTGAGCCACACGCTGCCCGTAAGCTAATAGGGGTATTAGCAATACACACCCATCTACTCCAGGATAATGTAGAAACATTTGTGCCAAATGTTGCGTACATTTTATTTGAGACTTCATTGTTTCATATACAAGTGCAGATTAATTTCACATTATCCCCAATATTTATAAATCATAGCTTAACATATTTAACACTAACAATGTAACACATACACTACTCAACACTGTCCCAGATTTTTTTTTCCGGGAGCCCATTTCAAATATGGTTTTGATGGGAGTGTGCTGAGACAGTAGCATAGCTCCCACAGCACCACACGTTTGGTCCTCAGCTCTATAGGCCAGTGTTTCCCAACCCGGTCCTCTGGGACTGACAGCGGTCCACGTTTTTGCTCCCTCCCAGGTTCCAGTAGGAAAAAGAAGTGACAGTCGTTTTGTTAAGGTTTAAGTAATATTTATGTTTAAAATCATCATCATCGTTCACTGGGTGAGGAATTCATCCATCCACCCATTTTCTGTAACCACTGGGAGCAAAAATGTGGACTGTATGGCAAGACACTGGGAGAGAGCAAAAACAAGGACCAGCTGTGGGTCCCTGACGTCCAGATTTGGAAACACTGGTATAGCTCATAATTGCCCAGTTTCTGCTCCTGCTTCTGTCTCTGATTTCTCAATGCATCTCCGACTCTCCAAAATTTGGTGTAGGTCAGAGAGACGTAAACTTCTGCTTTTCATTTTTTGATAGTCAACTTCCTTTCCTGTATCAGAGATAAGAGGTTCCTTGTAAAGGATGAAGGGTCTTTCCTGTCTAAACTTCTCATATCGACATAGTTCTATAAGGGGCAGTGTGCGGCTCAGCAGGTTATGATACTACAGCTGTGATCAGAAGTTCACTGGGTCAAATCCCAGGGGCAGCAGAGTGATGTCACAAGGTTCTTAACCCCCAATTACCCCAGGGACTGCATGCCACTTTGGATAGAGGTGTCTGCTAAAATAAATAAAATGGGCCGTGCCCACAAACTACCCTTCTTATTGTCAAATGCACAGACCATAATTAGAGTCTGGATAATTGCTGGGTCATCCCCGGACAGAGAGGCAGTCTCCACATGACAGGCTCTGATTGGATGGTGACAGGTGCCATGGCTTTGGTGACCCACAGCTGGGCTATGGTCCGGTCAGACTCGCAGAAAGCGACTGGAGATTAACACTCCCTGCATCTCTTATAAAATACTATATGTGAGAGACACTGTAGTGCCACATAAGAACAACAGGAACTACACAACCCCAGCAGGAAAAAAAACTGACGAAAAACGAAGTTTAGGCCAGGTTTACGTGAAAATCCACGATATAGAAAGACCGTATAAACAAATATTTTTTTATAGTTTAAGCATTAAAATACTCCTCCCACATGCTTTAAACGCATGTAAACTTATTAACGCACAGTTTGTAAACACATATGATATGTGGATGTCGGGCTAAGGATATGAGTAACATAATAATAATAATGATATGTATATACATCTCTCTCTCTCTCTATACGTAATGGAATATGTAAGAATAAAAACATTTTAAGCTCAGTATGGGTACGATTGGGAGCCATTGAAGGGCTTAAAACAAAATGAAAAGTTCACAA
>JAODLD010000001.1:21865982-21901622 GCA_026781065.1 Mormyrops boulengeri
AAAACAAAACAAAAAACACAAAAACCAAAAAACACACCACCTTCCCCCCCCGGCCCCCCCCCCCCCGCCCCGCGCGGGGGGGTGTGTGGGGGGGGGGGGGGGGGGGGGGGGGCGGCCGCACTTTGCGTGCTGTGTCGCTGGCAGAGGATCCTGGCTCATTCTGACCCTTTATTGAATAAGTGATTATGTAAGATGGATATATGATTTATCATTGATTCAATGATATCATCAAAAATCATATTTCTCACCGAATCTATATGTAAATTTCAGGTCATACTTTAATAGTAGCTAATAGCACATGAACCATGATAGATGTGCATGAGCCCATTTCAGTGCCATTTTATTATTGTCCAAAGTGGTACGCTCAAATCATTCATTCTTTTGAGCTAGAGCATGCGTTCCCAAATTTTTCAGCCCGCGAGCCCCACAATAACAGACTCGTGACCCCAGCATTGCCACCCCGAGGTCTCCCTTGGTACAATTTAACTGGGACGGGCGGCCCCTTCACTAGATCTGTCGCAATTGACCAGTTGTGGTTACAGTTAAAAATCGAGACCCCTCTGCATAAATTTAAGTGAAGTTAAAGTTAAGTTAAATTACTCCACCACTACGTTATATGAATTGCGGTAAACCCACTTTGGGGACCCCTAATCTAGAGCTCTAAGGTAGTACTCAGCTGTACTGCCTTTAGGAAGGTGCCAGACTGCATTCAGACATGTGGCTTGTGTGGACATGATAATGACGTGCAGCTGAAATGCGAAATACATCGTGACTGACATTTGATCAAAGTGTTGCTAATGTTTTATTAGCATGAACTTGCACCAGTTGTAATTGAGCAGCAGGTGCCATATTTTTTATTTGTTATTTAAATTTTCCAACTCCGGCATTGTATACTGGGCTAAATGCAAAGGCTGTGTATACCTATGATGCAGGGCATGCGAGTGCGTGCATGTGTCCACATGCGTGTGTGTGAGCGCGTGTGTGCCCCCACTGCCTTGTTCACACCATTGTTCCAACCCCAAACTTCCTGTAATGTATTCTGTGCTGTGATGGGGGAGGGCACAGCTGTGCTTGAGCCGGGGGCCGTGGGGGGGGTCCCTCAGATAGCAGAGACCAGCTTCCTGAACAGCTGCCCCAGATTCCTGCCATACTGCTGCTCTGGCTGGGGGGGGGGGGGTTTCCTTGCCACGTTTTTGATTTTATCTGCACCATTAGCAAAACAGTTCATGATGATACCGACCAGGAAAAGCATCCTGGAAAAAACACGACCCGCTTGCTCACTCCTTAGATGCAGCCTGCAGTCCATCAACAACTCTGCTGCCAGTTCCTATGACGACCATGCCGGGTCGTCGCATGAATCAAACAGCTCGTTATGGGCGTCCACTGGACCTACTTCACGGGTACTGAGCCATACGAAGAGCTACCAGCTTCATACACTCTTCTTAAATAACAAATTTGCTAAGTATAATAAACATGTTTAAAATGCTTTTTTTTAGATATTGTCATTTTCAAATCTATATAAATTTAAAGAAGATTAAAAAAGTGATTAAAGTGATTAAAGAAGAATAGCAACAGGATAAAATAAAATTTTAGACGGTGCTCACTGGTGAGTTGTGCTATTTTTAGTCCGCGGGCGACTCATGTGGTCCTTGGGGGCATCCTGGTGTCCGCGGGCACCATGTTGGTGACCCCTGGGGTAGAGCATGCTGTACACATACAAACCACCAGGAACCAAATGTTGCATGTACGGACACCTAGACACCTTCAACTGCCAAAAAAAATTAATTGATGCGACATACCCCAGCTATGTCATTCTGACCGTCCAATTGGAGTGATGCATATGCATCAGGCTTCCCCGACTGGCCAATCACTGTGAAGTACACAACCATGTTCAGAGGTCAAGCTCGTGAAGCTTCTAAGCTTGGCTGTTGCTGTGCTCTAAGATGAGCACTCCACCCCTCACAAAGCTCCGGTACGTAGCGAGAGAGAATGACTCAAAGTGTTTATAAATTCACACACTAAAATGGGTACAGATACACGGCTAGCAATCCCCATGTCAGCCATTGTCACAGTCTCATCTGGATCAGGGCCTCCCATAAAGAGGGTGAAAGGGGAAGACTTCCGGGGGCCCAGACACTAGGGGGCGCCCATGACTATGTGAGAGTGGATGATGGTGGCTTTGGTTTGGAGAAGGTGGGGCGCCCAATCTATAGAATCCAAAGTCTTTGTGTGGCCCTGATCTGGATGTGCCCCTGACCCGAATAGAGAAGATTATGTTGCCCCCCTCAACCATCTCTGCTGATTCTAGCTCTCAATCCCAAAGGGCTCAGTGTTTCCTCATACAGACTTCCCGGAAGTGCTCTCCAGCCACAAACAATCAAGGAACGTCTCTCTAATGCTCTCTAACTGTTCAGAGAGGCTATTTCGCAAGTGGCCATAATGGAATCCTCCAAACATTATCCAGCCAATACGGGCCTCATGGGATCCCTTTCACTCCAGCCCACTCTTAACTTTCATATCATATCAAATTATTGCATGATATTTCCCTCTCTATTTAATTACGTTATTTTTTTCTTGAATTACTTATTTTCATAATCGAGTCTTATCGCTGTGATATAATTAAAATATTGCTTTTCCAGAATGTTCTCATTGTTCCCGGGCTGATGAGAAGGACGGGGTGATATGAGATCCCTTAACGTTGTTATTCCGTGTCGATGTCATTATGCCCCTGTGTTGATATAGTGCATTCATCAAACTCAGCAAGCGGAGGGGGGGGGGGGCTATCTCCCTCCTGTCCATCTCATTCAGCTGTCGCTTTAATTACGACCCCAAACATGGAGCCCATCGTGAGACTCGACTTCTCATTGTCCTTTATCTCTCTGGTTCCTCTGTACGCTCAGACTTCCACCCACGAAAAAAAGACAATTTTATTTTTTCTGTCTGGTCTTTATTCAAATGGACTTCTAAAGAATGTGACCCAGTAGATAAACTGGGCGATATATCAGGCCGGTTTCAACACGGGCAGGTCGGGACAGGTGCCAGTCAGTCTGACTAAGGTCTTGGGTGTTTTTGGGGCAGATTGGGGTTGGAGGAGAACACTCTCTACACACCTGTAACCAATTTTAATTGGCAGAAACTAATTTGTTGTGATTCTGAGTGGGGAGACTGACTAGGCACGATGTGTCTGTGCTCTGGCCTTAGCTCATTTCAGTCAGAGGGCAAGACCTGTTTGCGAGTCACTCGATTTGGTGTGACGAAAGTTCCCAGCAGTGCTAAAAATTATTAACCCCTTTCCACCCCCCAGTTACCATGTCCTGCAGGTTTGTTCATCAGTCAGAAGTGCCAAGCTTTTAACACCCTGAGTGATCATCCCACTGCCCTGGTTTACAATCCTTCAGCCATGGGTACTCATAACACAGGCCTGTGGATACTCATCCCTCCATCTATCATAAGTCAGGCTTGGGCCCTGGATCATATGTAGGGGCGTGATCACAGGGGCACGGGCCCCAGCTGAAAGCTGACTGGCTCCTGGGGTAGTCCCTCTCCTGTCATTCACCGATTTAAAACATATCATTGGCTAGATTGACATTATGGCCCCCCACCATAAAAAATCATAGAATCGCCCCTTCTTTGGCCACCATAACGGTTTGGGCTGGCTGGCGTATCTTCATCATCAGTTTCACAGAGATGGCTATCGCTCCAAGGAAGGTTCTGGTGAGCTATCTTCTCTGGCAGCTTTCAGACGGTGCTGCCATTTTTTTTAACTTCTCCTTCCTGCCAGCGATCATCCACAGTGTCTGTACACAGATAAGACCCAGGCCTCCTACATGTCCGCAGAAGTCTGCCTCCAGGCCCCCAACCTAAAATGCCATAACATTCAGCACCGTGTACTGTAACACATCCACAGAAATATAACACACCCATTCCTACACACAGCAACATTTACAGCAACACAACAGTCAGATGACTGCATACACATATAAGCTTAACCTCATAATAAATATAATGAGTGTACAGGTGTTGTGACTCGGGGGCAGGTCTCAGGAGGTCAGAATGGACTTTATTAAACAAAACAGAAACAGGGAAACAAATGACGCTGCCAGGGGTCAAAATGGGAAGGCTGGGACTAGGCCTGATGTTAATAACTGGACAGGCCACAGCAGGGCAGACGGGACGCCAGACCGAACCAGGCCACGGCAGGGCAGACAGGACGCCGGACCGAACAGGGCCACGGCAGGGCAGACGGGACACCGGATCCTCCTGAACCCGTTCATGGCAGACATGATGAGCATGACAATGACAATAGGGGCCCAAAAATCTGCCATCTGCCCCTCTGCAAAATCTACCAAGGGACCCATATTCCTTCACAATGATACTGTCAACCCAAAGGGGGGATGGGGGGGGAGGGCGAGGTGATATTTTGTGAGAATTTCTAGTTACATCTCTGGGTTTAATGACATGCTGGTTTGTTACAGGTGGTGATTATTTCACAGACAGTTAACCTGGAACTCCTATAAACTGTAGCTAGATACAAAACCTTAATTACCGCAGTTAAAAATTCAGAGGGTAAATTAACAGAGTGGTATTGTATTTCAGTAACACGTTCCTATATTTACCCATATCTGGGTGGCGCATTAATAAATATGTTACATAGACTCATGCATTTTATTGTGCCATATTTTCAATCACTTCATCCTTTAAATTTCAAATAAGAGAGACGTTAACAATAAAACCAAAGCAGAGGTTGAAGTGACATTATTATGTGGGCTGACCCGGCAAATTAAAATGTGAAGTGAACCGACAGAACACACTTTAAAGCGGTACCATCATTTTTCTGTATTTAGGGCCGATTCCAGAATTTGATCGGCTCAGCCCCCTGAGGAAATACGGGACGATATGCGGCGGTGGGGGGGAGCTAGGTCCCAAATTTGCTGAGAACGAAATGATAGAACCACCTGTGTTTATATTTATTTTGTGTTTACAGTATTTTCAGCATGGTACCACTACAATTCCAGTAAGCGCAATGGTTAAATTTATTTGGGTCTGTTCATTTGGCAGCTGCATTTCTTCACAAGTGATTCGTTTTCAGTTTTGAGGGATGCTACAGATATATTCCTTGTGTCCAGGCGACAGCTCAGCCACTCTCCTCGAGCAATAACTGTAATTTTAGAGCCCCCTGGTGTCAGCGTTCGGTACTGCGGAACTAAATTAGTCAGGTTCAATCTGTGCTCTTTCTGTCTGTTTTTCTCTGCATACCTTTATGTTTCATTCCCAAGGGATGGAAGATGTGAGAATTTAGTGACTCCGTTCCAGTATTATGGAAAGAACTTTAACACAATCGGGACTACACGAGGCCTCTATCTGTCCCTTGAACTCATTGCCACACTGAAAATATGTGTCTGCTTAATATATAATTGTAAACAAACGATTTTTGCATATTTATAACTTTTTTCTTTTTAAACGTTTTTAAACTTAACTTTTGTGTTGGGGCTTCCCAGTGGTTAGCACTGTTGACTCACAGCCTCACATCTGTGGAGTCAGGGTTTGAGTCTCTGTCATGGCTTTTGAGGAGGGGGGCATGGTACAAGAAGCAGGCAGATTATCAGAACTTATCATGCAAGTTTTTTCCCTACAATAACCAAAAGTATTAAAATTAGAAACCAGAATTTCCCAGGCTTTTGGAAAGCCCCCCCATCCATGCAGACCCCTAGTTAGTCATATTCACAATTACCCACAGTCTGACACCCCTGTCCCCTCCAGTCCAAAAATATACCTAGGTGAATTAGAGGTACCGACAGGTGTGAGTCCATCCCGTGATGGGCCGGTGCCCCATCCTTAGCGTCTCTTTGTCCTGTGTCCCCTGTTCGGTCATTGATCTCTGTCTGCCTGTGCTACCCTGCCTGCTTCCCACAGTAAACATCCCTGCCAGGGGTTTACATACCGACAGCCTGCATTTGGGTCATCCTTCTCCCACTGCTATGTGACAGAGTGACTGAACCCCAAAGATGATCCTGCGCCTGTTCTCCGAACCACCAGGATGAATCAATGGACTGCGTGTCCCAACTGATCCCCAAGAACGCTCACTTGTGTGACCGACAGTGATGCTGGCCTAGCGCCAGTGAAGAACTTGCGGCTGCTCCTTTGCCAACCACTGCTCCCGCTCCAGATCAGAATGGAGTGGAGGAAACTGCTCACACTCTCCCCAGAATACTACAGGAGCTGGTACTGATGCGTCATGGGACTTTGGCTCCCACCGGGTCAGCACCTCCTCCCTTTGTCCGCTGTAGTCTTTTCTGAGGCGCTCCTGGAGGTTGTCGTGGGGATGGGGATGTGATGGAAGGATCCTGCTCTTTCTCTGGGCCCCTCACCAGAGTCCACCACGCCATGGCCAGGCTCTTTCCCAGACCCCTCCACAAGGTGGCTGATGGCCGCATCATCAGCATCTTTTGCTGACCAACACCAGCCCTGTTCCTAACACGCCAGTAGCCAGCTACTTGCCGACTGCTGTGTCAGCCATTCACAGCCCATAGAGTCAAGCCCAGAGGAGGACCTTGAGTGGGACCCTCTGGGCATTGCCCTGAGTTCCACTCCAGGCGCCCCTGTCCAGACCCCATGGCGCATCAGTACCAGGTTCAAGAAGGGCCGCCAGCATCGAGGAGGGTCCAAAAAGGGGGTAGGCCCAGTCTATCTCCTGAAAAGGGAAGTGGGGGCACACCATCTGTGCCAGCTGTTTCATGTCCAGGTCCTGCCCTGTGGGCCCCTTGGAGCCCTCCTGGCTCAGCTCCTGTCTCACTTTCTGCTATCATCCAGGAGGTTCCCCATCACCCTTAAATCCAGACCAGACTGTCCCAGCGCTTTTCCCAGTGTTACCACCTGCCTGCATTTGGGTCGTCCTCTTGCTGCTACGTGACAGTAGCCTCTGGGATAGGCCCTGGACCCCCCCAACCTTGAATAGGACAAGCAGTTACAGAACATGGATGGATGGATTGAAGGAACTTCTCTGTTCTGGCTTGTTAAGATGATTCAAATGATTACAAAATTAGTGTGGGATGTGCTTACCAACAGCAAACACTAGGTGGCATTATCTGCTACCTCTGAGAACAAGCTTCCTGTAGGTTTTGGAACATTACTAATTTACTCCCACCAAAATGGTAAGATCTATCGAAATAATGAAGGCATTTATCTCGTGTGTGCATATGTACACGCTTTTCAGCCATTTCCGTGCTCCATATCCATTTCTCCAATAAAGAAAATAGGTTTGCCTTGTCCAAGGTCAATCACGCACAAGTAAACATGTTTATTTCATGCTTGAGCATGAACATGAATAAACAATCAGTATATTTCACTTAGGCCTAATATATGACATTTAGAGAAACTGGAGTACAGCCTTTACACAGCAAACGACAGTGATCTGTTTCATTTGTTGCTTCCGGTTGTTTGAATATTAATTACAATGTCTTTCTATGTTTTGTCAGGACCAGCCCTGGGTGTTCTGCTGCCCTAGGCAAGATTATTGTGAACTGAGTCATTAACACCACAAATTGTTTATATGTTTGGACATTCCTATTATTATTAGTCTGAATCACTCTGACAGGTGCTTGAAGGATTTGTGACTGATGTCGGGATTACCTCATTTAAAACCTCATTAGATGGTGATCTAAGGAGTGCAGCCTTTTCCACAAGCACCTGCACTTGAACCAGGGACTTAGTTTAAATGAGATTGTGCTGGCCAAGGACCAGGCAGCAGAACTAGCCCCGCTGCAAATACCCTTTCAAACCCAGCTTAATACCATTGTGTTTCTACTGAAAATCCTCCTCCTGCATTCCTACTGAACTTTATTACTGCCAGCAGGATCCCAGAACTGCAGGATCGGCATTATAACCAAGATTTGCAGGTGATCTCAATCTCACGGTTGACTTACAAATGTTTCAAAACTACAAGTACTGTCCACTTTAATTCAGCCACCATCCATCCATCCACCCACTTATCCTGCTCAGTGTGATGAGGGAGCCTGATCCTCATCCCAGACAGTATAGGGCTGGAATTCCCCTCAGAACAGATGCCAGCCCAACCACAGGCTACATAGGCATGTTATGGATCCAGGCGGAATTGGGGCGATGACGAGGCATGATGCAGGCAGATAGGAAGGCGGACGACCCACTTGCAGCTCACCAGACAAAACAGGGTTTATGTAAACAGAAGAACACTAGAAATACCTACAAAAACAAAACCAGACCTCGAGGGGTCAAAACTAAAAGGGACAACTAAGGCAGACAACAAAAGGATTAGGGACCAGGAGCAGGTTGGCAGGCAGGTGAAGAACAAAACACAACTATCTTTAACAACATATGAACTTCACAGACAATCAACTAGCCACTTGGGAACTGAACAGAGGCAGGGACTTAAATACAGAGGGGTAACAAGACTAACAAAGGGCAGGTGAGATTAATCAACAAGAGTTGGGAAAACAGGTCACAGGTGAAACTAGTAATTAACTCAAGGACTGGGAGGGGAAAACTAAGACACTGACAGAAACAAGGAAACAGAATCTACACTAGGAGAATAACAGACAGGTAGAAACACAAGCACGGGCACAAAGAATGAAACCAAAACCAAATACAAATCACAAGACACAGGAACTAGAAAAACTCATACAAATGAAACACTAGGGAACAAAATACAAAAATACAGGAAGCGGGATTTGAACACACAACAGATGGGTTTACAGACAACCACAAACTCAACGAGTTGAGCCATGCAGCCAACAAGGAGCAAAAGAAAACAGAAAGACTGACAACAGGAGGGACGGGATGACCAGCAACACCTGCTGGCCAAACGGGAAAGGGACACAGAGTGGAACAACAGGAGCTGACCCTGACAAGGCACTCACACAAACAGTCATATATGATGCCATATATGCTTTAGAGATGTCAGTTAGCCTAACTGCATGATACAAAGCGAACATGCAAACTCCACACATGAAATCCCAGAAAGCTGGGAATGGTTGGCATTATATGGACAACTGCAGGACAGTGAAACTGATATCATGGGAAACTGCAGGACAGCAGTGTCAACGTTCTGAATAAGACAGCAGGACAGAAATGCTTGTGTTGTATGAGAAACTGCAGGATGGTAACACCGATGTCACATGGGAAATTGCTGTGCAGCACTGAGATTTTGGTGTCATATGTGAAACTACAGGACGGTAATATTGAAATCTTGGGGAATTGGGAAAACACTGATTTCATGGGAAATTGCCAAAAAGCATTGTAAACACCCTGTGTAAGACTGCAGGAGAGCAATGTTGACATCCTAAGCAGTAGGACAGTAATAGTAACACACCTCAGTGCTAACTGCCCCCACAAGACAGCTGTGCTACCTCTGCAAACATCTTGTTTCCCTCAGCTCTCCACACATCGGTTCCGGGAGTGACTTGTCCTGGCATGGAGGGAAACAAACTCATTTCCTTTACCCTCTGTTAATTAACGTTCATTGTGTCTGAGTGGAGGATGAATGCATTATCAAGGAGCCACAGACTATGCTGTGATGAAAACCTAGCCGCCACAACCCAAACAGAGAGCACTTCTTTGCTGGTATTCTGCACTTTGCAGTGGACGCTTGAGGTTCCTGTTTTGACGTCTGCAAGCCTTTGTGAGTCTTTAGTGTTAATGTATACAATGTCAGACCTATAGCGTGTAGCCCATACATGTTGCGTGAGTTAATGCAGCCCCTGCTTGTTCAGTTACTTACTGTGTGCTAGTGAATGTAGCGTCTGATTATTCTTCCACATTAAAAGCAGCCTCTTATTGTGGAAAAAGCAACTTCCCTTCATCAAGACTTTGAGTAAATGTAACCTGTTCCTGCTGCATGTAAATGCCCCTACTCCTGGTTGGTTGTTTGTGTGTGTGTGGCTAAATATAGCCTTTCCTAGTGGTGTGTGTGTGAGAATGCAAACAATTGTTTGCACAGAAAGGGGCCCTGTGGGTGAGAAACTACAAAGATTTGCACTGGCCTTTAATCAAAGTAATAAATAGCTGAAGTACAGCTGCCCAGTAAAGAGCTTTGGCTGCGTCAGGCGTAGGTACTGTAGGCTCCCCAGTGGAGGAACGCCAGAGCCAAGCTGGTCGTCACAACAACCAAAGGTCGAACAGCTGGGACAAAATGGCATGCTAGGCTAGAAATACTTATGCATGTAAAAAAAAGTCTGAAAAACAGGCAACAGGATATTAAAGCAGTGAATTCTTTTATTACTGTGGCAGAAAAAAAACTCCTGTTGCAACTGGCCTCGTTGCAGCCATTAGTCTGTCAAACATTTGTTGTGGTGTGTCCGGACACAAACATCATTCTTTCAAATGCTTCCCGTGATTGGTCTGGTTGTAACTATTAGTCTGTCAAATGCTCATTGTGATCACTCTTGCAAGAAGCTGCAGTTCATGAACAGCCCCCTTGCCAGACAGCAGATGGCACAGTTGTTGAAGATTTTTACCCATTGATTTTTACACATGAAATCCCAGTAGAGGCTACTTATCCTGAACTGTTACTTAATATAGTGCATTTCATGAGATTGCTCTATATTTGCAACATTTTTTCCCGAGAGAATCAAAAACAGGAAAACTCAAATTGTAAATATTTGCAAAACAGAAAAATTTAGAGGAGAAAGGAAGAAGTCATCATGATTCCTTATCCTTCTGCTGGATATTTCACTGAAAAAACAGATCAGAGTCAATTTCCTGGGCAAATTGTCTTATTTTTGACAGTTATAAGAAATCCTAAATCGACTTGACTGGCAAAATTTGCAATAGCAATGGTAATATCACATTTGGGTTTTGTGTTCAAGCTCAGGTTGACTAAACATGCATAACCATTCTGCTTGTGCAGTACAGGGTTGGGGTGAGCCAGGAGTCCATCTTAGGATGCATTGAGCATGAGGCAGTAGACGCCTGAGACGGGATGCCAGTCCATCACAGAGTGCAAAGTAACCAAATAATAGATCTACTGTAGTTTAGGCTTCTGCATGTATACTGCAGTTATATGCACAATTCTGGGTACCTCTTCGGCTAAATATAACACTTTGAAATTAGTGACGTTTCCTTAGGGCCACTGATACAGGAAGAAAGTTGACGTTGTTGTTTGTATTTGAGGCAAATCTATCACAATCCCACGTCTACACTCAGTGCTATATAAATAGACCTCACTATGCAGGAAGTCACTGATAATGTTGCTTCTGTTTCACATATACCTATGCTTCAAAGTACAGGACATTGCTACTGTCGCCTGCATAAGGTGTGCTTCACTGCACAGTCAGACCTGCACCCAGCCACACTCATTATGTCTCCTGAGCAGCAAACCTGCGTTGTGTATGAGGGTGTGATCCCTAATGGAGAATTGCACGTCGGTCACAGGAATGCTGGGCCCTCTTCTCCTTTTCCTACTCCGGCTAAGTGGTCATCACATATAAAACAGGTAATATTTTAACCAGCTGAGGAGTAATAATGACTAGTCTCAGACTCAAACTGGACCACACCAACCACAGGACGGGCCTAACAGTTCTGTTCATCAGAGCAGAGTAAGTTCTTGGGTCTGGTTTGAATGGCAAGGGTGTTTATTTTATAAAACTATTTATATTTATTACAGTCATGTTAATAAAAGTAAAACAAGACAGGTTTCTTTTAACATAAAATTTTTGATTGGTCTTCGTAATAAACTGTACAAGTGACTTGGTTCGCTAGGCTGCCAGAAGTAGCGCAAGAAAAAAACGATGGAAAAAAAATCTATCTAAAGCAAAACACTTCACAGGACCCATTTCTATCAGTATGGGCTGACCTTGTCTTGACAAACAATTGAAAAGAAAACATGAGCAGACTCATTGTCTCGCTGTGTCCCAGCAGACGTTTCCTGTGAGAGGAAGTGTGTGTGTCCGCGAGCGGGACGCCAGTGCTCTGCTTCTCTGCAAACCCGGCTGCGTGTCTCAGGTCTCGTGAAAACGTCCAGTGCTAGACCTTTGTTTCCCCTTGTAAAATATATTATCCATTTTTAAAAACAAAAATAAAATGATTCACATATCCACATCTCAAAAGGAGACAGCGATTGTGCTGGAAGAAGCTTATTTGTTGCCGAGAAATATGCTGATTCAATGAGATGCATGATTTAATTCTTTACTGACTCTTCTGTTGTTTTAGCGTCTCAGATTTGGTCTGAGTCAAAATTAAGTTTGATGGGTCGATTGTCAAGACGTGCTGACCACTTGTATGAACTCATGGAAGCATTTTCTGTACTGTGACAGACTTCTTGATTAAAAGTCTGGGGTCATGTCTATAGTCTAAATGGTGTAGGACATGGTGGCTTGTCTGTAGAGCAGAAGGTCCTGGTCAGTTGCTACACCGGTGGAGCACTGTATCGCACTTCTGTGGTGAACTTCACACAGGCCCTTGAAGGGACCTTGGTCTGGCCTTGGGTCTTTAAGATGATCTCCTCATTGGCATATATAGGCACATCCGCATCATCTGAGTGGTAGCCCGACTGGTAACCGCTGGTAGGATTGGAAGACTCTGAGCCCAAAGACTCCTTGCTTTTGCAGCGTATGAGAGGACTGTGGAAAAAATGAATGACTCAATCAATGAGCATATAACAATAAGGACAAGAGTATTAACCAATCAGAATAAAGGTATTATCACGTCTGCTCATGTACGTGCTATCACGTTTTCAAGATATCCCTGGTGAGCACCCTATCATTGGTGGAGTACTTACAAGTTAATTCCTCTTGTATTTTACAGGTAACATCTCTGGAAAAGTATTTAAGTGCTATTCCTCCTAGAGGACATTTAAAAATGAAATTTTATTAGAGTATTTACAAGGCTGCTCCAGCGGGAGAGTATTTTGTAGGACATACCTTGTATTTTTAAATACTGCATACTATTGTAAAGGCTGTCTTTCTGGTAGAATGGACATTATGGTCAGGTATTACAATGGTACACCTTTAAAGGATACTACTTCAGGTTGTGTGTATTTAGGTTAATCTCCAGGTAATGATGGTCATCGTCACTGCAGAGGGGTAATGGTGGGGCTGAGATGATTACCTGAAGGTTGGTGTCTGGGAAGCAGGGTGGTCCAGGCGCTTCACATCCTCAGGAGACAGGCCCATTCCAATGTCTAACTGAGCATTCTGGAAGCAAATGCCCCACATAGACTTATCAAAATGCTTACTGTGATGTCTCTTTCAATGCATGGGTGAATGACAATTAAGGTTTTCACAGAATGAAAAATGTAAGGTGGAACAACCAAACAAATTTTTTTCAGTTATCTTGACTATGACTTTAAAACTTCATTGTTTTGCAACATTTTATGAGTTTAAAGGTTTGCAACATAGAATTATGCATAATTAATATATTTGTAATCACTTAAATACCAATTTTAATATATGTCTTACTCTACTCATTTAGAGTAAGTTGTACCACCTGGGGTTTTTTGGACTCTGAGATACAAAAATACAAAAATTTTATTTGAATGTATTGAAAATATATTTGCACTAAAGAGGTATCATACAATAATGTTAGACATGCTATGTATTTATCAAAGGATTACAAAAATGACTGACACAAAAAGCATGTCATTTACCCACATAGTAGTAAAGAAATAATTAATATAAATGAATATAAAGTAATTTCAAACGCAGATACAAGAAGTCTATATTTGTATGGTAAACATGGTTCTTTACTGTGAGCGGGTCTCCGTAGAAAGAAGGTGAGCCACCATCCCTGTCTGCTAAAGTGGGTGGGAGGCCAGTGGCCAGACAGAGGGCAGGCCTGCGTTCTCACCGTAATCACACTCTGCTCCAGCGACACTGCCTCAAACATCCTCCTGCTGATTGGCTGGCTGCACCTGTCACTCTTCTGGGAGAACCTGAAATGCGTTTCCCTGAACAGGGAGGTGTGATTATATTTTAAATTTTAATAGAGTTATATTCTGTATTATTGCAGTCAATTAGCACCAAAGCTCAGAGCACAGTATCTTATTGTCATACTTGTTACTAAGGGAAGTGAGCACTGTCACCAGCAGGGGGTGGCATACCTGAAGTAGGGTGCATTGTCGTAGTGATTCAGGGGTTCACTGACACCCGGCTGTAGCTCGCGGGGTTGAGGGGGAACAGGAAGCAGTGCTCCAGATGTCCCCTCCGATCTACCGGGGGTCACGGGGATGTAGTCCTTCCCATCCTGCAACAAGGCATCATGCCCATGTCCAGCATTACTTCGACATTACTCAAGCGGTACTCAGCAATTATTCAGGCATCAAGTGTCACGCAGACAATAGGCACTGATATATACAGACAGTCCCTGAAAAATACACTCACAGGAAACTATGTAAAATACCAGACATCTACGTACAGCCACACGGCACAGGTCACTGGAGGTCAGAGCTTGGCACATTACCTGCTTGGCACTAGCCTGCAGCAGGTCACCCAGGTGCTGCACCAGCTCAGGAAACATTGGCCGCTCCTTGGGTTGATCCAGCCAGCACCCCAACATGATCTGATATCTGGGAAAACATGCAAATGCAAATGAAATACATGAATATGTATATACTCACAAGGGCCGTCCATCTGGGGTGACATTTATGGTGACATTGTCCATGAAGCAAAACAGGAAAGCTGTGCTGCACACTCACATCTCAGGGCTGGCGTATTCGGGGGCTCTCATTCTCGTTCCATCCTTCAGCCGTTGGCAGAAAGCCTCGTCGATGGGCACGCCAGGGTACGGCGACGCTCCTATGGGTGGACAGAAGGACACAGGTTCGGAGAGGTCAGAGGCGTTAATACGTTTGTCACACGGGTCAGAGTTCGTGACACAAGAAAATGCTGCTGGAAGGATTATAGGTTTAAGTGAGAGCTCACCCAGGGAAAAGATCTCCCAGAGCAGGACTCCAAAAGACCACACATCACTCTGTGTGGTGTAGACTCGGTCAAAGATGGTTTCTGGGGCCATCCACTTCAGAGGGAGCCGTGCCTTTAACAGCAAAGAAAGTGTCACTCAGAAATAAAATGGATTCAGCGGAAACAAATGTAAGTGATGACAAATGGACAGCGTGAGACTCACGTCTCCCTTCCGGACGTAGTCGGGGTCTTTGTAGACATCCCGCGCCAGGCCAAAGTCACAGATCTTCACCACGTTGTTTTCTGAGAGCAGGATGTTCCTTGCAGCCAGGTCTCGGTGGATACACTGTCAGCACACATTCCCAAACCCTCAGTCACGCAGCATGCTGCTGAGCCCATCTCAGCTGAATCAGCCTGGTGGGCTATAGGGACAGTGCTATACACAGAGCTCAGCTATAGGGACACAGCCGGCCACAAAGCCCTGCCTGTAGCCACATGAGGAGCAGCTGCTCAGACCATACTGCTCTTTTGGACATTTATCAAATAACGGCTGGGAGAACGTTGTCTGACCTCAGTCAATGTGAAGAATCTCCCACTATACCCATAGGAAGCTTATTCCAATCTCCTGCCTTCATATCTGTTACATTCATGTGTCTGGGAGAGATCTTATTGCTGCATCCTTAGAAATAATTGTTTTCTTTCGTGACAGAGATATGGGAGGGTCACTGAAGACGCCTCTGTCTTTATCAGTAACTTCATGTTACTTCTTTGAGTTCTCCAGAGAACACTTGTATTGTTCACTCCTAAGGTCCCTAGCTGAATTCCTAGTTTATTTGGACTGTATGATGATGTTTTCCAAGTTTTTTTTCCCAAGTCTCACTAAATAAAACTTTTGCTCCCTGTTCTGCCTCCACCTCACACAGGACAAATTAACAACTTCAGGAATGTAAGGATAACAATAAGTCAGGCTATTTTTTTTTTTTTTGCTAAGTCTCATCACGTGACAGTAAATGCTCACCTTGCGAGACGACAGGAACTCCATGCCTTTGGCTACCTGAAAACTGTAGCTGGTGAGGTCCTCCGTGGTTAAGTGGGACCTGTTCACATCTCCCCTACCTGGGGGACACAGTTCAGGCATTTCCTTGAGAACATCCATACCCACCATACATATATATACATAACTGCCCACCCATAATCACATATAGAGGCACTCATGCTATATACACGTATATAAACACATAAGCACACTGATGCCCACGAATGGACTTTAGAGACACACACGGGGGGGCGTCTTAGTGGCTGCTGGACAGAGGGAAGTGCGGGACGTTTTCGTGTTATAAGTTTTGTGTGTGTGTATTTGTCAGTAACTGCATTTCAATTCATGGGGATTATTGTGATCCAATCATAATACGGTGGGTGGGCTCTGGGAATGATTTTGGGATTGACTGAACATCTGAGCCACACAGCAGCCTTTGTTAGTTTGTTGTGGTTATATCTCTATAGTGGGGTTGTGTGAGTGCACCTAGTGATCGGAATATATTTTATTGGTACACATTCTTTTTAATGCCTTCCTTTGAGCCACGGGGGGAGTGCAACCTTGTGGGAAGATTGATTAGACTTGTTGGAGCTGCGGTTGGTTTCCATGCTCTGTACATTCTAAAGAACCCATAGCATCCATCCTGTATGGGGGTCCAATGGTTTTATGAATTTAATGATTGGTTAAAATAATGGCCTATTGTCTCTATATCCCTTTTTGGTGTGTTCAGCTCATGTGAAAATTATGGTGACTACGGCCGGATCTGCTTAAAGAAAAAGGTGGCGGCAGCAGAAACAGATTTTCGTGTCACATTACAATATGATGGTCCAGAGGTGCATAAAAGCCTGTCGATATATATGCAGGTATATGTGCACTGACACTTGGCTCAGAAGCCTGAGGAGCTCTTACCCTCCCCTTGATGACAGACTATCCCATCATTCTGGTAGGCTCTGTAGACAGCCCTCCCCCTGGGGGGGTCCATGCCAAAACCCAGGTCACCCCTGGTCAAGTCCTCGTCCACAGGGGACCTCAGTGGCTTTCTCTGCCGAGCAAGAAACACAGGGTGTGATAACACGCACCACACATGAGTTTCCATCTTACTACAGGCTCTGAGTATTGCTGTAACAAAGAACATACATTTTAAAGTATAATTTACTTTTTTAAAAGCAATGGTCTAATTTGAGAGAATGGGCCGGTTCTGCATATAAACAGTGTGCAGTGTCTGAATGAGTAGAAATTGTAATCAGCCACAATGATGATAGAGCTCTGGGCCAAATGTCAGGTGCCGAGTTCCAACTCTCATTTACCTTGAAGGGGATGAACACAGAGCGTTTGCTCTTTAAGTAGCTGGAGAGGTTGCCGTATTTGCAGTACTCGACAATGACCATTAGGGGGCCTGAGAAAAGAGGCGCACAGGTGACATAATGAAGTTCGCGATGCTTAATCTCCACAATGAAACCCAACAAAAGATGGAAGTCTGTCTTTTCTTGCAGTTACTGACTGGACACATGTACAGGGGAGATCAGTGGAGTAACACTTACCGCCTGGTTTTGTGCAGGCTCCTAACAGGTTGACCACATTGAGGTGATGGCCGATGTGGATCAGGATCTTTAGTTCTGACATCAGAGCTCGGTATTCACTGGAGGTGGCACCCTCTATAGTACAGGAGCTATTTCAGTCATCATGTTCATCAGGATGATAAGACCAGTCATGCATAACTGTCATGCTGTTGTATAATCACTATGTCCGCTCATTTTGTAACCAACATCCTTGTTAGGAAGAAAAATCAGTGACTAGGAAATGGGTACCGGAGAGTCGGGTAAAGAGGGACATACCCTTGAGCATCTTCACAGCCACCGTGGTACAGGTGGCGGCCTTCTCGATACCAAAAGCAGCAGCCTCCACTACCTGGCCAAATGCCCCTCGCCCCAGAGGCTCTCCTGGAAATCAGTCAGGCAGCAGTGAATGCGCTGGTCCCTGAAGGGGAGCTGCTGTGTCATACCTTTCAGCAAGATGCCCTTTCTGAACTGATACATTAAAAATCTGAGTTTAAAATTCTAAGGTACTAACTATCTGGACAAAGAAAATCTAACAAATTTTCCATCTGTCTTCAGTCAGTCCTGAAAGCCACGGCTACATATGATTGATATGAGGAAACATCACATCTGACTGCATTAAGTTTTTCGCTTTTATTGGATGTCCATTCAGGTGGGCATTCTCACCGAGCTTCAGCCGGTCTCTGGGGAACTCCCACTTGGTGGGGTCATAGGTCAGACGCTCGCACTGCTCCTCCACCGGCATGTCCTCTGAGTCCAGGATGATGGACAGGTAGCCTGTCTTCAGCTCACCATCTTTGGGCTGTGGGGCGACATGTGGGGCACTCGTCACACAGCCGATACATGCCATTACCCGCGGCAAATTCGACAAGCTATCTTATCCTTTCACCCAGCTGGCTATCACCCTGCCGGTGCTCATTAGTAGGAAAGACAGGGGAAGAAAGGAGCTGTTGTTCCGAACACACAATGGCCCCTCAGAGCAGCGGGCGCCTACCCTCTTCCTGTTGCGTACGACAAACACGATGAGCAGCCAGAAGAACATGGCAATGACCACGGATCCAATTGGGACAATCAGCTCCACTGTGGTCTTCTCCTCCACACCTGTGCCAGCCACACACACAGGTTAATGAGGACACAGTTCTGCTAACTGCAGTTAGCTAATACGTATATTACCCTATACCCGTTCAAATGACACATGCAGGTAAACTTACATCAACAGCTTTTAGAGCTAAAAAAAAACTAAACAACTATTAAAATGTGTTTTCTAAAAGACCAGCCCCCTGCCCCAAATGAATCTCACTACGCTCCCTCATTAGCAGGCCTTCCCTGTAGCCGCCCTGCCCAGGTGTTGCACACATCACGTAGTCACCCTCGCTGTTGTTGTTCTTGTTGTTGTTTTCAGCTAGTGGGACAGCACAGAGACTTTTGGAAGGTCGCGACAAAAGGAGGGACCCATTGTTCGGGCTCTTTGAGAACCATCGCTCAGTGTTTGGCGTTCCCCATTCCCAGGGAGACACCACCCATCAGTGACGACATCGCTTTTGTTTAGCGGCTATTTTTAACCTCGCAGATAAAGGACGTGATCCACATTCTGATGCAGATGGGGACTTAAAAAAAGTTATATGGCTTCAATGATGCAAAATTAAGTCCACTTCTACATAAATTAACAATGATTTGCCGGTATGAGATATTAGAAAGAAATCAGTAGGTCATCAGGAATCATGGGGATCATGTGGTTCACAGCTGACCATAGGAAGATTACATTCAGATTATTAGAGGCACTTCCTGTTCCTGTGGGGCCTGGAACTGACCTTCCACCATGAGGCTTGCATGTGAGGCGTCACATCCCTGGGCGTTACAGGCCGTGCAAGTGTAAAGGCCGCTGTCCTCCTTTTTCACACGCTGGATGGTCAGAGTCTGGTTGCCCTGTGTCAGGATCACACCTGAAATAATGCAGGTGAAGCTCATGTAAAGCAGGGACAAAAGGAGGTTGCTTGAAAGTGCCAAACTACAGGGTGTTGCATGTAATATACTTCACATTAATAAATTGTAATGAAATCGAGGGAAAGAAAGAAAAAAATCTAAATGTAAACTATTCTCTTCACATATATTGGGTGGGTGACACTTCTATCCAAAGTGACTTCAAAATTCACCAGTTTATATAAGTTGATACTTTACTAGACCAACCTAAGTTAAATACCTTACTTAAGGGCCCCTGAAACAATTTGAGCAGCAAGCCAAAGAAAGGTCTTAATCACCATTGACACCCCATGCCATTTTTGGTTGTTTAAATTCTACCAGAAAGCCATATCACTTCAAATGTACATTTAAAAACTTTATTAATGGGAGGAAAGCAGTTCAAATCTTGCCCTGGTACCTAAGATTAGTATTGCTTCATTAACATGAGGTTCCTCTGTTATTCATAATTAACAGCAACATGGTAATTGATTTATGTAACACTGATGTTGCAAGAATCCCACAGGCTCCTCACCTGAGCCCTGCACCAGCGTCTGGTTGTTCTTGGTCCACACTATCGTTGGCATGGGTGTCCCAGTGACTTGGCATGTCAGTGACGCCGTATCGCTCGCATTCACCCTCTGCTCACTTGGGCCCACCATTATTTTTGAAGCTTGTAGGGCTGCCAGTGAGAAAGCAGGCGGTTTCCATGTGCTCCAGGACTGATGGATGGAGCGTGTCCGTTTTTCACATGCTAAAGAGCTGTTCCCCGGAGAACGACTGCTTTCCCATTCTGTTCAGTCAACTATCTAACTTTATGGAGGATCATAGGGTAGTTATCCAGTACAGAAATAACATGAAGTAAGTAACCTTGCTAATGTTATTCTTCAATTAGCCTCTGAATTAGAGAGCAACTTCAACACAGTGGACAAAGAGGTAAGGGAATGGACATTACTGGTGTGATCATTTATAGTGACCAGTTGCAATTGTATCCATGATAAGCATTTTAGAGTTATCGCAAGAATCACAATACAGCACTATTTAACACTATTATTACAATGACAGAACAAACCGATGTGTGTTGGGACAGTGCAATAGTACTACAACAAAGCAGACTGATTTGAAACAAAAGAGTTTCAGCCTGCATAATGTATCAGCGCTGTCTGTATATCTCACTTCTTTGTCAGTTATCTGCCTCAGTGAACCTCAACTTAGATCTTGAAATAAAAACTTAATTCTTAATTCCTTTCTAACCAGTTAGCTAACAAAAAATATTGTCAAACTGCTAAAAATATTGTCGTACTGTCAAAAATATTAAACTTGACTCACGCAGTAAACAACACACGGTCTATAGTAGGGTTGGCTACGCTGTCAAACAAACAGAGTGTGCATGGCCGATAAGGAAATATTGGTTCCAAAAAAAAGTTCTACTTTGATTGTGTGGAAAAAAAAATTTAAAGGCACTTGTGCTATATGAGGTCAGTTTCTTTCATATGTATAGAATTTTACATGCCTTAATAACCCTAATCCTAACCCTAACATTACTTCATACATTCCAATTTGGTTGGTTTGCAAACAAGCAAGCAAACAAAAAAATCTCGGTCTATATCGTGGATTCTAACCATATATAACATATATTGTGTTATGACATTTTGGCGATATTGCCCACCCCTAGTGTGATCCAGGTACCATACCTTTAAGAGTCAGCACCCCCACCAGGCAGGTCTTCTCCTTGGTCTTGATGTTCACTACCTGGCAGACATAAAGGCCTTGATGGTGTTGAGACACGTTGGGGAAGCGCAGTTCCAGGGTGACATTGGTACCTTCTAGAACAGACAGAACTGCCTGGGACAGGGGCTGGGACGGCAAAGCCAGGGTACGGCAAGACTGGGCCGGAAGGAGCGGCTTGGTAAGGGTCACGTTTCTGCCCAGCCAGAACCAGCGCAGGTTTGCATAGATCAGCTTGTCTGCCTTGCACCTCAGAGCTACGTTGTCGTGTTCAACAGGTTCCGAGGAGGGCAGCATGTCTAGTGCCAAGCCTCCTGCATCCACACAGACACAGAGAGCTGTGTAAATGAAGACATATCTGATATCCTAACGAAGCAAAGTCTTTACACAGGGAAGGGTTAGGAATCAAACTGCCAAACCGAGAGATGGACGGTGGAAGTGCTATGCACTGCGCCACCACTAACTGTTAAACACGTATGTCATATCTAAATGCTTTATAATTAATAACACAGATAACAGACAACAAAAATAAGAGAAAAATCGGAGAATGAACATTACTTAAGGCAACAGTATAAATTGCTGTTGTTGGTAAATTGCATGTTACATTGCTCTTATTTTCTTTTTATTTTATAAAATAGAATTATGGTTGGTGTAGTTTACACAGGTGCAAATGCAAAAAGCCACAATTCAAATCACAATTATTCTGATGTGAAGCAAGATCCTAGCTCCCTTAGTTAAGCTGACACAGGACACCCGTTTATGGAAGAATCACTCACGAGTCACATGGAAGAAGATGATCCGTTCGTCATGGCCGACTTTGTTTGATGCCTCACAGCGGTACAGAGCGTGTACCTCTGCCCTCTGGATCCTCAGAGAGCTGATAGTCTGCCACATAAAGGGAGGCTCCATTATTTTAATGAAATAGGTCAGGTTTTTGTTGCTCTTATTCTAAGCAACTCAGCTGTTTAATTTTGCATGCAACTGAATATTCCCAGAAATCCAAATATGTGTACAACCACTTGTTTAGTGACTACCTTGATTAGAGACTGTTTGCAAATACAACAGTAATAAAAAAAATGCCCAACCTGTGTGCACATTTAGAACCAAAATTTATACACCTGACAACAAGGTGTATAAGAGAGAATTAGAATGTAGAAAATGCTGCTAAAAATGTAAACTTCATGAAGTATTACAGAATTTGAGTATTGAAGGCTGAAGTAAAGTCAGAAACACAGTCCAGGTCACACCTAACCTACCATGATTTTCAGATAACAACCATTTTTGCTTACTGACCTGGTCATTTGAATAGAACTCGGTTGCTAAATGAGGAGTCGCGGTATAAATGGATGGATGTACAGAAATAAACTTACTTAATCCCCAAGGAGAAATTAAGTATATGTACTGGGCACAAACAGTCCTGACCCCTGCAAAATGATGACCTCACATAGCCCTAATCTCTGTACATATACTGATCTCTCACTTCCTTTACTGCGTTACAAATGCGATTACCATCTCCATGCTGTTAATATCAGCATATGGCCCACCTTCCTATCCTGACCACATACAGTATAACCCAGCCTAACAGAAGGTAAATGTAAGGCAATAAAAGCTATTTTACACAGCTCTGACTTTCCAATAGCCCTGGCTACTACATATGCTGAGCACAGAGGCCCTAACTAAAGCTTTGTTAGCAGTTAGTGCTGGTAGGACCTGCCTTGTTGAACTGGTCAGTTATGGTGCTTGGGCTCTCAGTAGGATTCTGGCCCGTGTTGTTTGTAATGTCCCTCCATTTGTTACACGATGACCTCCAGCCTTCTGACCTGGAAATCACAGTCAGAGGATTAAAATCAGTCCCTGCACACATACAGCAACATGCACACTGAAATAGAGCTTAAAATACAGTTACACACCTTGAAAAATATACACATACACAGACATATGTGCATGCATATGTATACTTACATATTACATACACAGAGAAGCATTCAGAACAATTCAGTCCTAATTATAGTACAGGTCAGGATATTTTGGTCAGTATAACAGAATGTACTTCCAGCTGAGCTGGGTGGGGACTAAGAGTACGCACGCTTACATGCACACGCAATCACACACACACACACACACACTGAGGTGGGGGGGTGGGGGGTCCAAGCACAAACAAATGGGGGTGTTGGTCCTCAGGAAAATGACTGCAGTCCAAAGGTGCCATTTCTCATGAACAATGTAGAACTACTTGCTCTAGCCTAACACAAGGGCTTCTGCAGGCCAGGGGGAAAATATGGGCGTCAAAGGGAGAAGTGTAAGAGAACGCGTGAAGATAAGCACTGTGAGGGTGAAGCTTACACAGAGAGAAAGGACGAAGAAACACAAATTCACTTCCAGGTTACGATCTTGTTTTTGACTCAAATTAGGCATAATTAAGATTTCACAAGACAACCCTCCATAAAATCTAATTCAGAATGAGGCTGGAACTAAAACCAGGGCTATGTATAAAAACCAGTGTCTGCTGTAAAACCAACATAACTGTTGGTTATTCTACATTAAATATGTAGAAATGACAAAAGAAATATTGTTTAGCTATAGTCTCTTAACATGTATTGTACTTTTTATTCAGTTATATTTTCAATTATTACTTTTTTTCATCATTATTATAATTTCATTATGCCAGCATATAACTAGCAGCTATTTTAATATATTTAGACTAAATCCAAATACATTTAAACTAAATCCACCAAACAGGTTAACAGATTAAATGACAGGCTTGCTACAGGTTGATGCAGGTATTTTGATCCTTGCCTCTGTTTCATGGGAGTATCTAAAACGGCAGACCTCTACTGGCACACACAAGTGTCAAAGTATTAATACTGCATTATGGCTGTATTCGGAATCACTCCATATTCCCTTAACAGTGCACAATATGCACAAGGTTACCAGCACAGAGTATCTTGGAGTATAATGTCCGAAACCATTGTGGTGTTTCAATAATTCCCTGTACAGTGAACTACATAGATTCCCCTATATAGGGAAGAGTGAGTGAGTGAGCGCGCTTTGGATACAGCCTATGCCTCTGGAGCCTTATGATCATGTGACAGATGACTCACAGGAAGTTGTGAGGGCAATCCTCTTGGGGCATCCACTGCCAGGAGAAGCGCACAGGAGAGGGGTGTCCACGAGCGGTACAGCGTAGGATGGGGCTGCTCCCATATATATGGATGTCATTGTCCTCAGCGACCTCTTTCTCGTAAATCTGAGGCGGCACTGGGGGGGCCATGATAGTAATGCAGTTACGGAGTTACAGAAAAGGACACACGTCATGCTCTCATGAAGAGAGAGAAGTAAAAGAGCAGTAAAGTAGAACTAAGAGACCTGGTAGAAAACCACAATACCCAGATAAAACATGCAAACTCCACAAAGATAGAGCAGAGACAGAATTTTAACCTCTAACCCTGGAGACGTGAAGGAACACAGCTACCCACTGAGCCACCATGCTACCTTTGAGAAATTATTGAACAATTATGAAACACAGCAATTGAAGCAGTCATCAGTGACCAGAATAGACACAGAGAGGAAGTACCAAAAACTAGCAGCTGGATAGTGACAGAGGTTATAAGTACCATTAACTAGCAGCTGGATTGTACGTTCCTCCTCAGCAGCAAGGTTCCTCAGAATGACTGTGTAGTTGCCGGCATCTCTCTCAGTTACATCAGAAATTATGAAGGCATCCTTCTCCTGGCGCATCCTGTACTTCATCTCATCCTTTAAGGCAGGTTGGCCGTTCTTAAGCCTGACAGGAATCAGAAAGGGGGATGAAGCAAGCAAGTATATGCACAGCATATAAGCACTACTACACATTAACTGTCTCACACACACAAATAAACACACGCTACTTACAAACACACATGCACAAGACACACGCTTCTCACCACATCACGTTTGGAGGGGGGTAGGCATCATATTTCACGGGGATCTTCACTAGCCTCTCCCCCACTATGGCCTCAATGGTGGATGGTCCATCATCACTGAGCATAATGAAGGGCTTCTCTAAACATGGTAAGGACATAACAACCAGGCAGTGTCATGTTACTGAACTTCCTAACCCTCGAAGAGGTAAGATATGCAACTTGGGCCAACAGACGCAGAGATTGCGGCGCCAGCAGCATCTTTACAGTGAATAATAAATAATAAAGTTGTCTAGCAGAAGTTTCTGTGGAAACCAACTTATAACTTGAATTTTGCCATACATCCATTTTCTTTGTTGCGCATATAGAAAGATAACAAACTAACAGACAAGGGCTCACATGTCACAGAGCAGCAGAGATCGAGGCACTTACCGTAGACCACCACAGAGGCGGTGCTGTTTTTGACCATCTGCCCACTGTAGGCCGAGCAAGTGTACTCGCCCGTGTGGTTGAGCGTCACATTTTCCAGGACGAGCATGTTGGACAGCTCCAGGTTGCTCGTCATCCTCTTCTTATGCGGGCGGATGTCTGGTTGGGCAAGGTCCTTCACAGGCAGGAGGCCAGAAGAAAGGAGACTACTTCAGTGATTAAAAAAACTGATGGATTTTTTAAACTTTTTTTCTGGTTACGTGTGAAGACGGGAGTGACTGGTGTTGTGGCAGGCACTGACCTGGCCTACTGGGAAGATCCAGCGGAAGTCAATTCCCACATTTAACTCAGTGTGAGCAGTGCAGTTCAGAACCAGCCGCTCCCCCACGACCAGCCGCTGCTGAGTCGGAGTCAGCATGAGCTGATAAATCTTGTACCCTACAAGACAGAAAAAGGCCATCAGAAATCATGTATATATGTCCTGACTAGGAGTCAAACTGTACACAAAATTCATGGTACAGACGTGGTTTTGGGTTCTGGTTTGGTGCAATTTCGATACAGCAAGGGGAACAGAATCAGTTTTGAGATCTATTGTTAAATATGTTCAACACAATTAGAAGCAGTTAACTAATGGCAATGTGTATGAAGAACAAAACTTAACACACACTTATTTACATATTTGAAACATAAATATGTAAAATAAGTTAATCAAAAATATTACATCGTAACAATCATAATGAACTAAATCATATCTAAATCCTGTGTTCTCTACTATTGAGTAAGATTGCTTAACTGTAGCGATAAACACATTTTTTAGCCCGGTCTGAATTTCCTGGAAAAAGCTCCTCAAACGTCACAGGAAGACCGTTTCTGCCTTGCTCTGGTTGTACACACACTTGGATGATCGTCTCAAAAGAGCATGCTGGATATGTTTCCAGCAATATATCCAAGCTGGGTAGACCAGAGCTGATAGATAGTCTTGGTCCTACCAACTTCTTTCTCCAGTACTGGTTTTAGACTTTTTTGAGAAACCAAAATGTTCGAAATTATGACTGATTAAGTGATGTACTGAAAGGTACAGGGAAAGTTTGTTTATCGTTATAGCCTTAGTCCAGACTGTAGATACTGCATATGCAAAAACTGTGTGTCTCTTGTCAGTCTTTATTCATTTCTGAGGATTTTCCGGTATAGATCTTTACTTGCAAGAAAAACAGTACCTAGTATCACTGTAGGTAACATTGAATGTAGGCCTGTATCTGTCTGTGTTTATGTGTGTTATTATGTTTATGTATGTGTTTATCACCATGCACCTGTGTCTCTGTGAGTGTTTCCACATACAAAGGGTGTGTGTGTGTGTTTACACATGACCTGCTGTGTAGAGCTGTGGCAGATCTCTTACCAACGACAGTTAGTATATAAAGGGAAGACTGGAAGGTTTCATTGTGGATCTGTGTCTGGCAGAAGACTAGGCCAGCCCCACTGATGAGGTGGCTGGGCACGGTGAAGCCCTTCCGACTGTTCCAGAAAACCTCCTTGCCATCTGGAAGCAGCTGCCTCAGAGGGAACTTCTGAAGAGCACAATAGAAGGTCAGTTTTTATTTTTTATCACCACACTGAAGCTTAGAATCACATCACAGCATCCATTTAGCTCAATTCAAAAGACTGATAATCCGTTACTCATAACTCTACACAAGGCATGTCGTACCAGTGAGAATTATATAAGCAATGATTCTGAACAGAAGGTGCAGCAATGTATACAGTGTGCGGCTCTGTGTGATGTGCTCAGTGAGGTGCTCTTACACTGTTTAGTGCTCTTACCATGTGTAGTGTGACGTTGAGGTTCTCAATGGAGCCCAAGCAGGGAATGACTACACTCTCACCAGTGCGGATGAACACAACATCGATGCTGTGGGTGGTGGGTATTAATGGCACCTTATAGTCTATGACAAGAAGAGAACAACAAATATACTCCATGGTTTCTCTATAGGTGCAGCTAGAGAGACAGAAAGTCCACAGCTTCTTCTCATTACATTTGCAGACAGCATCAAAAATGTAAATGTCAGCTGATGTGTCCCCCCCCCCCCTCCACTAATTCTTCAGGAGGGGCTAACAAAAGGGTTAAACTCCCTTTACAATGGTAGGAAGTGTATTGGAATCTGATATTTTATCATTTTTGTACCCTAAAACCTTGTAAACCTTGTAGAGAATATAGTGCTGTAGAGCACCTTGAAGATGAACAACTGAGTGCTTCAGGCGTTCCTTTGTACCAGCTGCCACTCGATCGGTCAGTGCTTCCAGTCTCTACGTCCCTGTCCTCATCCAAGTCAAAGACTCTAATCCAACTCTTCCACCTGCACTAAACTACATATGTTAACAAGGCATGCTTCTGCTTCACTTGTACCACCTGCACTATATTGTTATTATTTGATTGATTGATTGATTTATAGATAGATTGATTGATTTTTTTGAGGGGGGGTATTGTATTGGGAGTTATCAGTTTTTTGTAATGCTGACTGAAAACAAAAATTCCCAGCAACTGGCAAAAATGTGACTAGCTTCATTTGTCTGAAGACATTTATTTTCCAGTATATACTGGAATCCCATGAGGACTGGTATCCTCTGGAAAAAGATTGTCATGTTCAGTTATAATGATGGTACATTAAATGAAAACATTCCAGGTTTTGGTTCCTTGGTCTCTCCTAAACTGTTGATGCTAAAAAGCATAAAAAAAGACTACAGGTGTTTCACAAACTAACATAAACAAAAATAGAGAGCAAGACACTCATATTGTAAGCGTAGCTAGTTAACCGCTAAATCTACAACACACAAACATTCTAATTTTGGAAACTGATCACATCCAGATTCACTAAACCAGGCAAAGCTAAATGATAAACACTCCATTGCAAAGTATTATTAACCTGAAACATCATAAATGTATTTTCACTCTGCTCCTCACAGCTGAAAAATTCCCAAAATTAACATTAACAGTTCACTGAAAATACCTTGTAGTACACCACAGAATAAAAATGTTCCGTAACCAAATACTCGAAAGCAGAATACCCTGTAATAGGCCAGAGAATAAAAATGCCCTGTAGCCAAATACTGTAAAGCAGAATATCCTGTAATACACTCACTGTACATAAATGCAGAATGCCTTGCTGCACAACACTGAACCAAAAATCCCTCTGCCACCAATGTATGCCATTATAGTCAAATATACAAATGCAGAACACAGTTTACTGCAAGGGTATGCAATGTAAAGCCTACAATCTGGTAGACTTCAGAACACATTTTAATAACCTAATTTGGCTGTATCTTGAGCTTTCTGGATAAGGTTACACCCCATGGCACCCCATGACACTTTAAGGTGTAAGCGGTTATGGAAGAGAAATATATGGATGGACATTTCAGACATTATGACTTATTGTCTAAAGAAAAATTGTAAACCACCACCTGGACAGGACCAGAACACCATAACCTCTCCACACAGCCATGCAAAGCAGCCATGTGTCAAAGTAGCTACCTTGCACAAAGACATAAACAGACGTAGAGGTCTTGCCATCCTCCACGGGAAGGTCACGGTAGAAGCAGTGGTACAGGCTTGTATCATTGGCCACAGCTTTGTGGATTGTAAGGGAGGAGCAGAAGAGCCCGGACCCACTGCAGTCATTCAGGACCAGCCTCCCATCTGACGGGTCCTGAGGGGTGGACCATTTAACATGCTGCTGGCCACTGCAGAGCAAAGGCAAATTAAAGATCCAAAATTAAGCGAATTCAGCTTTGTTAGTGATGATCTCGCATTAGGATAAGCGTAGGTCCCTTGAAGTGATCCCTGATTCCTTGATAAGTTGTCTGTTGGCACATGCTTGGTAGTTGAGGTGACTTTCACCTACCTGTCTATCTCTTACAAGACTAGCTCTGTCTTTTGAGGTCTTGTAACCCTCCTGAATGGTGAACAGTGTGTCGCTTTGCTGTTAAGATAGATGAATTTATGGTACACTGTCTTCATTGTGCTAAACCTTATGTGACTGATTACTGGCAATAACACCACCCACATCTAAATGAGGCAGATTGCAGTCCTAGATCATATTTGGACTGCTGTAGAAACCACAGTGAAGTTGCAGTGTCTTTCTGCACACCACTGGAATTGTAACATTATCTCTACACTAGTTACTATAGGATCATTTTGATATGCTCTACACTAACTGATGAGAACCCCTGAGATTCTCATTCTCTGGAGGACAAATTCTGCTTAATCACTATTTGACACAAGTAATATTGCTGTTTTTTCAGGTACTGATGTAGTTAAAATTAAAAATCGCCGTTTTTCTCAAATGACATAGTGAAACGAAAAGCAATGTACAAGCTACAATGTGGCTGCTCTAGAATGAGTCAAACTAGAATTAGGCTGTTTTTGGATCAGGTTTTTACCTGCATGTGAGCTCCAAGGTGTCACTGGAGTTTATTCTGTACACTTCTTCTGTAGTGTTGAGTACCGGTGGGTCAGGTGCAAACTGCAGCTCTAGAGCTGGCAGAAAAAAATAAGATGCTATTGGTGAACACTTTGGACCAAAATCATTTCAGCAGAACACTGAACATCCCCAGATGCAGGCCAGCTATGAGCAGCTTTACTCATGATTGAAGAGCATAAAATTTTGATGGCGTAAACGCAGAGGAGGACTTCACTGATGCATGGATACTAACTAACTCGGGTGTTTCTTAAAATGTTTCTTAAGAGTACTGGAAATATAATGGAAATAAGAACAGTTGAGGCAGCCTATACACTGTGAGAGCTAGAATTATTTTATCCATTCTTTGAAATTAATTGCCATACTGTCCGAATGGCAATGATGCTCTGACTAGAAGCATTAAGAAATAAAAAGAAAGCAGGATAGATCCTGTGTATCTACACGGCACTGTGACTCCAGTGCTATTTCCGCTAGAGGAGCAAATGGCATTCCTCTGTCAAAACAGGAAGTGCAGGCAGATGGCCTAAGGTTGGACCAGGCTTGGTGCTGGACGAGGACTTCCTGTTTGAGAGGATCCACGGAAGGGCAGGGACCTCCCTGTTCATGGGGGGACATCCTCTTTCATGAAGCAGAGGCCTCTTAATGGTGAAATAAAAGAGGACTCTAGTTCTATTTAAGATTTTGGGAATTATCCCTCAAAAAGTGTCCTGTATGGATTAAATCACAATACCTCCTGCAAAGGAAGCCAAAGGAGAAAATTTTTAAAAATATTTCTGCTGCACCACACTTATGAGATGCAGACCAAGTCCTGTTCGGTCCAAACAGATCTAGAAGACTAGCTAACCACTGGCAGAATATCAGAGGATTTCCAAATAGCACATGGATTTATGCAGAGAGGTATATTTCATAACACATGGAGTACTACATAATATGCATTTGTGTTCCTTTCTAACCCTAACTGAAAGGGAAATTTACAAAACTCACCTAGTGCACAGAATAAGTTCATAAACAAGTACCATTTCTATGGAATTTGGACGCTCATCGTAGGATTACAGGAGGACTGAGTGAGATTGGTTCTCAATATTGTAACATCTCAAAAACAACAAAAATGGACTGAGTGAGTTTTGGGAAATTGCTTTTCAACGTACATCACTTAAGTGTAACTTTAATGCCTTCAAGCAACTTTTTTCCTGAGTCTTTCAGCCGAATATAAGTCAACAAAGCGCATTGTATTAGTCAGTGAATGGCTACATCCACTTTCCTGTCGTGATTTCCACAAGATGTGGACAATACAGGAATACAAATAGACACTTGTCTGTTTTTTATTTTCTAGCCTCAACCGGTAACAATAAACGTTACAGACAGAATGTTACAGTATCTAAGGGCTACAAATTAAGTCATGTATGATGCAGCCGCATATAATTATGATATCCAGTTGTGAATTATTCCTTTAATTACGTAGAAACAAAATTTAATATACAAATCAATTTTTTATAATCAAAGAAAAGTCATCGACTCCTACCAATTGTCCGGCTGACGTGGACGATTCCCACAAAATAAATTACAATGAGCGCCGTTTTCATCTTCTGACCAAGAATTAAAAATTTGCCTCCTCTGGAACGTACAATTCTATAATTTTCGTCGAAATATCATCGTAATTCCCAGTAATTGGCGAACGTATATTTATATTCCACTTGGTAAAACGCCAGTAAAGAGTTATCAAGTTTATTTTCCTGAGGAAGAATCTGTTATGCTTAAACAGCTTCGACAGGAACCTGTTGGTCTCGCGCTTCTGCACAGTTGCGCTCGTGGCTGACGGTTGAGGCTCGCGCTAGGGGGACTAGGGGAGGGAGGAGTCACGCTCCTGGGAAATTCGGGAATACTTTATGCGTGATCAAGTACCATTAAATGTGTTAGCCCTATGCACAGAACATAATTTGTATTATATATAATGCATAGCAGTAAAAAAAAACTGTTAAAAATGATTAAAACAAATCATTGCATCTTCTGGAAGACATCTGGAAAGGTGTCTCCATGTTAATCAGCGAACTGGACATATTAAACTAACTATGTAATAGGAATAATTTATATGAAATCTTTCGTTTTGCAAGGGATATTTTCGAGTAGATGTGATTTGGTAACCTCCACAAGTTAGGTACTTAATCGTTACATTCCATTTTACTGCACCTTCTGGTTAGAAATAGGATGCTGATAGTATGAGGATAGGAATGTATCATTTGTTTATAATTTTGGTCCCTTATAACCCTAAATCTTCTAGGGTCAATCTATGATGCTGTTCTTGTTGGTAACTCTTTGACAAGCTCTTTGAAACAACTATAGGCGTGTTTGGAAGGTAGTCCGATAAAATCCGAAATGAGTTTAATTGATGCAAAGTGGCCATTTGGGTGCCAAGAGCATTAATTAACAGTGGTCATACCAAACACAAGTACATTCGTTGTAAATTTAGAACACAAAGTTCATGGACGATATGCACAAAGTATTCTAAAATTATGCTATCAGCATGAAGCTGCTCAGCAGTTAGCGAATTAGCGATATTGTAACAAAAATGTATTACAAAGTTATTGGTCTTGAACGCTTATTGGCTGTAGGTTAATGGGATGAGTGTCCTTCCCAAAGTCCTCTTTGTAGCAGATGTTACTTACTGACAGGGGGCTGAAAGGAAGGCTTAAGCAGCCAGAGCCCCTATCTGTGAAGCCACTGTGCCAGCCATCTGATGACTGTGTAGTTTGTTATCGGTTAATGATGCGGTGTCGATCGCTACCAGAAGCTAGTGGATCGGGAACAGTGAGAGCTACATTACTGCGCCAGTTGGATCTGGACCTAATGAACATGCCAGTGCATCTTTTCATAATGTCAGTAATTACTAGGTCTGCTCACTGTGAGAGAAAACCCTTGAAGATATGTATTAGTGAAGGACAGGAAACAAGAGAATTTCAGGACAGTACTGATAAATGAGCTTTTTATAATCTTATTGATTCTTAGAAGAACGTGACAGAAGTGATTCCATTTTGACATTCTGATCATTGGTTTTTGTTATTTTTGTACTGCGACATACTACAAAATGTTTTCTACTTTTATATAAATTCTGAATATTGAGGAACTAGCCACTAATGTTTTATTTTTATCTGTGTCACAAGCAATTGTGTATTTGTGGTATTGTCCACGCACCACATTGCACATGGTGTGTTCAGGAAAGCCCCTACAAAGAAAGTCCCATGGAAATCCATCATGTTCCATGAAGTTCTAAAGCAGGTAGACCGTTTCAAGGCACACCATTTTTTCCTTTTTAATTGACTTAAATGGTCGTGAACCCCCAATAAATGTGTATTCACCTTTCAATCTTGTAAGACTTTGGGTTTACTGTCCTCTTAATAAACTTGTTGTCCATGATAAAATGTCCAAAATATGGTTTATGAATAATAATAATAATCTGTACTACTATCTTCCATGGTGGAACCTATTGGATTCAAAAACCAAGGGCAAATGCTGTGATCTTTGTCCATAGGGGAGGTTTGTTATCATGAATACAGGAATGTGGAGTTTGCTGGTTGATAGCAGTGCACTTTTCCCATGTTCTTCATCAAGCTTTCATCAGGAAGCTCCCTCCTCATCCCCAGGTACCAGAGCAGCCGTTCCCGCCCCACGGGTGTGTTAATGTGTTTTTGGAAAAGAACCACTAATGTGAATGGAAAGTCCCACTCCAGCGTAATGGGTGAGATCGGGAGTTGTGTGCTATTTTATTTTCCAGCCATAAAGCAATGTCCACAGTCCCGTCTGCTGTGCCAGTACAGCACAACACATTCCTCCTCTCAGCTAAGTGGTGCTATAACTGGGAAACAATCACAGTATGCCTCTGTCAAGTGAAAATTAATAGCTTGGATACAGTCAAACCTTATTGTATGACAAGGGCCTGGCACGTGTCACTTCACTTCCTGATTTGCTGTGTCTTTTTCTTTACGTGCTTTCATTTTTTTATATGTGTGCGTAACCAGCAGGGTGCTTGTCAAGCTCTTGGAAGCATGTTGACAGTCCCAGACAATACACAACATTTTCTCTGTCCTATTGGTTCTGCATAATTTTGCAACTAATTATACTTCCCTAAACTTCATCTAAAATAAACTGCTTCCCTTTAGTTGATCCACTGCTGATTGGCACTGCTGCAAGTATCGTTATACAGAGTCTATAACAGAGTTTTTTAGAGTGATAGTGTCCTTAGCCAGGGTCTGTTGAATCAGTATTAGAATGTATCCACTGATGAGACTTATGTAAGTCGCTCTGGATAAGGGCTTCAGCTAAATGCGGTAAGTATAAATGTATGCAAATATTTAGTATTTTCCACTGTAGTAAAAAACATACACATTTTATAGTTAGTGGCAAGCACACATATACATGTTTGTATTAATATCTTTGTGGGAACTCTCCATTAATTTCTATAGGAAAAACCCTAATCCCAAAATGACGACCTAAACCCCTACCCAGCCCTAACCTCAACCACAAGTAACCAAAATACAAGACTTTGGCATTTTTTGTTTTTTGATTGCAGTTACAGATTTTAATAAAACTGAGCTTCCCCTTGTGGGGGTCGAAAAATGGTCATCAAAATAACAGGTTTTTACCACATTGTGGGAACATTTGGACACACATACACAAACACGCACAGACCTGTATTCATATCTTTGTGGGGACTGTCCATTGTTTTCTATGGCAAAACACTTATCTCAACAATGACACCCTTAACCCCTACCCAGCCCTAACCTTAACAATAAGTAACCAAACCATTTTTTGATTGCAGTCACAGATTTTTATAAAACTGAATTTCCCCTCATGGGGACCAAAAAAATGGTTTGGTTACTTATTAAAAAACATCAGAATAACAGGTTTTTACCACATTGTGGGGACCAAATGTCCACGCAATGTAATATATACCTAGAACACACACACAAGAACAAATCTTGAAACACAGTTGAACATACATTTGCATTGTTAGGTAGCATCATGCATACTGACTTGCAGATCCACAGTCACACAGAGAAGCAGCACACTGCCTACGGAGCTAACATCCAGCCAGCCCCATTCTATAAGCCAAGAAAAACATTTCAGAATCATCTCATTTCAGGGCATTATGAAATGTTCTTTGGCTGAGATATCAGCATTCCAGTGCACAAGATACATCAATCAACTCATCATTCTGCTCAGGTAGTCAACACTCAAAATACTAATGTGATCCCACGCCATCTGCTCCACTGAAATAGGCAGTGGCCTCATAGACACACTATGGACACACACTGATGTACAAAGTAATGATCTCCAGTGTTGGGTATATTTTTTGTACTGTCGTTCTCTACTCTAAGTCTGTCCAACCCCTGCAAAACATATTTTCACTTCTTCACATGACTTTGCTTCATGAAAAGGGCCCCCCTCACATCTTCTTGTTTGTCATCCCCAACCCCAAAAATTTCCGCCTCAGTTTCCCTCCTGTGAGAAGCTGCTCCACCAGACATCCTGTGGCTGAATATGCAGATGAGCTTGCATTAGTCACACAGAACCATCATGTCATGCTTAATTAACGTGGTATCCTTTGTATATAATGACTCATTATTACGTTTTCTAATCAGGCTATGACATTACATACCTGGAGTCGATTGTTTGTCAGTTACCAAAACCATTTTGACCATTCAT
>JAODLD010000001.1:21910217-21927702 GCA_026781065.1 Mormyrops boulengeri
GAGGCACTGACGACTGTATGCTGCGGGCTTGTCCTTTGGAGGCACTGACGACTGTATGCCGGGGGCTTGTCCTTTGGAGGCACTGATGACTGTATGTTGAGGGCTTGTCCTTTGGAGGTACTGAGGACTGTATGCTGGGGGCTTGTCTTTTGGAGGCACTGACGACTGTATGTTGGGGGCTTGTCCTTTGGAGGCACTGACGACTGTATGTTGGGGGCTTGTCCTTTGGAGGCACTGATGACTGTATGTTGGGGGCTTGTCCTTTGGAGGCACTGATGACTGTATGTTGGGGGCTTGTCCTTTGGAGGCACTGACGACTGTATGCCGGGGGCTTGTCCTTTGGAGGTACTGACGACTGTATGTTGGGGGCTTGTCCTTTGGAGGCACTGACGACTGTGTACCGGGGGCCTTTAAAAAAAATGCTAATCTATTTGGTTGTTATACATTTTACTTTGGGTTTTATTCATTTTATTTGTAGGGATAGATGGAAAGTTGAAGGACTTTGCTTCCACAAAGTGTCGTTATGTCTATGGCCGTTGGCTATGTCTATGGTTCACGTGTATTACATGATAAGGCCAAAGATAAACAAATCATTACTTTAGCTCAATAGTATTTAATAACTGTAACAGGAGGTATTTGATGCTTGTTTTATCTTATTTCAGATGCTTTCAGAAGGAATATTTATCGTTCTTGTTTAGTTGTGGTTTTTATTTTATTTTCATATCTCTTTATTTCAGTTTGTGCGAATATTTTCATTAATAGCAAAATATACTGCCTTGTGTACTTTAAGTACATAGGGCATGGTTAGTTTTAGTAAAATTCTTATAACATCCATACTACACTTAGCGCCAGGCCAGGCGTTGGCACTAGAAGTATGAACAGGGACTTGGATGGTCTGGTGTTGTGTATTGACTGAGTGCTGGGGGGGCTTGCTCATTAGAGAGACAGGCCAGTCTGTACTGGTGGCAAAGGTGGTTATATACTGTACTCTACAAGGTCACATTCTTGATTGCAGCAATATGATTACAATTGAAAAAGAATATGGTTGCTTATGATTTGCCATTAGTTGATAGCCATTCAGCAGTGAAGCCCATTGCATTCTGGGAGATAAGCTGTCCCCCCTCCCCCCCCAGCAGAAAGTCCCAACTTCTCAGCCCAAAGGCATCGCCACAAATGACAACGATGCCAGCAAAGGCAACCTGGGTTTCATCCACGGCTTCGCAGCCTCCTTCTCCGTCATCATCGTGTCTGAGCTGGGCGACAAGACCTTCTTCATCGCGGCGATCATGGCCATGCGCTACAACCGTCTAACGGTGCTCGCAGGAGCCATTTTGGCCCTCAGCCTCATGACCTGCCTCTCCGGTAAGGGTTACAGTGTTTGTAGCAGGGTTACTATCATTAATAGAAATTAAAATAGGCATGTCACAATAACTGCATCTGTTGAACAAAATATTGCCCCAGAAGTAGAAACAATTTTGTCATTTTAAGATTATTTTATGGCATTGATATAACGATAATATAATAGCATAATGATGCAAGTACACCCTTTTAATGAGCAATGAACTTTTAATTCTTATGAATATTCAAATACTGGAATTGCAGTGTCAAAAATCCTCTCATTCGTGGGCCAGTGGAAAAGTAAAGTAGCTTGTTTCACTCCTTTGTAGGCTGGTTATTTGGTAATAAACTGAAAATGTTTTCACCTTCAAATCAAATCACTTGATTTGAATCAAATCACGTGAAAAGCATGTGTGCAAAGTCCCATAGCAGTAAGGAACCTTCCAGGTTCTTCTATATAATTTCCAGTTAGATGACCACCATATAAGATTTAGCTGTTATTCATGAGGCATCAGTGTCCTTGTGCCTGTGGCAGTTCCTTCTTGTGTGTAATAAAAATGATAATGCTTTTTATTTGAGTAATTCTGAGGACGTCCAAAGATCCTCAATAGAACAGGGTGGTCGATTGAAAGGTATGCTGTTCAGGGTAACCTGTCTCGTGTGTGTGTGTGTGTGTGTACCACCCTGCATTAGATGGCTGTGTGCACAGATGGGTTTGAATGATGGAAGTAATATTAATGGTGGCCATGACTTCTCCACAGTCTTGTTTGGCTATGCCACCACGGTCATCCCTCGCATTTACACCTACTATGTCTCCACGGCGCTCTTCGCCATCTTTGGTGTGCGCATGTTGCGTGAGGGGCTCAAGATGAGCCCTGACGAGGGCCAGGAGGAGCTGGAGGAGGTGCAGGCTGAGATCAAGAAGAAGGACGAGGAGGTGCGCGGACCCCTGAACACTCCACACTTCCTTTCACCACATCACATGTGCCTCGCTGTCACCTGACTTCTCTGATTTCGGTTGGCCCCCGGCAGCTCCAGCGATCGAAGCTGATGAATGGCATGTCGGATGTGGAAATGGGATCCGGGGTGGTCTTACCCCAGCGGAAGTGGCACAACTTCATCTCCCCCATCTTCATCCAGGCTTTCACCCTCACCTTCCTCGCCGAGTGGGGTGACCGCTCCCAGCTGACCACCATTGTCTTGGCAGCCCGAGAGGTCTGTCTGTCTGGACTGACTGACTAGTACTAATTGCAGCAGGCGTGTCACAGGACACCAGAATGGAAGGTTTTTAACCAGCTTTCCCCCCCTCACAGGACCCCTTCGGCGTTGCAGTGGGTGGGACGTTGGGACACTGGCTGTGCACAGGACTGGCGGTGATTGGCGGAAGGATGATTGCCCAGAAAATCTCTGTCCGAACCGGTAAATATGACTGCTGTCTCTGGAATTTTTATAGCACAGGGGTCCAACTTTTTACTGCCAGGCAGAGTTGTACTTGGGATTTGGGGTTAAGCTCCTCCCACATTTGGCAGATTAACATATGAAACGTCTTTTTGTTGAGGTGAAATCAATTTACTTTATATTAAGGGAGTAAACCATACCAGTAAATGAATGGTCATTAGGTCAATTAAGCTCAAGGAAAGGAATGGAAAACCAGCAGATCTGACCTCTAGGGACCATTATGGGGTACTGCACTATCCTTAACATTCCTGTTACGAAAACTCACTTAAGACCCAGTAACAACATTTTATTTATATAAAATAATTGTTTCATTCTCAAAGGGGGGCCGGCCATTTCACAAGAAGGCATGATTTTAAAGTACATCATCTGACCTATTTTCGCAAAGTTGAAATATCGTTACAGTGAAATTGGCCAATTAGTATGTAACCAGATTGTCTGGGAGAGAGAACACAGGCCTGCAGGAGTGACATTCGAGCAGCACTTCCCCAGGACTGTAATTGAAGATGGGGGGTGTGGCTGTGTAATTATGCTGCCGGTGCTGATCATTTTCTCGCCCTAGTCACCATCGTTGGAGGCATCGTGTTCCTGGCCTTTGCTTTCTCTGCGCTCTTCATCAAGCCTGATGCTGGATTCTGATACGAGGCAGCGCCAAGTGTAAATACACCCAAAGCTCTGTTTTAGTGCTGGGTGAGTGATGTACTGTATGTGTGTATACAGACCTTCTCTCCATATAGAGTCACTCTGGCAGAGTGTGTCTGTGTGTCGGGGGGTAGTATGTTCGCTCTGTGCGTGCGTGCGTGCGTGCTTGATTGGCTGAATGTTCTGATGAGTGTGACTCAAGTGTCTTACTGTATTGAATCATCTTGGTCTTTGTGTTGGGGGAGAGGGTGTCCAAACACGTGACCACATGCCCCCTTAGTCCAGGTTCTGCATCCACTGTTAGGAGGGGGTAGTGGTCAGACTGAGTAACACTGAGCTGGTATTGTTGTCCTGTATCATGTGATGGGAGCGTGTTGAGGCTGAGGCCCTGATCGGGCACATTTGCTGGACCTGAAGTACTTGTATCAAGAAATGGTTGAATCAGTTTCACATTACAAAACTTGGCATTTGACTGTCCTACATGGGACACACATTTTTCCAGTGTTTTGCACCCTGATGTCAGAATTTAGGGAAGGAAGGTTGGGACTCCAAAAGCAGATTGTATTTATTTAACATCAGCACAAACTATCCTTTTTTTCTTTTTTTTTTAGAATTAAGGTTTTCTAGAGCCAGTAATGTCTTGTCATTACGAAATAGCTATTTCACCAAAAGCAGGTGTCTATAAGGTTTATATGGCAGAGAGTACAGATGTCACAGCGGGCGATCGTCCATGTTTTTGTAACTTTAGTTTTAATGAAATGATCAGTTGTAAACTCTGATGTGTAAATATTCAATAAATCCACTTGTCTCTTCCTTGTTTTTCGTGGAAATGGGCTGGACAGTCCTTCCACCTCAGCTCTCCACCATTGTTTCAGTTCAGTAAAAGGTTAAAATGATCTACCTCTCCTTATTCAGCCATGTGAGCTCTGTAAATGGTTGTTTTAATTTACATCTTAGAGATTTAGTCATCCTGTCTCTGAAAGCCATTTATCAAATTAGATTAAAAAAAATTAAGATACCTTTTATCTTCTAGAGATCTAATATCACCAAGTTTCTTCATAACCTTATTAGGGTGAGCAGCTCAAATGTGAATGTGGAATTTAAGGCCAGAATGGTACTATTGGATCATTGTGGTGCTGTGTATGCTACCATGATGTTTCATGGGATGAGGATGTAGGATAAACTCATGGGCCATTAGCTGTGGAGTCTCCTTCCTGATCATCCAAAGTTCTTGTAGAAGGAGTATCAGTAACTCCAGAACCCTGATTTGTCTTAGTGATATCACTAGTATCTGTCATTGTATGGTAACCTAAACCTGGAAGGGTCGCCCTGTTTCTGGTCCAAAGCCCAAATGAAAAATGGTTTTATGTGAGCTACTATCCCAAACAGCAAGAAGTGTTCTGGACCACCCCCCTGGGAAGAAATGGGTCTTTTTCCATGAAGAATTAAGATGCTGGAGATAGATTGGATAAGGGAGCTTGTTTTGTGGTGTCACCAGACAGGCCCTAAACTGGAATGCCCAAGGCAAAAGGAAGACGGGGTGGCCAGGAGACACCAGAGACCTTCAGTATGGGAAGGTGCCAGCTGGAGAGGAATGATCAGGAACCAGAAACATCAACGGTCAACCATGAGGACATTCTAAAGCAGGGTCCCTGTGTGGCTCCGGTTTGTGGCCGCACGCCCATGATCAGAAAGTTGTCTGCTCAAATCCCAGTGTCGACAGCAAGAATATACCATCGGGTCTTTGAGGAATATGCTAAGTCATAATTTTCCAGGGATTGGCTGACCCTGTTTTGTCAGTGTTATGTTGAATAAAAGCATCTGATAAAAGTGTTAGGGCACTAATCTAATAGGGATAATGAGACACGTCGGTCCTTTAACAGAGCATTTAAAAGGGGAAAAAAGGAAGGAATATTTCCTTTGCCTGGTGTATACTGAACCAGCTGCCCCCACCCCTCAAAATTTACTATCAACATAAGCACTTCAACTTTGCAAAACAAAATTAATAACACTGCCAGACAGCCTTTAACACAAGTTTATTTTCAAAATCGATTCGGGGAGGAAACAGCAGTCTGCTTAGAATGAGCGTTTGTGGGAAAATAACAGCAGCTTCGCTAACCATCGGTTACACTCCGTGATAGTACAGCACCACTGGACGCTTTCATCTGTGAGTCATTAGCTTTTTTTTTTTTTCTCCTCTACCAACCGAAAGTGCCATTGTCTGGATTCAAGCTCTGAAAAGCCTCCTTTCCATTCTTTAGATTCCTGGGAGATACACTGATATAATTCCTCCAGGTTTATGGGGGTTTTTTGTGTACAAAAACATCTGGTAATCCAAGCACAATTGTTCTGTAAAGAACGTTACACATTGATTAAATGACACACAAAACACTGATAGACATTCAGGACTTCTAGTGCTTACAACAGAACTACAGAACATGACTGAAACGATTCCTTTACTTCCGTGGGCCCTTCAGCTATTAAATAAAATAATAAATCTGTTTCCCCATCTTTCACTACAACTCTTTGGATTAAAAATGGTTTTGCATCAATGGCCTGGAAACTGGATGGTGTGGTTGAACACTGTCAAACTCGGTCCCAAACTCCTGCATGAGTTACCTAAATATTTCCTGCTGATACCTTAGACATTTACACTTTTACTACTAAATTAAGTACCCATACAGATTGTGTATTCAAAAAGGCAAATTTGTTTTCCCTGTTTTTCTTAGGAACAAATCATTACAAACTAAGTTTCTGACTAGTAATTGCACCGGGTCAGAGTGAAAATTACAAAGTAACATTTACAGGACTGAGTTTGACATCTTGCTGTGAAGTACAGACCAACAGGGACCACCTGCCGGTGTCACTTCTACAGCTGGGCGGTTCACACAGTGACTGGATCACAGAAGCAAGGCTGGCCCTGCCCCCAGAGAAACCAGCCTAGCCCTGACCCCACCCCCCCAGAGAAGGCAGTCCAGCCCAGGCCCCATCCCCAGTCCACCCATGACCAGGCTCAGGGATGGCCTGCTATTCTGGGAAACCCTGCTGGGCTGTGTCACAGTTTGTTTAAATCCCTCAAAGAGATTCCCTCTGTGGACGTCCCTTCAGAGCCTACAGCAAGCTTAACATCTGTACTCTATCCATATAAATTTTAAAATGCTGGCTTGGCCATTTAAAAAAATATTTAAAAAAAATACTTGTACCTTTGTGTGTTTATTTGTATTTTGATGTTTAGTTACGTCAGACATACATGTATATATATATAAACATCTTAAAATAAACCTCAGTGCAATTCCATTCATACAAGGATCCATACTGTACATTCAGTATAAATCAAATCATTATTTAAGCTCATTTATATTAAATATTTTACTATACAGTTAAAAGGCAATGCATTAAATCTAATTGTGTTTAGCTTGCATTTGAAATATAATTGGATCAAACATGGACAATTACACACACAAAAACTGCTGAAGCACTGGAAGTTCCAACCTTCGGACTTATAACAGTTTATTGAGACTCGTTCTGTCTCCCCTAAGCAACCTGTCCCTGAGCCTAACTTAACTATCAAAACACAATTGGTCACAAATGCCACGATAACCGCATGTAGCCATTGGGTCCTAAGTCCCGGCCGCAACATCACAGTGCCAGCTGCAGGGGGCAGCACTGACATTAGCAAAACCATAAGGGGAGACCAATTCATTGTTCCCCCCTTCCAGACATGACCAAGCTGCCCCTTATTATTAGTGAATTTTCACACAGCTTATCACTGCCACCAGTTTAATAATGAGAGGTACTTCCATAAAATCAGTCCTGAGCCTGCAGTACACTCCAGAAGGCTTCCTCCCAGATCTCTCTCGGTTTGATATGAACTGCAATAACCTGAATTCAACACAAGGTTGTGCGGAAAGGCATGCGATGCCTGCCTAACATTTGAGGGGTTTCGATCGGTCTGATTGCTTATTAAAAAAATAAATGCATTTCTGTATCCATTCTCTGGTTGTGGGACCAACAGACATTTCATCCAAAAGACTTCAAAGTAACAACAAAAAAAGGAGATTGTCATTCACTGCAATTACCAAGTCAACTGTAACAAAACTTCTATCTAAAATCCGTGTTAAAAGTACAATTGAAAAATATGGCCAACAAACCCATGATCATTCACAGGAAACAGACAGTGGGTTTACATTCATACATGACCAAGCTTGTCTAACACAATCCACTCCCTGAGACACAGAGAAGCTATCACTCCCTGTTCAGCTCACACGCACAGCATTGCACTCCCATTCGCGCGCACACGCACCACGGCACTATCCCAGGCTAACCTTCAAAGACTAATGATTGATAGCTCCTACATTCCCTGAACCGAAATATCCACACCCACAAACCCAGCACCATCTAACTGATTATTGTGCTTTCATTCATTCATTCATAAAAAGTACAGAACACTACCATTTAAGGAGGGAATCTTGACTCTGCTCCTTGCGGTTTCCATGGGAACCACGTCACCTGGCTGCGACGTGCGACCTAAAGTCAAGCGGTTCTGTTAACCATCTGCACCATCAATGTCTCTCCAACACCCTAACTGCTGCTGTTTAGATGGACACCGCTGCCCCATAAAGTTCATTATGGACCCAAGTGATTCACTTCCTTAGACAAAGTGTAGGCAACTCTAACATTTCAGGTGGGCTGACATAGCACGCCAGCTAACATACATTCTTGACCAGATGTGGTGGAGTTGACTCAACATCTATTCGGCCTGCAAACCTGAAGGATTCAGATTTGGATCTTTTGAGGGAAACGGTAGCTAATTCAGCCGACACAACAGGACATCGCAAACCACTGAAGGTAGACCACAAACCATTGTATTATATGTTAGTACAACTCCAACCGTAGATGGGGATTCTCTATGTTGGCCGAGAAATTGCATTCCACATGAACCACAATTTGGAGCTGCATTTAATGTGTCCATTCTCAAAAAACAGATCAGAAAACCGTCCAGGAAACCAGCTGAAATTAAAATAGGCAGACAAACCATGTGACTCACTCAGATCGTATGTAGTGTGAACTACAAGCCATATACAATCACGGCAGCTCATGTTTAGCTAAGACTTCTGTTAATGTGCATGAATTAACTGCAACAGTACTGGCTGAGGGCAGTCACAGATCAGCAAGAAAACATTTCCTAGAACAACATCTCCAACAAACCGATCTTGCATGGTGTAGAGTGATGAGAAACGATTCCTACTTAGCTTTAAAAAAAAAAAAAACACACACACACACAAATCTGTGGAGCAAAGTTTAGTGTTTTGAGAAATCAGCATGCAATCCGGGCAACACGGACAATGTCGAATAAACAAACCAACATGCTGTGTGTGCGAAAAATGGCTGTCCTGACAACTCACACCCTAACAGAAGCCACACCATCAAGCCACCACCTCATGAGAACCACTTAGGGGAGTTATAAAAACAGGAAGTTACATTTCAGCACAGCCAACCTTGATTGTCTCTCAGTATAAAGTATCTCACTTGCTTTGAGTTTCAGAGAAATGTCAGACTCCTCCCCAAGAGTCCAGACAGCTGTGAGGTCCTCAGGAAAGTCTCCGAGGACCAAGAGCATCAGCTGAGTCTGACACCATGTAGGAAATAAGAGAACAGCAGCAGAAAAAGGGAGAAAGTGACTAAATGTAAGAAGACAGACACAAAAATCGATTGTGACTCGTGTTGAGTACTATAGATTGGAAAGCCAACGTCATCCATATCCTTATTCGACACTAGCATTTCGGCAAATTTAAAACAACCGATTTTACTTTCATTTCTTGCTAAAAATGAAGCCTTGGCACTCTAAGGAGGATACAAGAAAAACAGTCGTATCGGCTAGGGAGAAACTCGTAATGCTTTGGTAGACCTCATGATACATGGAAATGACATTCATTAAACGTTCGAAAAAGGTTTGTACAAGATTTTGGAGTAAACACCACCCTCTGTGGTTAACGTGAGAAGCTGGAAATAACGAAAGCATGTGGTACCCCCGCCCCCCCCGTGGCTGTGCAATATCACTTACTCTGTCACACACATATATCTTCCTGTTCAGCTATTTTACTATATATATATTTTTTAGAGAGAGCATCGCTCTCTTTGGAACAAACTTTTTAAAATTCTGAGTAAAAGACTCTTGAAAATTGGCTTGTAGAATTGAGGTTAAACCCATTAAACAAACTGTGACACACCAGCTCGGACCAATAGTGAAGGGAAGCTGTAAAAATATTAACTTTAGCGTTTAGTTCTCGGTTTCTCCGAGAGTACATAAAAAAAAAAAAAAAAAAAAAAAAAAAAAGTATATTCAAAGCTACAAATAACAGATTATATTTTTCATGCATCATATAAAATATTAGTTCTTTCCTTTAGTCTGGGTATTTACATATTATGTTACACATGTCTGTACAATAAAGTAGAATCCATACGACATTCTTAAAAATATTTTCTGACCCATAATTATTTCACATGAACACAAAAAAGAAAGGGTGCAGGGAGGCCTCAAACTGACAGCTTGGAGAGACCTGCATAAATTAAATCTGCTTGACGACAGCAGAGGTGAGAGAGAAAGGAGGGAGAGAGCGGGAAAGGGTGAGCAGGTCAGGTCAGCGAAGGACGGGAAGAGGCCCCATGATGCTTCTCTGGTTTCCGTGGCGCAGGCTCCAGGGCGGCTACCATGGTGAGGAGCTCTGGGAGATGAATAGGGCAGACTGCTAGCGATTCTGGTTCATGCGACTGCCAGTGCCTTCTTCCCAGAGTTCAGTGCAAACAGCCAGCTGTTCCTGGCAGCGAGGACGAGCCTGCGCCCCACCGTCCCACAGGCCAGGGGGCAGGTGGAGGTGAATGGGGGCGGAGCTCAATAGGTACACTTTAAATACTGCATCTTAAAAGCACCTACCCCCCATACAGCTGGATTTGTGGTTCAGTCCATGCACTCGACTGGCTGTTGCCCCGGTTACTGGGGCTGTGTCCCGGAGCGATCGGACATACTATCAGTCCTGTGGTTGGGGATCTGCTGTTGCTGTGACTGCTGCTGCTGCTGGGCTTGTGTGAAGGCGCCGGGCTGCTGAAGCGGGAAGGCCGCCTGCAGGATAAGCTGCGCAGACTGGTTGCCGTGGAGCAGACGCGGAGCCTGTGGCGACATGGCCGGAGAGATTATGTGAAGTTGCCTGCTATGCACCTTAAAAGCTAATGCATAATATCTCATGAAGGATTGCTATTGGACCCTAAGTCAAGCCCAATAGAAAAGCTAAAAGAAATACAAAAAAAAAAAAAAAAAAAAAAGAAATTCTGCTGCCCACCTGCAGGAACTGCGTAGCCTGTTGTGTGGTCAGCTGCGCAGACGCCTGTCCTGCCTGTGCAGGCGCAGCCTGGCCTTGGCCCTGCTGCTCTGACGTCGGCTGCGTCGGCTGTGCCAGGCTTATGGTCTGCGGCTGGCCAGGCTGTGGGGCAAAGGCGTTGTAGGCGGTCACCACCTGGCCCATGAACATGGTGGTGGGGACCATGACCGCGCTACACATGGGGGCCGTCACCAGCTTAGTCAGCAGCTGCTGTCCTGCGGGGAACCTGGAGGGGGATTACACGTCACGTGTGTAAGTGTTAGGAAAAACGGTGTGTGAATCTCACGATTTTTGTGGGGAACAACAACCTGCCAAACCCACCCTCACTAGAGACAGAAAGACCCTGACCGGGAAGCAGGGGACGAGCTCCGGTCTGGAAAGGGGGAGTATAGGCCCCCGGATTCCTGATTAAGCCTGAACTGGGCCGCAGCCAGGCCACCGGGGTTCAAGGAAGTGTGACGTCAACAGTACATGTGCTGCAGACACACGCTGTACTGGGTACTGAGAAACATTATCTACAGTCCTGTAGTAACAATACAGAGTTTGCATGTTTTCCCTCATGTTTAATGTAAGGAATACAGCCTATTTCCTTAAAAGCTTCACTACTGATTGCAAATCTGAGCAAAAATAATATCGCCTCCCATTTTATTTATTTAGCAGACACTTTAATCCAAAGCGACATCCAATTGAGAAAGCAGGATCAGACAGACAATAAGGGGTTAAAGGGCCCAATGGTGACATCACTGCTGACCAAAGGATTTCAACTGGTGACCTTCCAATTACAAGCACAGCATCCTAACTTGCTGAGCCACGCATAGACTCCCCACTCAACAAATGTTTATTCTGGTGAGATCGTTCCCCGTGAAAGATGTAACCGGTACGGACAGCCAAGTACCGGATCTGGCGGTCCGGGGCAAAGGTGGCCACGGCGCCGCTGGAGCTGCTGTTCTGGGCCAGGCTGGTGGCGAGCTGGACCACGCTGGCCGAGCCAGGCTGGGAGATCATCATGGTGTTGTAGAGGGAGGCCGACTGCTGGGCGTGACCAGATCGCTGGGCCTGGAGGCGGCAGGGGCGTCAGTATGACATATACATGCTGCCAGAGCATGTGGATGTTTCTAGAAGCTTTACAGAAGCTTCTAGACAGAAGCCTATGTGGAGAAGATTTTATTTGTAAAGTAATTCAATTATGTACTTTGTGCTTTTATCATTATTGTAAGTGCCTTAGTTTTTCAGTGGAACTGAATATATTAGGAATATTCACATTTTCTTTGCTTTTTATCGCATTGCATGGTTTTGTATTTTATTATATCGAGAATGTTTTTATCTTTCGATGTGCCCTTAACAGAGAAGAACCCAGGGACTAGCCCTTTGGCTAAATCTAGCATATTTACAGCATGCATTGTTCCTGTCAGACCAACAAACAGATTACAACCCTATTTCAGACACCACTGCTTGCCGGACAGGCTGCCCCCCCCCCGCAGATCCAGAATCAGCACCTGCTGTGCCTCCTGGGTCACAGTCAGCTGGGGGTCTAGGCTGTGTGACATCATCACACTGAGGTCAAGAAATGACCCCCTGGGTCTAAACTGGACTGTTTCTCTAAAATCGACATCTCTGTCTTGGGTCATCCACACCAGAGACGATGATATTTGATGCCAAAGAGCCTCATGGCGATAAGCCGAAAGCTCAAGCACAACACCAGCTTGTCTGGGCTCATATGGGGTAAGTGTAGCCTGCAGTAAGCTAAGCTCATTATCAAAATATAATTCAGACTTCCCGCTACTGGGCCTTCTGCACTCAAAGCTCTACAACCTGAACTGTCGGTGCCTTTAAAACTTCTTACAGCTCAGGGCTGTGGAAACAGACTAGAACGCATTTAAAGAAACCTCATCGTGGAAACCAAGAAGCTCTTAATGACTCTCTAGCCTTTGAGGCACTAATTAAATGTAATATTTGAATGGCGATCCTCTTTACAGATCAGCGCTGAGGTCACAATCATCACTGGCACCTGCAATGTCTGATCTGCTTTCCAACTTCATTTTGGAAAAAACACAGTGACACTAGATAACCAGGTAGGAGGATCAAAACCCAGGTTCAAGTGGAGGTAAAGGAACAGCCATCTTGAGTAGAACATCACGGCAAAATTTGCCCTTCAAATGATCGTCATACAATTTGCGAAACTGCAGTATAACCGCAAAACAGCTTAATTACACAATTATACAAAAAATGGTCAAAATTTAAACAGCAGGAACAATTGGAACAATGAAGATAAATAGGAGGTCAGAGCACTGTGTTCAGGCTTAGCAAATTTACAATTCCTACATAAAGAGCTTCAAAAAAAAACTCTGAAATGTCTCTCAATACACAAAATCGATATTCTGTCTCCTACTGTACTACTAGTGGGGTGCTAGGGGTGTATACATGTGAGGGAGAAGCCTACTTGTGAAAAGGAGGGGCCTACCTGTGAGAGGGAGGGGCCCTGCTGTGGCTGCTGTTGGAGGGCCTGCTGAGTGGGCGGGGCTTGCTGGGGTGTCGTCTGTGTGGTCAGAGCCTGAGTGGGTGTGGCTTGCTGCTGGTGCATGAACCGCTGCCCGACACTCTGCAGGGGACCGGCTGGAAGCACCTGGCCCTGCATGGTGAGAGCCCCACCCTGGGCCATTGCGCCTGACCCAGGAGTGCCTGGGGCCAGCTGCACGGAACCGAAGCTCAGGCTACCCGTGGGCTGCTGGAGGAACATCTGCAGACAGGAAAAGTGCAGAAAGGGTCCATCTCCATGGTAACAAGCGCATCATGTGACGCCATTGCGGAGGGCTGACTCACCTGCAGGCCCTGGCCCTGCACCATGTGCAGTTGCTCCTGGATCTTGCGAAGCTCCTCCTGCTGCCGCTGGATGTTGGCCTCGATCATGCGTGTCCTCTGCTCCAGCTGGTCCTTCAGGTGCTGCATGGCGCCCAGCTGAGCGGAGAACTGCAGCGCGGGCTGATTGGAGAGGCAGCCATTGTTAGAAAGCACAGGCGTCATTATAGCTAAAGGATACTGAAATCAAAGCTATAAAAAAACATTTTCGTAAACTAAGATACGAGAATAAACTATTGACTAAAAAACTAATGAAAAACTACAAATACTGCTTTTTAATCAAACGGAAATAAAAGCAAATGTCTTTCCATTACCATTTTAAAATACTATTTAGCTTAATTAATGTCTATTTAATAAACATATAATACTAGGAACATGTTTTGCCCATTTTGAGAACATTACTGCATAATGTGCAGGATTGTCTAAAGATTATTATAAAGATAAGACACATAAAACAGCTGCACAACTTTCCTAGAAATAAAATTACTAAAACTGAGACATAAAAACTAAAAAGAAATTCATCTTTGAAATAAAAACTAATGAAAAAATTAATAAAAATGACACTGAAGACTAAATGAAACCGAACAGTTTCAAATGATAACTGAAAATATATATATATATAAAAAAAAAATTCAAAAACGATAACACTACAGAGCACACAAACAGGTCAGATATAATCACGCCAGTATTATCTTGGCTCAGCGGTAACCCTCACCTCAGACTGACTGTGACATTACCCCAGTAAAAAACAAGAGTGGAATGAGAGTCTGAGTCATTCTAACAAACTAACAAAGGAAAAAAAAACGTTACAATGAAATAAATTGCTTTTGTGTAGAGCAACTGCGATCACCTTTTTTTTAATATACCTCAAATTTAATAAATTTAATGATTCTTAAACATTTAACCCTCTTTTCATTACTTTCATTATTAGGTTTATGACCAAATAACACAGATCTAGATATTTTTAATGTCTAAATGTTTTTAAATCATTCAAATTTATTGCATGTAACCCACAATAAGCCATGGTTTTGATGAAATGGTTTTATTACAGAAATAAATGGTAATTAATAAAACTACCCTGAAAGCAGGAACAAATTCGGCCAATGAGATTACATGATTTGAGTGTGTCTTCAAACTAATTTGGAAAATAGGAGTTTGTGAGAATGGCCCATGTATACCACAAAAATACCACTTTGAAGGGTTTCTAAAAAAACTGATTACAGTGACGGACCACCTAAGTGCAGAGCAAACAGTTAATGTGGGGAAGTAGCATATCACGGTCCGCAGAGTGACCCCGACCGTGACCGTGAAGTGTCACAGTGAGGCCTGTGTTACCCACCTGCACTCCGGGCTGGATCGGGGACTGCTGTGGGGGTGTGACCATTGCTGACGGCAGGTTCTGCCCTGTGTTCTGGGAGCTCATTGATTGCTGGGAGGGGGTGGGGGGGCAGGATAGAGTGAGCGATGCCTTAATGATACATATATCATCCTTCACTGCTCTGGTAACTAGTCAAATTGCTACACAACCGCCTGAACCCACAAATGGGTGAACATTAACCAGCTGCCGCTGACCTGGCTGCTAACAGATGACCTTCGCTGTGAGGTGATCTCCATGGCAACAGATTGCCTGGGTGGCGTGCTCCTGTCCGTCTGCAGTTTGGTTTGGGTTGCTGTGGGAGGCAACAAAAAACAGGAAGTCAGAGGGGTCCTCATCGACAGCAGGCAGGGTTGTCTGTAAACATGCCAGACAGGCTTGTGTATACATGTGGTTTTACTCTAACCTCCTCTCTTTAGTTCAGCCACTTGCCAATAAGGCACCAAAATACAGGACTAATATCCCGTAACACCCAATATAATTTAATAAAAAATATATATGTTTAGGTCTTAATTGCGAGAACAGGTACGCACAGGCGGGGTCCGACACGGCAGTGTGGGAGGATGACTTGCGGGAGCTGCGCGAGGATGCTGAGGGTGTCCGGCTGTGGTCGAAGCGCTCCAGCGCCTCCTTCAGGCTGGAGGTGTTTAGCTGGGATTCAGAACCCGAATCCTGACTCTGCGACACAGATGGAGGGTGTCACTTCAAAAACAGTAACTGCAAAAACGATCACCATGGAGTCTGATCCACTCCCCACCACCACCTTATCAGGGGCCATCTCAGGGGGCGACTCCTCGATGCCCAGCTCTCGCCGCTGCTCAGCCCTGACCTCTGCGTAGCTACAGAGACACAGAAAATTTGGTCACCACTTCCTGTTCCATAAGGCTCCAAATGATTCCAGTGATCAGGATTTCTGATTGGCTGAGAGTGCTCACCTGACCACGGTGTGGGTACAGACAATGAACTCTGGCCTGGAGTTCCACTGGTGGTAGGTGATGTAATAGTGCGTCTGCAGCCAGATCCACTGCTGGCCCTTGGTGAGAAACCTGTAGTAGCACGACTTCCCCTTCCCATACTGCATCACTGCACATCACAGGCAGAGAGAGATGAATTATTGGGTTACAGCTACAATTAATGCAAGCATCCTTTTCCAAAATGCACTACTGCACATCCTTAGGCAGTCCCCCAGAGAGCATCATCAGAGAAACACACACATATAGCTTGACCACTCACGGTGCTCGTGGCACTTGGCAAGCGTCTCCAGGTCGTCCACGTGGTAGTAATCATAGCCAGAAGTGCCCAATACCTCAAACGGCAAGTATCCAATAATGGGGGGGGCCCTGGAAGAAAAATAGCGCCATTTCAAGCAGCCTGTCCCACTGCATTGTACATACAATTTAGCAGACACTTTTGTCCAAAGCGATGTACAAGTGAGGCAAACAGCACATTACAAACATATGGCTGTGAAGGAATCGACTAGGCATAAGTGCAGCTAAGCTAAGCTGGGCTTTCAATGAATGGCCAGATGCTTAAATCTCCCAACCCAACTTACACCCTGATCGAGCCAGATCAAGACAACTGTAGGCCTCAGTGGACAAGTGCTCTTTGATTAGTTCTCATCTATCAGACTTTGAAGCATGAATGATAAGTTGTCAGTAACAGTGTTCATCAGCGCTTCGTTTTGGGCCCATAACTTTTCTCCTTATTAGCTGCTCTTCAAGGATATTCTTCATAAAAGGGGTTGTAATTAAAACAAAAATGACTATCTCAAACAGCATTAAAAATGCATTTCAAGCTCAGAGAAAGGTCATCAGGGACTTATGTAGTCAAAACTTTACTGTAAATGTAGGTGGCTTCTCTGGCAATGAGGAATCCTCAATAGAAGACCTTGGTGTTACAGTGAAAAGGCTTCAACAGCCTGTTCTTACACTGCATATGCATATTTTCTTTCACCGACAAGACAACCAAGGCCAGCCAAGTCTACAAAGTCAATCAAGCTTCACAAATGGTCCCCAAAATTGTCTACAAGTACACAGCGCAAATTCAAGATTTCCTGCAAAAACTAAATTGTGTGTACTTTAGTCCTGTTTAGCAAAGAACACAATAATATTCTTCAACGTTAAAGACTTCAGACAAACAAAAAGTTGGTGAAGTGATTCCCCCATATATAACATTTATTTAAGTCCTGTAGAGTCCACATGGGCCAGTGTACTGACAGTTACTTGCAGTGGTGGGCAGGGTTCTGCTAAGCCGCAAATTATTAAACTTTTTCGTTAGTGGACTAACATTTCTAACTAGCTTTGAAAACCTTTAGTGGGCCAATTAGCTTCTGCTAAATGTAGTTCTGCTAATTGCAAATCCGCTAATGTTTTTTTTTGCAGGTAATAGTGAACAAAGCTTGATTGTCAAAAAGGTTTGCAACCCATAAAATCATATTATATAT
>JAODLD010000001.1:21936379-21946661 GCA_026781065.1 Mormyrops boulengeri
ATGCGAGCAGGCTACAGGGGTGAATCTCAGTACTAAGAACACAAAGACCATACTTGTGGCCTTGGCAACACCGCTCTTGCTAACTTGCCTTCCAAGAACGAACCAGGAGCACAATCTATCAGGAGACTGGTCTCGTTTGGCAAGGGTGCAACCGATATTTGGGGCGGAGCAGGATCCAGGGATTTTTTATCGTCCTCTGTACTTGTGTTCTTAGTATTGGAACTGGTCTTTGGCAAAGGAAGATGATGTAAAACGGGTAGGAGAGAACACAAGTATGGTCTAGTACACAAATTGAGATTCACCCCAGGCAAGTGGAAACAAGACATAACAAATTGAGCAACGATAACATATCCCATATGTTCCACGCTGACTGGAAAGGGAATTAATCAGCCATGCAAGGCCATCAGCTCTGTTCTTCCATTATCCAACTTTGTCTAAATACACCCTGAACCAGAAGGTTTTATTCATTTTCATCACTATTATCATCCATCTTCCATTACAGCTTTTCCAGTGCAAGGTCACGGTGACCCTGAAGCCTTTCCCAGGAAGTACAGGGAAGAAGGCAGGGGACATCACAGGGTGTACACACACTACAGGAACAAACCCACGTGACCACGGACAGGAGAAGCAAACTCCTCACACAGGGCCAGGGCAGGATGCAAACTCTCAACGCTGCCCACTTAGCACTAGTACAAATACTGCTTTGCATCTGGTCCAGGTCAGTATTAAACCGATCATTAACCCAGTATTAAACAAAACCCCTACCCCATAAAAAGAACATGGGATGGATCCCACTGTCAAACACTCTGGACTCTGAGGATTTAAATAGCTAAACATTATTAAAATTATTATGTACTGAGGTTCATACTTTACGACCACACACAACCTACAGTGTGTTCAACAGTTTCAAGTTAAGGCAGACTATCCTGATTTTTCAAAATATCTGGTAGCGAGAGCAACATGTGACTATCAGCAGTATGTAGAAACCTTCTGGTGCCTCACTTTCCCGTTTCCACCTCCTCTCCCTCTGACGTGCTGCTAAATCAGTTGTCTGGAATTCTGATCAGAGCCCTTAACGTGCAGACCCTTACATTCACAATAAAGTGTTCAGACACAAAGGAGGTTAATCATTGATGGATAAAGATTTAAAAAAATAAAATCTGAAAAGCACACAGCTTCATTGGCACAAAACCTTTTTAAGGACTAAGACAGAGAGTCGACAATCAGCTAGTCAAATGGAAACACCGTGATGACAGATGATTTTTTATCCCTGGCGTGGATAAAAACTGTCACAAAGAGCACACACACATACAGACCAACTCAGCCCAAGGCCATTGCACTTCAGTGTTTTCCTCCTCTGGGCTGGACGCCATGAAACAGCACCGACTGACACGCACACACATACACAAACGCACCCACAAACTTGCTAGTTCATATGAGGCGTGATGCTGACATTAATCCCGCGGTAGTTTAGGAACGCGGCTACAGACGCTGCTGGCCGCACCCGTGTCACACGCAGTCTGTCCATCGTCACATTTGCAGCACACAGACTGGGACGGGACCCCACGGCCGATGAGGGAGGGCTGTGGGCACGGCTGCCAAGACATTATACTGCGCAGAAAGACCCTCAACCGTGATCTGCCAGGCTCACTGCATTTCATCATGCGGGCCGCACAGACGAGACATTGTGAGTGGATGGAAAAATGGAGTGAGAGAAAAAGAGAGGCATGCGGTGACTCCCCGATGCAAAGCGGCGGCGCTGCTGACGGTTGTGTAAGCCTGACGTCGCCGGCAAGCCGCCCCAGTGACCTGCTGACCCACTGACCCAGTTTCTGGTGCTGCTCCTCTTCAGTGAGCAGGTGTGCATTTCACCGACCAGCCACTGCAGGCCTGGTCGTCCTACAGGCAGCACCTCTACACACCACATTACACACCATACACTTGTATACCCCGACAAGCTGTCGTATTACACCCAACAGCACCCTACTATACCCTGCTGAACACCCCCCTAAGGCCTCGCTTCAATGCTCACCTAATAGCATTAATCACACCCTCTTAAATGCCTCTACGCTCCCACAACCTGCTACACCTGTGCCGGCCGAGCTTTCAAGGCTTGCATACCTTTCATAGGACCTCACGCCACACGACGGGCGCAGTGAAAGCCTGACGTTAACATGCTGGAGAGAAGCTCTCTCAGGAATGTAGGTCAGCAGAGCACTAAGCCGTGACTCACCACGCAGACCCACCAAGGAGCTAATTACACACACGAACACAGACACACGCACAGGCACGCACGCACACACACACACACACACAAACAAACACACAAACAAACACACAGCTACTCATCCACCCCAACAACTCTGGGGATGAGGATGAGTGTAAGTGAAAGAGAAAGAGAGGGAAAAAAACAGTCAAGGACAGTCAAGGCACAATGAGGGTTCCTGCAAATCAAGTATGCTAGACAAGATTATGCATATGATTATTGTTATGTTGAGTTATGTTTTGGAGGGCAGAGAGACGGGGGGGGGGGGGGCAGTTCAGTTTGCCTCAATGAAACATTCCAGCAGGTTTCAGATAAAACCTGGTCTTGAAGGGAAACACAAACAACGTTATGTATCTTCATGTTGATTAGCACGTCTGTACTTAACAAGCCGGCAAATACACTGCATGGCATAGCACAGACCACTGGAAACACCCACAATAAGTCATGTTGATTTTTAACGCTAAGCCAGGAATTAGAGCTATATTCATGGTGAGAGTATAGGGATATGAAACAGATTAAATAACCCAAAAGGTAAAAAAAAAGTAACTATAAAATATTACAATCAATCTCAATAAGATGCTTAAGATTAGCTTTTGATTTAAAGAAAAAGAAAATCTAAAACCCCTCTGCCTTGTCTTTACTAAAAACCTTTTTAAAGGTTCAGTAAAATGGTAGTTAAAAGGACAATATAATAAAAGGTTTCCAACAATAAAGGCCAAGCCAGATTTGGGCTGGGGTTATATTCTAGAAGCCCTTAATGTTTTCCAGTTTGTGAACTGTGCCATCTCACCCCAAACAATAAAAATAACATAACATACAGCGATCTAAATGAATTACACCAAAACAAGGTTCTAAAAATCAAATCAGATTCACCTAATGACTGGGAGATTAAAGTAAGGAATTTTACAGTACTAAATTTGGGAGGAAAACGGTTAAATATGCAGAATGCTGAGTTATTACTAAAAGTATCTTGTTCCTGGTAACTGCATCAGCTTTTATTTTTTCTTCCTGAAAGGTTCTCTGAATGCAGAGGGAGGAGATGGGGCAGACACCAAGCAGACTCGGAACGCAAATGATAAAGTCCTGCGCAGAGGTTAAAATTCTCTCTCTCTCTCTCTCTCTCTCTCTCTCTCTCTCTCTCTCTCTCTCTCTCTGTGTCTCTCTCTCTCTCTCTCTCTCTCTGTGTCTCTCTCTCTCTCTCTCTCTCTCTGTGTCTCTCTCTCTCTCTCTCTCTCGTAGAGGAAGTGAGTCTAAAGTAGGTCACTGGGGCGGAAGGAAGAGGCCTGGCAGCCTGAAGGCAAGGCCATGTTGCCAGCTGCTCCCTGCCTCGCCCCCTTCACTCCACACAGAGGCAACATTATTCACAACACACACACCTTCATTTAAACCTAACACTTAAACAGCAGAGGATACGTGTGCTTTCTCTGGGCTCTGCTTCCTTCCCCTATGTATCTGTAAGGTATATAAACTATATGGATGTCTCCTCTTCTGTGGGTCGACATGAGAACGAACTCCATGTCTGGCTATGTGTTTTGCCGAGTCAAACTGCTGAATTTGTTTCACTGTGGTGCTGATTACTCTGCTTTTAGAGCTTATTAAAAAAAATCCCAGCATTGCAGCGATTCAGTCGAGTATTACAGAAATACCAACGAACCCCAGGGCAGGCAGAAGAACCAAAAAGTTAAGTCAGGTGATTCTGAGCTCATTACTCCCTAGTTTGTGTTCTTCTGAGCTCTGTTATCAACTTGGAAAATCAGAGCTATAGCTAAAGGGGAGCTGTGTGTGTGTGTGAGTGTGTGTGCGTGTGTTGCGTGCGAGAGAGAGAGCGAGGCCTGTCGTTCCGAGACTGGTGCCAGGCACGGCCGCGCCAACTGGGTCAGTGGTCCAGACTGCGGTTCTGGAGTCACACACAAAACGGACTGACGGAAAAGCAATGCCCCAGTTCATCTTCACTTGGCCAAAACAGGACTACCGACTGGCGCAGAAGCTCCATATGCAAATGCCGCTCATGCTCATGTGTGGGAGGTCTGCCACCTACCTAGTTTGGCTTCGACTAGTCCCACAGGTTTCTGATTATAGGGTTCAGCACTAACTGGAATTACACTAGTAATTATACTAAGAGATGCATGATAGATCAGTTAACATATCGGTACTGGCCAATATTCTTTAAAATTCAAGATATTAGTATCAGTCTGATGCATCCATCTTGGGTGATGTTGCCAGCTGATATTTAAAAGTCAGCATTGGAGCTAAAAGACAGAACTACTGAATTAATAATGATGATTGCATTGGACAATCAGCTGTTTTCCATAATGGAGGACAAGGGATTTTCTCAGCTCATTCACCACTTAAGATGTCTCGAAAGTACTGGCCTGCGAATCGATCATTCATTTTTCACAGAATAGAAAAGGATGTAACATCATTCCGCTAATCTACGCCAGCAAATTTGTTGTTTCACCATGGGCAGCCCGCCCATCCGTCTTGGCAAGTGGTTAAGAGGTTACTCGGTTATCGGTATCATTGATATTAGTTAAAAATATATCGTTTATTAGTGTCAGGCAAAAAATCCACATTTGTGCACCAGTAGCAGCATTCATCACCAGCTGTGCCAGACCCTTCACAGCCTGCATGAGACACACTTCTTGTTCGCCAATCATCCTTAATTTTCCTCAGACATCATTCATGTTATCCTACCCAACCCCTGCCTCCTTTCATAACCACTCCCAAAATCTACCTTAAATTACAATTCAATTTGCCATAATTACATTGTGTTAGTGCTAGGAACATAAGGAGACACTGGATATTTTTTAATTAACATCCACCAGTTTTCCTGGTACAGGGTAGGTGGGAGCCTGAAGCCTATCCCAGGAATCACAGGGCATGAGGCATCCAGATACCCTGGATGGGAGGTCAGCCAGGGCTACCAACAAACAAGCCGCATCATTCATACGTCATGCCTTATAGGAACCATGAAAAGCAAATTCAGTCACAATGGTAGGATCAAAAATGAATTACTGTACATTAAACCACGACACACAGTCATGCTTTTGCCCTCGTCACCGCCTGTTTTTCTGAAGTACATCAGCATGTGGCCACTACAGGAAAACCAGCCACCGCACACTTTTTTCAGCAGTAACATTTGTTTTGTAGGCAATGAAACCAGCTTTGGGGGAAACTGCTTCAAGGAGGCCAATGCAGTCATGTAGACTATACAAACAATTAGCTAAATGAACGCACACACACACACAGAGCTGATGGAAGCATGCTTCCCCCCACAGACCTTCTCAAATGGCACAGTAAACAGACTGACCAAGGTGGAATCCAAAAATGCAGCCAGCGAAACATTCTGCAAATAAACCGAATATCACACCAAAAAGACAGAGGTAGCTGTAGGAAGGTTATTCGCTAAGGCAAACCCTGCATATTAACTCTATTTATAAATAGCTCAGAAAGAAACGGCTCCTTTGGAAGTGGGAAATTTTACATGTAAAACAGGGTTTGAATTGCTAGCCAGGCCCAGCCTGCTCATTGTGAGGAAATACAGCAGATATTCAGCCACATTTCAAACTTCCTGGATACCGTCCATGAAGCTCATAGGATAGATGCTTGCTGGAAAACAACTTCAAGAGAAAGAGCTTGAAGCACTGCACTAGTATTGGGACAGGACAATCCCAGGTCTCGGGGGGTCCATGGTTCCATATCCTCCTTTCACTTATGTCTGATTGAAGAAGTACATTTGTGGCTTCCACTAGACTTACGGTCAAGGAGGTAATCATAACAGTATACAGATTAGAGTTTTTAAATTATCCCATTTTGAATAGTAAAATGTTTTTGTTGTGTTAAATAAATGATTAATGAAAGTTAAACTCACATAAATCTGTGCTGGAAGCAGATTCCAGTGAGAATCAGATAACAGAGAATAATTTATTAGAAGCCAAACCTTGCCAGACTTTCCTCTATTCACACTTACATGTGTTACTCAGCCAACACAAATTTTGTGTAACAAGACTGAATAGCACTCAGGCCCTCCGCTAATATTTAATATGCTCAGATTCAGTCAGCCAACAGCTAATTGGGACTAGCTAATAAAGAGCTCAGCAAGAACAGAAAGCGGAATGCCCTCCAGCCCATCACGACCCCGAGCTGGGCACTCACAGCCAAGCACTACGGGACACTGGTGACGTCAAAACACTTCAATGCCGTTCTGCTTCAGTTCTGCCCTGGCAAATCACGCAATAACATGTACCTGCTGAAATTAACCTCAGCTCTGACCGATGGCAACAGAGACCATCTGGCCTGTCTGACAAGGCCGCCAACCCAAGACCAACTGGACTACATGCTCAGGGAGAATACGAGGCCCGCAAGGCAGTGGGAAAGTCCAACCAAACGCCGGCACAACATGGCAAAAACCCAAACGGGTCAGAAAGACTATCCTCCTGACCACAGAAATGATCTACATGAGACAGCCAAAACCCAGCAGTGCGCCAGGATGCCCAAGAAGCACAGAGACAAACTCGGCACTTACCGCTCTCAGTAAAGTCCTGCCCAGGGAAACCGTTGTCCTTCGCAGCTCAAAGATGTTCAAGGCTACTGCACCTAGGGAAAGACCGAAATGAATGAATTAGTCACTTCATTCACAGAAGCCCCTCAAGAGAGCTCCGTCATTAAGAACTCTCTACAGCAGCCACGAGCCGCCAGTCTTTGAAGCTATGGGAGGCTGTAGAGGTGTGGCACGACACTCAGATAGCAGCGCCGGGACACACAGAATATACAAAGCCTCAGCAATGTATGCATCCAAATTACAGCCCCAGACACCAGGGTTTACAGATCAGAGACAGGAAGAACATTCAAATTCTGGTCAAAACTCACAGCGACTACAGATTCCAAACCATTCTCAATTCCCAGCAATTCCAAAGGGAACATCAGAACAACCAGCTCTCAGTCATAACTGCAATAACACAGACACAGCTGTAAAAATCTAAAGTTTCCCCCATCAACAACAAACACCATGCACTCTGCTTTGAACATACTCAGTTATAGGTAACTTACTTAGTACCAGACCTCTTTAAGCCAATTTTCTCCTCCATGGCATTCTAGGACAGAAATACCAGCAATCCCCACTCAAACATGGAAGATTTCAAGCAGTATTCCCATCCAATCAACCGTGAGCAGACATATTTTTTAACCCACCCCTGACCTTTCCACCTACACCAAGACTTATCAGCTAAATCTTAAACTAAACAACCTTGCTACCTGCCAATTCTCCTGCCCCGTTTTCCCCCCTGAACCTTCATCACCTCTCACATCTTTTGCTACAAGCACACACCAAGGTTTCAACAAAGCAACCGATGTTTATAACATCTCCAACAGCTGGAATCAGATGGATGTTTAATATTAACAATATACTGCCAAGCACTGTGCAAATTGTATTTATAAAATAAAAAAAAAAACATAATTCCTGTCTCTTTTGTCAGAATTGTTTAACTACGAAACCTGTTTTTCAGGTCTCACAATAGAGTTCAATGGTATACAACAGACCTCTGATCTGACTCACGCAATTCACAACCAAAAGGCAAATGTCAAAAGAAACATCCACCCTTTACAAAAGAGCCCAGCACTACTGGCAGAAATACCTCCCACCCTGCACAGTCAATCACATTTCTGTCTGATTTGGCCAATCCAATCTCAATCAACATTGAACGTAGAGAAAGTCAGGATATGCTGACATTACAAGTACGGCTTCATCTAAATGTACTGCATTTCCAATGTCCCATTCATACATTCTAGCCATTTTATTTGAAAATATGCCCAAAACGACTGCACTACTGGAATTGGAACAGTGCATTTGGTTCCAAAGCCAAGCTCTTTATCGTTATACAGGCTGGTGTCCTGCTGCTAACGAATCATTTAGCAAATCTAGAAACTGTGAAATGCAGCTGCTCCCTTAGGAACGACATTTCTATGGATGCAAGTGTATGTGTGAGAGTGCAAGGGTGCACACTCAGCACACAAGTCAGGTAATGATTAGATGAAAAATACGCTGTTGCTTTCAGCTGAATATGGCCAAAGGCATCAAGCAAAAAAAAAACGAGGGGCCAACACTGAAAATGCCACCGTCATAGCAGCCTGGTTTTAGGGGCCAACACTGAAAAATGCCACCGTCATAGCAGCCTGGTATTCACTTATTGCAAGTGTCCTTAGGGTATGTCACTCTAGACAGCAGGGCAGAGTCAATATTCCACCTGAAGCAAGACACGCTTCAACGCACAAAATATACATATCAAGTCCAGAAGTAGTTGTATCATCTGCACAGCGGCGCCAATCGACGTCAGCTCAGGCGCCAAAGGAGCAAATACCCAAAGCACCTGAAAGCAATTCCTCACAAGAGGACACGAATACACATGAATAAAAAGGAAGCCACTGGCTCATTCTACTGCGGATACATCAGCATCTATGTTTTTCACCCATGGAAATGTTTGGTCTGAATAGATAAATGCTTGGCAGGAAAACATGCAGAAAAAAAATGCAGGAAAACAGTCTGATAAGGAGGTAGCAAATATACAGAAACACTAAGCTCTCAGTTTAAAAAAACGCATTAACTTATAGCATGCCTATAAGTTATATAAGCCTAGCAAACATTTGTACAATCCGTATGTTGAATACAATTTGGCTCCATTGAATACCTTGGATTTTTCCCCGATTGTACAGCTGATGCATTCTGATGCAATGTTTTGATCTGTCCTTTGTTGTCGTGTCACTGTATGTCACTGCAGATGTCCCTGATATCCTGACATGACCTTTCATTAAGTACCTGACTGCATGCTGCGTTTCATATATGAGCAGTAACATGTGACCGGGAAAACCTCAGGTCACGAGGAAGTGCCCTTTTCACCCCTGTCAACACTCCTGTCACTTTAACTGTAGTTTTACCACGTGTATCATGTCTGTGTTTGAGTTAGCGTAACCTTGCACCTTCCCAGTACTAAACAGTCTGCACTGTGGCCTCTTTGCTTTCCATGCTCCACACACTTATTTAAACACTTTCCTCCCACCAATCCGCAAGAGTTCTTGGATGCACATCCGTGGACATATTCAATAACCTGCTGCCACCCATCACCACAGGTGGCAATTTCAGGCCCAGGAAGTAAAAATCCAGACCAGGATTTTATTTCAACCAACCACTTGAGTGCTATTTGACAGTGACTCTTTACCCTCAGCTGGTTGGTTGAAACAAAATCCTGGTCTGGATTTTTACTTTCTGGACCTGAAATTGCCACCTCTGCCCATCACATTTGTGGAAATGAAACTTCCGGGACCCATGCAACAGCTAAGAAATGCTGCCACGTTTTACATGTGACAACATGGACACAATCACCCCATAAAATCAAGCTCTAAGAAACAAAAAATTCCATAAATAAGCTCAGGAACAACAAATGCACGCAGCCTGTGTTCGACTTGCAGAACAGCTACTTTACAGATTTGGCAATTAATCAAAAAGTGGAGATAATACATACACACATCCCTGCAAAGGTCCATTTATTTTAAAGAGGAAGAGACTGTTTCAAGCAAACATCAAGGCTTAGTTGCCAGCATTACTCTACAAACCTTCTGCTCCATTTGTTCCATTTGCCTGCCCCAGTACTGCCGTTTTCCTGCAGTACTAACAAAAGCAAACCCTGGAGCAGCTGACCCTTCCATACAGCTGAGCTCAGCAGGTAGGTGACTAAGCTTAGAAGGTACAAGGTAGGAGGGTGTGGGTCACACAAATGCATTTCTAAGCAGGGGACTCTGGCCCCCACCCACCCCATGACCCATAAGAACACAATACTGAGAACCCCTGCGAGACACACAGATGAGGACAGCCCATAACCCCTTAATCTCAATCCAGGACCTCCGGTCCTTCAAATAACCGCCATGCCAACTGCTCACCGTTAAGGGCGATAAGATAAGATAAGATAAGATAAGATAAGATAAGATAAGATAAGATAAGATAAGATAAGATAAGATAAGATAAGA
>JAODLD010000001.1:21946761-21962653 GCA_026781065.1 Mormyrops boulengeri
TAAGATAAGATAAGATAAGATAGCCTTTATTAGTCCCACAGGTGGGAAATTTGCATTTTACAACAGCAAAGTGGACAGTGCAACAGAAATAAGCAGAATACAGAAAGTCCTTAAGCAATAGCAGTAATATTAAACAATAGAAAATAAAACACAATATATACAATACGATCAAGAACTGTACAATATGCCGAAAATAAAGTATAAACGTAATGTAGGTTATACTGATTGATAAATAGATATGTATATATAAAAGTGCTTTAAAGTAAGTATTATGAGAGACAACCACCTGTGTTACAACACTTCATCCTGCTACTCACAAGCCAACACTCCAAGTCAAACCCCTACACCAGGCTTCCCTCCCTGAAGAACGTACATTCAGCTCCCCTTGAGTGAGGCCTAGACACCTCCCACAAACCCCCAGCCGCACCAAAAGGTCAAACATAGGCTATAAAAATTCAGGAAATACTTTCACCTTCGACTCAGTACGTGCTGTCAGTGGAAGTGGGGAAATGGTAAGAGGCAGCAACAACAGATAGCAATGGGCTAAATGCCAGATTCTGCAGCAGGCACCACCAGCTCTGGGTAAATGGTGCTTGCAGGTTTCCAGGAAATGGTTGGACTACAGTGCAACCCCAAAAAACCACGGATTAAACAACAGCTGCGTGTGTAGCAATCTGGAGCGACACTCGACCGCAGGAGTATCGCTGCTAACGGCTAGTCGCCTTTCCATGAAATCCCTCTGACCGGGTCACGGCCAGGCCAGAGAGCGACATCACTGACTAGCTTGGCACACTGCTGTGCTCCTCTCCATTCTTGCCCGCCAAACACTCTCCTGCAGGAACGCAAACAAGGCCGTTCTGAGCTCTCGCCAAAGCGAATACACAGCCTACAGAATCAGACACATCAAGGCAGTTTACACAAAGTAAACTGGTTCAAGGTGATGTTTATGCTACCTGTCCCATGTGGCCCCAATGCCATTTCATGGCTGACCAACCAAAAAGTATTCCAGATAAGTCTACCAACTGTGTAAAAATGATCATACCTGCATTCGTTTAAGCAAAGTTACTTTTCTCCATGTGTTCATCTAGACCTTATGTTATTCTATTGGACAGATCCGTGATGCCAGACAGCTACAGGTTTCGAATACGAATTACAAGTAATAGTGAGCTTGAACAATACAGCTGAAAAAATCTGCAATGGAATGGAGTTCATCCTAACATCTCACAATGTAAACGCTGTAAGCATGATTTGCCATTCAGACAAAGCCAAAAACTTCAACTCTAGCCAGTGATAAGAAAGTAGGTTTCCTCTCACATCGTCTCAGAAAAAACATGTACTCCAGTGCCACAAGGGGGCATGGTAGTTAAGGACACAGAACTTTCATCTAGAAGAGTCAGCTAGAAGAGTCCTGCATTAGGGAAATGAATCAAATGAGCATGCTTAACTTTAACAATAATGTAACCTTAGGCATCCAAGGAGTCAATAATCATCCAGGTCTAAGCTGGAGGGGTTTGCCAACAAAGACAGATGCATGTTACAGTGTCTAGAAACAGGGTGAATAAAATCAATAGCACTGATGAGGGGAAGCTAACCAGGGAAGCCCCAAAAACAATATTCTCCTTAGATTTTATGCAAATCATAACCGTTCTCATTTTACAAGCACTTAACATACTTGAAGAATAATTAAAAATTCCAAGATGCTTCTGACAAGCTGTCAAATATAAAGTGTTGCACTCACTAATTAAAAAGTTAGCTTCGCGGGCAATATAATTCAGATGTAACTAAATTAAAACGACAGCAAAAGATAGTATCTAAACCTGAGAACTTCATTAAACCATTTAAGAGCGTTTTCTGACCTTAGGTAACCAATATATGAAAATGCCTTTAACGTTAAAGGATTACAGGGATTAAACTGTAAACGTAAATGGCCTCCAGGGTAGATTTCACATTAAAAACATTTTTTTAACTGGAATAAACCTTCGATACGAAAATGCCAATGCGCTCAGTCATGTCTCCTTAATGGACAGAATACCTACACTGCGGCCATACTTTGGGTTAAAAATAGCAAATACAACATGGTAAATGCAGATTTAAAGCAGTAAATCCTGAGTTTTGGTTTTCCCAGGACCAGATCCATACACGATAACGTTAGGGACTAAAGAGGAGCCGCAGCGTCCCTCCGCAGCCACAAGTTGCTCTTATACAACCTGTCAAGTGCCGAGACCGACCGCAGATAGTCAGACATGACCGCCCATCATTCGCATTAGTTCATCATGGTAATATTAATAATTCTAATAATGATAACAATACATTTGTAATAATTCAACCAAAATTCAGGAAGAATTCCAACCGTGTTCCGCCAAGTACACAGACACAATGGCATGTTATAAGATACATGATACACGCTTGCAGCGAGCTCCGGTGATATTTTACGTCCAGCAGCCTGGAAGCCCCCCCCCCCGGAGCTAGCCGCACCGTGGGGAGCGTCGCGGTAGCCGGTCCGCCTCGTTCGTCGGGGGAGTTTCTTATTGTGGGCGGTCGGGGACTCGGGCCGCCAGGCGAGCACCGCCGCAGAAACGCGAAGGCGTCGCCCGGGCCGGCGACAAACCCTCGGCTTGAAAAAAAGTGCACATACCGCCGCCGCCCCCCCTTCCTCTTTCCATGCGAGCGCAAATGTGGGTCACCGGGCCTTCGTCCCCCCCCCAAAGAGGAATAACATTTCTTTATATGTCCCTACAATACTGCGTCCTTGTAAAAATAAATAATATAAAGGGGCAGCGTACTGTACACCGGCTCTTCGCATTAAAAAACGTCCGGTTGGCGGCGCCCAAAGCCCCCGCCTTACCTCCGCGGCTCCGCCGCTCTCGGGGCTTCTCCTTCGCCGTGTTTTGATGGCCGCGCTCGGGCTCCGTCGGAGTGAGAAAAACAGCGCGGCCTGCCTCCTGCGCGCTCGTGCGCAGTGGCGTCGGGCACGCGCCCGGCCCGGGGAAACACTACAGGGTGGCCGCGCTTGGTGCGCCCGGGGAGCGAGGCGGGTCCACGTCTGCTCCGTTTTACTGTATTTGACCTATACATGGGAAAAGTGCGCACTTTCAATGAAGTGGCGTTTTTTAAGATATACATCGATTCACAAATTGAGTCCTGGATATGAATGGATGATTTCTGAGTAATATACGTATTTTCCTTATAGTTAACTCGTATATAATTAGTTATACATAACACAGAAAACTTTAAGGTGTTTAGAAAAAAATACGGCATACTGAAATATTCAGCTTATTTTATGAATTGATTGTCATGGTGCTGTGGGTTTAAATTTCTACTGCATATTTTCATGTAAAAAATAGACGCAGTATTTGAGATTGATGCATGGGTTGCTCACTCACTTGGCACAGCGCCAATCAGGTCAACCGCACACGTCAACCGAGCATGATGGAAGAGCCCGCCAGAAAAGAGGCGGGACAAATGCAGTTTTACAGGCAGTTCGTCCAACCAGTTTACGCGTTTTTGTGCACGATCAAATTCGGGCTACTAATAACAATGGTGATTATATATAGCTCTATTTGGCATGCGATTTCTAGGCATGTGACTTACTGACACAGAAAGCTGTGTTTTGGTATTTACAAAGGAAATGATTCGAGGATCAAGTGTCAATTTATAACGATACGGAGTAGTAATAATGTTTTAATGTAGTTAACTATTTACGTAATTAATCGCAATTAAAAAGGATTTCAGTATGTCAACGAAACTTTCAATGATTCAACTCATTCAAGTAGTAACTAGTTACAGGAATGCGTGTCAGATGTTTACAATTAATATTAAATTTGCTATGATGAGTTAGTAAAACAAGCCGCGTATTAATTCCTGTTTGTTATGCGATACCGCGGTGCATTAAACGCAAGTATATTAGTCGTCGTTTATGAGAAAAATGTTCCTTAAATTTGACTTTAAACGAGTATCAAATCCAAAACACGTACAACTTCCTAGATATTTTAAGTGACGCATCCTACGCAACACACACGCAAAAAACCAGTAGAGACCCACAGAATAACCCCAAACCCAAAATCCGAAAATATTCCGCATCATCGATCGTCAGGGTGGAGCGCTGGGAGTTTTCTTGTTGCCCGGCTGAATACACGACTTTTGAATTTAGAAATAAAGCTTTTGAGAATGTCGGGTGAAAAAAAAATTGATAAAGGTTTTGAAATTTGATAGCTTTTTGTAAATTTCTATCCAGTTTTATAAGTTGTAATTAAAGTTTTGAATTTTACTGTCAGGGGCTGTTACCATCATGAGATTTCAGCCAATTGTCTTCTGTAACACACCTTGTTCTGCATTCCCCTCAACTCGTACATGGCCCCTTTGAATTGGATTGCTTCAAGTTTCTTTTCAACAGATGATTCATTAAAACGTGAAATGACTATTTTAGAATATGTTCATTTTATACTTGGTAAACAATTGTGTTGATTGTTAAGCTGACGTATTTTTGAGGCTGAATAGCAGATTTTTCTGCTAGTTTTAAGTAGTTGTATACCGTGAACATCTATCCCGCACGCTCCTTTGCAGGATTTTACCCTTAATAGATTGTATTGTTTTTCAGAAGTTACATATGGACTGATAAAACAGTTACATTCACATAGACCTTATCTCACGAACAACCTTACAGCAGATCCCCCAAGTCAATGGAATGAACTGACCCACATTTATAACGGGTATGTTTTAAAATTACCAAATGGTGCCCTCTATTGGTCAATTTGGGATATTATTTTCTTGAATTCTTATAAATGCTGTTTGGAATACACTCAAAGGCCACTTTATTGAGTACACCTGCTTGTGAATAAAAACAGCCTGTTTCTCCAAATAGCAAATCATGTGGTTGTAACTGAATATATACAGCACACAGACAGGGCTGAGAAGTCCATTTACTGTTCGACAAAGCATTACAATATCTAAGGCACACAATATAAGTGATTTTGAATATGGGTGTTACATTTGGCCAAACATGGGTGAAGAAAGACTGGGAAGTAGATGTGAGTACACAAGACAATTAGACACTAAGACAGTTAAGTTAACAAAGAAACCACGGCCACCAGCGACGACAGCACTAACCACAACGTAATTGCTCATCTTGTGAGCCAGGACCTAAGCCCTTACATATAAAGGGGAGAACACAGGCGCAACATATGAAGGCAGTCAGGGTAGGATGGTTGGTAATTGAGACACAATAGGCTATCACAATAGGTAGGCCTGACAGTGGTATAAGCACATATGTTCCTGCACATTAAAATGCTTGTTGAAACTGTAAGAATCATTACAGGTATAGACATACATAGCAATGTTAGAAAAATCTCATACTTCTCTCATTTCATTAACTTTTACAATTCTGTGTTCCTGTTTCAACTGCAGTTTAACTTGATTTGAAATTTAACTTGATATGGGTGTAGAGGAAACCTCTGCTGAAGTTGTGGAGAAGCGTGTTGGTAATGAGGTGAGTAGTCAGCATCCTTCTCAGCCACCCCAGAGCGGCGGTGGGTGAGTCAGCATTCAGGGTGCAGGCTCTGTGCCGGGGAGCTCCAAGGACGGCGGCCCCCCGGAGGTTGTGGGGCAGAACTGCAAGGGTGGGCCCAAGAGGGTTAGTTACTGCTCCTTATCAAAGCATCTAAGTGTAACAAGGAAAAGGAGAGGAAGGAAATGGGAAAAGAACAATGTGCACATTTCATGTTTCCAGACTGCATTTGTATTTCTGTGGAACAGAGATGAACAGCCTTTTGATGGAGTTTTCCGGAAGGCCCACGTCTTGAGCATGTGGAATTATTTGGCAGGAGCTTGGAGAAGCCAGAAACGGTATGTGGGGACAGTCGGTAGTGATCGAGTGGGTGGAGGGCAAAAGTCTAAAGGCTGAAATTTGGGAGGAACCACTAATGAACGGGCTGCATCATAAATTACTTATGTGATAAAGGGGTGGGATTTTGATACACTACCACTCACCGATTGGTCTAATTTAACAGGAACCAATAAAGTATCCAATGGGAAGCAAATTGAATCAGTTAGTCATTAGTCATGTAAGATTAGCCTGCGGGTGCTGAAATCAATTTCTACCATCGTTCATAAATATTCATACACTTAAATTAAGGTTTAAAAAGCTGAATATTTTCAAACTAAATAGGAGGGATACACCCACAAGCAAAAACTTTTGACACGTAGGCTAACTAGCCAGCATCAGGCCTGCCTTCTTGGGGGAGAACTTGGGAATTTGCCTGAGGTTTGGGGGGGGCTTTTCCCAAAAATCAGCTTTTCCCAGCATGACCTGTTCCCGTGGTGCGTAACTAGGCCTAGAGTGAGGGTGTCGCAGAGGCAGCGTGCATGTCTAGGGTGCCCTGATTACCGCTGCATCTTCACTGCATTTTTGCGCAGCCAGAGAGGGCAGTTTAAAAAAAGCCAGCAGCAAATTGGGGCAGCGCTTTAATTGAAACCTGACCTCTTTTTTTTTCTTTTCGTTTTTTCGAGATTGCAGTCTCCTCCTCTGTGCACTTCCACTGCACTCGGGTGCAGATCTAGACACCCCTCCGACTGCGTGCCACTCCGTCGCCCCCAGGTCGCCGCTGGGGGAGAAAGAGTCTCCCCGTCGCCATGAAGCGTTCCAGAGCCATCCGCGTCTTCCGCAAGCCCAGCTTCTCCAAGAAGAAGGACAAGGAACTGAAGGTGAAGGAGAAGATCAGGGAGGACAAGGAATCTCAGGAGCCGCCGGCCACCGATGTGGTCAAGCAGTGGAAGGAGAAGAAGAAGCAGAAGAAGAAGCCTGGTGCGCAGCAGGAGGCGCCTTCCATGGCGATGCCCGCACCGGGGCCTGTTTTTGGGGTGCCGCTGGCTGAGGTGGTTCAAAGGACGGTGCTTTGCGACGGCATCCAGCTGCCGGCCATCTTCAGAGAATGTGTGGACCATATTGAGAACCATGGCATGTGCGAAGGCATTTACCGCATCTCAGGTGAGCCCTACAGCAAAGGCATGGGTGTCAGAGAGGCATGGATACCCTAGCGGATTCAGGGGCCCCCAGAGAGGCATGGATTCCATAGCGGATTGAGGGACCCCCAGAGAGGCATGGATTCCCTATCGGATTCAGGGACCCCCAGAGGGGCATGGATACGCTAGTGGATTCAGGAGCCACCAGAGAGGCATGGAAACGCTAGCAGATTCAGGGGCCCCAGCACTTTATTAGGGCCCCTGAATATGAAAAAAATGACATATACTCCATTTTGGGCAGCCCAGAATTTCTAGCTATGTACCTGGGCTTAGGTGATACCTGTTCCAGCCTGATTCATCTATATTCCTTTAGGGTTATGCGGAACAGGGTAATGGGGGGGCAGGGAAGTCGAGGCAGTGAGGCAGGGGGCGCTTTTGGATGGGATGCTGGTCCATTGCATGGCAATCTCTATAATTAGAGTTGCTAGTTCAGCTAACAGTATGTTGTTTCTGGACCGTGGAAGGAAATTCAAGCACACACAGGGAAATGCAAAATCTGCATGGATAGCCAAGGCAGGAATGGCTGAAGGGATGAGGCTCCTGTACTAGTCTCGTGAAATGTATGTTTCATAACAAGCATCAGGATCCTCTGGTGCATTTAGTCCGATTATTCTATAGTGTTGAGGACAATTTCCAAAGAAATGACACTTTGGCTTCTGATGTCTGATGCATGGTGTAGTGACCCCCTCTCCCCCCCCCCCTCCAAATGCACTCTTAGGGGTGAAGTCAAAGATCGAGGAGCTGAAGGCTGCATACGACCGGGGAGTGCCCCCTCACCTGGGGGAGCAGGACCCCCACACGGTGGCAAGCCTGCTGAAGCAGTATCTGCGGGAGCTTCCAGAGCATCTACTGGGACAGGACCTGGCCCCATGCTTCGAGGAGGCGTGTGACCACAGCACCCAGGCTGAGACGGTGCACGAGTTTCGGAGGCTTCTGGAACTGGTGGCGCCACCTAGCCGCCTGCTGCTGGCCTGGCTCTTCACCCACATGGAGCATATCATCAGCAGGGAGGTGGACACCAAAATGAACATCCAGAACATCTCCATCGTCCTCAACCCCACGGTGAAGGTCAGGTCTGGAAGGAGGGGTGGATAGCCAGTGTGAGGCACAGGGTGGCAAGAATATTTTTTTAATAATAAAAAGCAGCTCTTATTAAATTAAATTCTGATGAGAATTCAGTTATTGACTAACAGTCACAGAGGACTCAATGCCATTTCAGCCTCAAAACATTGACCTGAAAATTATTTACAGCATCTGGAACCTTAGCTTGAAGTCTGGCATTTTACAGGCAGCTAAAATGACATTTCACTCTTATTTCCTCCTCTGAAGCCATTTGTTGCCATTTAAGAGAGTATTTAGTTAATTTCCGTTTTTATGTGCATTCTTTCCCATTGTTACTGTTTATTCGTTATACGGTTGGCTCTTCAATAAACAGGCCTTCTTGGTTTTAATTCAAACTATTGGGCAATAAACTAAAAAGCACTGAAGCATATTGTTACGGTAGGGTGCCTTTTATTTTGAGAAAGACATTTCATACTAAACACACATTTATATTTCATTTTAAAAAATATATAAAAAACAGGATACATAGAGGCTTAAATGTATATAATTTTGTACTCCTTAATAATTAAAAGAGTTTTTCATTCAGAAAAGGAAATTACTTTGCTATCAGGTACATTGGCAGCTAGTGACTAATAAAATTTAGGCACTAACAAGATAATACATTTTACAGCATTAAAATGGTGAGTTTTTTCTGAAGACATAAATGTGCAGAGGTGGAAATTTCAGGTCCAGAAAGTACAAATCCAGACCGTGATTTAGTTTCAACCAACCAGTTGAGCATGAAGAGTCACAGTTACAGAGTATTCTACTGGTTGGTTGAAACTAAATCACGGTCTGGATTTGTACTTTCTGGACCTGAAATTTCCATCTCTGGAAATGTGTCTTAAATGACAAAATAATGGCAATGAGTTGTTTTATAATTTAACCTCAAACATAGTAGAGGTTCTACCTCCTCTACCTCTATGAGTCCGCTGCCTCTGATGGGCTATTTACTATTATTCAGACATAGAGAGTATTGACATTATAAAGTATCAAACACAACATTTAAAAAATGTGTATCACTTTAAGAAAAAGGCGTGAGCACTGTATGAGGTTCAGGACTGAGCAGGGCAGAGCCTCCTCCATCGATGGCCTATGTGTTCCCATCCCCACAGATCGGGAACCGCGTCCTCTACATCTTCCTCACCCACGTGCCGGAGCTCTTCGGTTCTGTGTCCCTGAAGCCTGCCGTTCGCCCCTTGAGGTGGCCGAATGTGGCGTCCGTGCCCAGCCTACCTGACACCGCAGACAGCATCGAGGAGGAGATCCGAAGACAGGTCTGCCTGGAGCAAACAAGCTCTAGATCAGGGCTCTTCCAGTCTGACCCTCGATTCCAAATCCAGGCTTTGTTTTCAGTCCTCCTGGGTAGTTAGTTTAGTAATTAATAATTACAGATTCTGATTGGGCACAGAGGCTTCATACCTGGCCCACAGGTAAAGGAAGGCTGGAAAATTTTGAGGACTGTGACCGTGATTGAGCCATGCTCAAGAAGGTTTTACGGTCCATGGGGGGGGGGGGAGCGTAATACTGTACAAGACAGTGTTTCTCAACCCTGTCTTCGGGGACCCCCAGCAGTCCAGATTTTTGCTCCCTCCCTGCTCCCAGCCAATCAAGAACACCAAATACCTGGTGCAAGTGAGTTGGAAGCTGGGAGGGAGCAAAAATCTGGACGGTCTGGGGGTGTAAGGTGCAGTTAATGTTGTTAAACGACCGTCACGCTCCAGTAAATGTCTGTGTCTTCACGCGGAACAGGAGTTCCTGCTGAACAGCCTGCACCAAGACCTTCAGGTCGGGGAGAAGGACCCATCCAAAGAGGAGCGGCTGTGGGAGGTGCAGCGCATCCTGACGGCGCTGAAGCGTAAGCTGCGTGAGGCCGAAAAGCAGGCAAGTACTGCAGGACGACCAATCCACTGTAGGACTGTAAGGGTAATGGACCAATCAGCTTCATCTGACCGTTACACAAGACAACAGTATACCATTTCCCTCCTCTGTGAAAGAGTCACTACTGGTAAAAATAATACTGGAAAAATAATTATAATCTTTTTATTCAGTTCTGGGGGCAGCAATGTGGCACAGTGGTTAGCGATGTTGCCTCACATTTCTAGGACCAGTGTTTGAGTCTCCACCATGGCTCCGTGTGTGGAGTTTGCATGTTTCCCTGTGTCGTCGCTGGGTTTTCTCTGCAGTTTCCCCCACAGTCTAAAAACGTGCTGAGGTTAATTGGAGTTGTAAAACAGCCTGTAGGTGTGTGTGTGTCCCCTGCAATGGGCTGGTGCCCCATCCTGGGTTGTTCCCTGCCTTGTTCCTGTAGCTTCCGGGATAGGCTCTGGATCCCTTCCACCCTGAAAAGGGTAAGCAGTTACAGAAAATAGATGGATATTAACTTCAGTTGCCAGTCCTGATAATATTTAATGATCTACACACCCTACTTCAAACAAGCATTAAGTACAAATCTAAACAGATGACCAAAAACAATCACTTGATTTAGGAGTTGTTTTCCTCCACATTGTTTCCTGGTGAATTTGGGAAGTTTTGCATTTGTTTAGGAGCTCTACCTCCCAACACTGATATTCTGATTGGAGTTTCACTGCTGGCCCTGTACACCAGCACAGTTTTGGCTCTTCTTGTTACCAGATGTTATAGTGTGATGTAGAAGGATCTGAGCTAATGACCGATAACCTTCTCTGGAAATCCAGGAGCGTGAGGGCGAGGATGTCAAGGAGCTCAGCGGTCAGCCCTCAGAAGACTTGTGCAAGGGGGAAACATCAGAGAACGAGGTGATCAACACCCTGTTGGCCCAGGTATGGAATTACCAACCCTGGTGGTTATTTGTGATGCTCACTTTGCTTTACAATCTCTTGCCCATGTTTTTCCACACTGGGGTAGATGGTTTACAGAAGCAGTGTTTACCACAACTCAAGCCAGGCATTTGCATGAGACCCCCTGTTGGACAGAAACTGCAATACACATTAAATAAACACATTCCTTATTTAGGAGATGCTGAATCAGCATGTTCTACAACCTGCTAGCTAGCTATGATCTTCTACCTGTAGGTGGAAGCAATTTATTTAGTTTGTGAAACATCCGAGAGTCCCCAAAAACACCAATGTTGCCCCGGGGTAATAGGTAGGGTATCAACCTGCTCTGCTTAGCAAGATGACCACCCCTCTAATCGCATGGTTCCAGCTCAGAGAATCCGCTCCATTAGACTCATTCATGCTCAGTGATCTCTGAAGTTTTATTGTTACATGTGTTCTGAGGAACACAGCAAATTCCACAGTCGCGGGAGAGGAGACAGATGCATGGGGGGACAGTAAGTCAGAACAACAGTGCAATGCAGGACAAACAGGAGTGAACTACAGGGCAAACAGCCGTGCAATGAAAGATAAGACATTGCAAAGCAAAAGGGAACAGGAATTATCATTTGTGCATGTTCGTGGGTGAAAGCATTATCAGAAAACAAAATTCACAGACAAAATATCAAAGCATGGGTTTAGAAACGGGAAAGAAACTTCCTTTGTGATTTAACATAGGCACTTGCACCCCCTGCAGGAGAACGAGATCCTGACAGAGCAGGAGGAATTGCTGGCGCTGGAGCAGGGCCTCCGCAGGCAGATCGCCACGGAGAAGGAGGAGATCGAACGGCTGCGGGCTGAGATTGCGGACCTGCAGAGGTGCGGGGTGTACTTACACAGGGGAAACCGCCACACGAGTTTGCTAATGGGCTACATGTCTGTGCAGATAGTAAAGGACATATATACATTTCACCTTTGTTCTCACAAAAAATCTCCATCCAAATTAAAACACCAAAACATGCTGTCGAGAGCATGCCAGACCAACAGTGCAGTCGCCACATGTAAACGGGAGAGGCGTAACGGCGTGCACTCCGACCGTACAAGGCAAAAGCCCAGCACGTCTCAAACCGCACACTTTTTCTTTTCCTGTGGAAGAGGGTGGCACTGAATTCAAAGTGTGCACGTATCAGTTAATAGTCAAAATTTAAAAAAAAGACGAAAACAAACAACATTGCACACTAGCACCGTGATGCATGACATTGGTTACGTTTTGGTGTTTAAATGCCTTTGTCAGGGTCAGTAAGGAAAGAACTGAAGTGTCCAACAATATCATTTTCATATTTCTGAAACATTTTTTCTGTCAGCACCTCAGATGTGCTTTTACATCTATATAGATATCATTTGTATTTTAACATAAAAGGTATAATTAATACAGTTTGATAGTTTATATGAGTAGCTTGTGTGAAGCCAAGTGAATGATTCCTTGTCTGTCAGGGGTAATTATTCACCGTACTCTGTTGGGTTTTGTGCATAGATTGCTGATTGATTTTCTTTATATATGGTTATAGGAGGCCCTCTTTGTTTAAAGTGTGTTCCTGGAAGCTGAGGTCGTATGGTCAGCTTTGGTCGTTGCGCCTCATAATTATTATTTTTGATCTGGTAATTTGTAATATACAAATTGAGCACTGACTTTAGATAAGAGCAACTAATGTAACGGGAGTAATAGTTATCTTTAGGCCTCAGTCATCTGTATCAGCTATTGATACCTCATTTAAACATGGCACAAACGCGACAAAACCTATTCATTAATGGAAGATTGTGGACCTCCATAAACACTGTTCACCTAAACTGCAGTACTTCACCGTCCATGTAGCCGTTAAACATCCTGACTGATGGCCTTACGGTCTCCCCCCACCCCAAGCCGACAGTCTGGGCGCTGCGAGACGGAGGAATGCTCCTCTGACAGCGACAGTGAAAGCGAGGATGAGGAGGAGCTGAGGGACATCCTGGAGGATTTGCAGAGGCAGAACGAGGAACTGGAGGTGAAGGCAGATTCACATACATCAGCTTGGGGCCTTTCGCAAAGGGCCGGTGTGTATGCAGGTTTTTGGGATATCCTTCAGGTCAGCTGTTCAAACCCAGGCGTGAGAACTCTTCAGCCAATCAGTCCTCTAATTAGTAATCTATTTAGGGAGCTGCAGCAAAAACCTGCGACACCGGCTCTTTCTGGATAAGATCGTCCACCCTTGGCCTATCGAGTAACGTCTCATAATACGCACGTCCCATGAGAGCCTTTACTACAATGTTTCGGGAGACCAAGGGCGTAGGTTTGGTTTCACCATTGAAAGGGACCAAACGGCCCCAAACCCCCGCTCCCCATAAACACACATGGTACTCCCACAATATTGGTAGGGACATGTCTCTACTGTCAATCAACACCCTCGTGAGAGACTTAACACACAGATGTAGTGAATGTTGGTGAACATATTATACCACGAGTGAGGCATGTGGCAAGAACCAAAAACCGATCACACTGCCACCAGAGAGGATTAGTTATATGTGTCTGATATTGCACCTTTTGTTATAAAGTATATTCAACTTTTCCCCTACAATGATGGAGACAGATTGACTTGCAACCTTAGTCTTAGTCTAACCTAGATGTAAGCCTATGGATAACAGTATCACAAAACTATACATGTTGTTTTTGGTCAGTTTTTTCCAGCTTTTATGCTGTTTCAGTCAAATATGTTCCCAAATACTGTAAAACTATGGTAATAGGTCAGGAACAGCTACTGACGCATATAACATGAAGACGTCTCACTCTTTGCGGCAGCTGAAGAACACCCACCTGACGCAGGCCATCCATGAGGAGCAGGAGGCCATCATCGAGCTGCGCGTCCAGCTGCGCCTCCTGCGCAGTGAGCAGCAGGGGCAGGAGCGGCAGCCAGGACACCCACCCCCGGCCCTCCCCCACCGGCCAGAAACAGACAGACCACCACGGAGCCCAGCAACTAGAACCACCAGAACCTGCGGTCCTCGTTCCCCATCGCTATAAACAACCACTTTCGTCATGGCTACCACACTACAGGGGTGGGGCCTGCACACCAAGGATGTCCTTAATCTATTATGGTCATGTCAAGGCATAGAAAAAAGAGCTGGTAATATAGCTCCTAAGCCAGAGATGAATCTTTGGTGTCTGCCGGTTCATTAAATATAGTCTCACAACAAAATGCACGTTAGATTTCCTCTTCACAAGGCTTGAACAAGTCACTTGAACACCAGTGGGGTCTCTGGCTGCTGCTCTCTCTATTGTTCCAGTAAGGTCGAAATGGTGCATACACCACCAGCAGGGGGCACTCGTCGGCACACAAACCAGGACAGATTGCACATTTCACACACTGTGTGCAGACCAAGCACAAAGGCTGATGTTCCGTTTCAGCTATAAACAAACAGGAACCACCACCCCCTTCCTTGTCAATACAGGATCATTAATGACTAGGGGAAGGATTTTGGCTTCTTAGACCATTCTTCACGAGAACAATATAGCATTAGACTTTTCCATATGGACAAAAGAAATTCCCTGATAGATAAATACAAGGCCCCAAGGGCCACCAAAAATATTCAAATGAGAAGAGGCCTCCCACCCTTCAAACATGTAAATGATTTCAGTGACTTCATGGATCCCCAGAGGAAAAAGTCCCATTTCATCCACACAGTGTCCAAGTGCTGTTTTGCATTTTCTTTTATTTTGGACATATAGGGGACAAACATAACAATACTAAACACAACTGTAGGTCAAAGTGGAAAAAAAATCTGCTAAAGATTATATGTACAGGATAAGAAAAAGGACAGGAAAAAGGTGCAGAGTTTTATTCTCAAGTTTAAAACACCCGACTTCAGCAATGTGCTTCATCGTGCCGTCGGCTGCCTTCCCTGGTCAGGGCCTGAAACGGCCAGCACAACTGACAATATTTTAAAAAAGGAAAAAAAAAAAATTGTTCCTGTTAACAAGACCCCTGCAGAGTAGGGTAGGGGGGTTCCTGGGTACAACAATGTGCTGCACTAGAGGTTAAAAACACCAGAGCCCTTAGATCGCACCCACTAGACGTGAGCTACATGCCACGTCGATCATTTATGCCTCATCTCTATTAAAAAGAGCCCCATAAATTTTTGGCTGGGCCAACGCGTTTCCATAAAGCTTCATGATGCTGCCTCCGGCTGAGTGGAGGGACAGTCCATTTTAAAAAGTGACACTCAGCTGAGTTTTTCCAAAGAGCCCGTTCTGGACATTCAAGTATTTTTTTCTCGTTTTTTCTTTACGGAAGACGTTTTTAAGGCTTCGGTGGCAAGTCAGAGCACAAAGACAGGCCTTTGTAGAATGGAGAGGATGCTGGGGGAGGGGTAAGAGTCTCAAGAAGGTCAACTCGTGTGGCTTTTGTAAGCTTGTAGTGCCTGTGGTAGAGATGCCCCACCCCCTTTCAAGGGCAGGGCGGGGTGGGGGTACAGTGGGGCACGCTCAGTATGTGGAGGACGCTGTGCTCATGGCGTCCTCGCTGATGCGCGTGCTCCCTGGGTGTACGCTGGCGAAGTACTTGACGTCCTTGTCCAGGTCCGTCTGCAGGGCCACCAGGGCCTGCTCTAGCGCCTCCTGATGGGAGTTGGCAGAATGCAGGAAGTATTCTGGGTGGGGGAGGGGGGTGGTAGAGGGAGAGGTGGCATAAGGAACACATCCTGGCTCCAACAGGCCAAATCTTAACCCTCTGAGCCTAGCTGCATCGTCGACTATGCAGCGCACTGTTCGCGTCTATTTCAGTTTATATCTCGTTGAAATCTTCATGTAGAATCATGAAAAAACGCTGGCTAAATCCGTGATCTGTCTTCTCAAAACGAACATTGTCGGAAGTATTAAAGTTTTAAAAATTAGGTTAAATCGGCAAAAACTAAACCATGTCACCTTTCTTTGTTTTACCTGCATGGGG
>JAODLD010000001.1:21969247-21991928 GCA_026781065.1 Mormyrops boulengeri
CCCCCCCCCCCCCCCCCCCCCCCCCCCCCCCCCCCCCCCCCCCCCCCCCCCCCCCCCCCCCCCCCCCCCCCACGAAGCAGAAGTGAGCAGGGAGGTGAGAACAGAGAACGCTGAGCTCAGCGAAGGCCAGCCAACCCTTGGGGAGGGCGACTGCTTCATCAGCAAAGCTGCAGCGAGCAGAAATGCGACGGGGGAGGCAGAGCGCAGGAACCTCTGGCGGGCCGACCGGCCCTCCCCACACAGGAGATTAACCCTGAAAATGCACGTCTGATATGAAGTGATGCCTCACTTGTCATTTCCACAAGTACTTGTGAAATTCTTTAGTTGTGACATCCCATCATGCTCTCCTTTTAAGAAATAGACATTGGTCAAGTTGTTTCAATAGATCTCATGGGCGATAGTGGGGGGTCAAACCTTTCAGGTTGCGGACGATAAAAGGGTCAGGCCAATTATCCAGCAGCCTTGGAGCATTTTCGGGGGATAAGGGCCTTGCTCAAGGGCTCAAAGGAAATGGGACTATTCTAGAGAGGACAGGATTCGAACCGGTGACCTTCAGGTTACAGACACAGAGGTCCAAGTACAAAGCATATCCATATGCACCCGACTCAGACCCAGAGTTTCTCACGTGCTTAGAACATGGTTTTGGGTTCCACACTTGAGACTTGCTCATGAAATGTGAGCCCTGGGTGCGATATTCAACCCCTGTGATGAGCAGATCGCTGCGGGCAGCTTCTCACAAGGGTGGAGCAGTGTCACCTCTACTCACACAGGGAAGCGTATCCTCAAATTGGTGCTCATTGCATTTGTGTTTATCTAGGGGCATATGGCCTTAAAAGTACACTCGGGATAATGACAGAATACTACAGTATAGCACACTACACAATGTTTTTTGACCCTGTTTTTGCTTCTTTCAATATTTACTGGGCAATTCCATTCCAAAGTCTGGTTCATGTCATGTTTCATAACGCTGATAAAGTGCTATGTACTTCTAACATGTAAATTAACACCAGTTTTGAGGATATATGTCTATATTTTGAAAAAAAAAGATGTGCAGTGACTCATTACATGCATGAGGGCATTGTGTTTGCCAAGGAGTTTAAATGTGACATTCACAATGCTGGAATTACCCTACAATGATTTGGGTATAAAATTTGTAAACTAAGCAAATCATAGATAGCCTCAACATTTTGCACTTCACCATGATGCCTCAAGAGGGCGTAGTAGGCCCCGTTCTATCCCACTTCCAATATTCTTCCTGTCAAAAGAGTGATATTGCTAAGAGTGATATAACAGAAATTGTGTGGAGGGTTCGCTGCTCCCCCAAGACCAAAAAGAAGAACCCTGCACTTCATTCCTCTAGCTCTCTGCTTCGGGGTCAAATACAGTGCAGTACAAAGCTGTCAAAAATGAAATGGCTCTGAAGGGTTTACAGAGGGGTTAAGGCACCATACGGGTTAAAGACCCTTGGTAAAGCTGACTAGCAGAAGCACAATCTCATTTCAAACACAAAAGTAAAAAAAAAAAAATCTACAACCTCAAGTTAGCGCTTAAAGACATTTAAAGAGGCCTAAGACAACTGCCAAGGCTATAAACCATTTAAGAGGCTAAAACAGCAGAAGTCACCGTTTTGGTAGCTTAAAGGAAAAATGAAAGAACAGGTAACTAGATGACTAGATGAATGGCTGGCAGGACCGGGAAGTAGACATCCGAGGCTATACTGTTCAGCCGAGCAGCAGGGGTCTCCTGGAAGTCAACTCAAACTTAGAGCTCATCACGAAGCTTCCAAAGAACGCAGACAAAACAAATGGAAAAACTGATAGTTTATCCTGTGCGCTCCAAAACAGAGACCAAAACAGCAGACCAGCTGAACAGAAGTGTCCTGTCCTGCCATGGAGTTACGTCAAGCTTGAGGGTGACGGTAGCACATCAGATTTGGCCCAGAGCAGGATGGGGACCCTTGTCACGTGCAGCCTCGACAGGACGCTGTCGTTAACGGCTCAGAATAAAAATCTCACTGTTGGGCGACGAGGCACATGAATGGGTCACAATGGTGCTTCTGAAGAGCTGAGGTCACGATGTATGAATGGGGCTCTTATCTGACCAGGATAACTGCAGCACAGGCTGAGGGAGATGGGCTGCATTTTAAACAGCATAATTTATTAATTTCAATTTAATTCACAAAAAAAAATCTCAAAAGCTCTTGGAGAACCTTCATAATACACCAACACCTAATCAACCTGGCATTTTTTATAAACATATCCAGTGGAGTCCCATTTGGGTTTATAAAATTGACAGTAGAATCCCAAAGGTTCTGGAACCTAACAAGGCCCACTAGGCCAATGTTTCCACACCTTTGTGGCACCGTGACCCAATTTTTACCATGCCAGCTCATTTACAACCCTACATCAAGTATAGGTTTAAATTAATGCTATGATCAAGCACACCGTGCACTCTGCAATTGACGCTAATCAATGCCTATCGCACAAATCTGACTGGGTGTGCTGTGAGCTTGCTGGTTTAAAAATGCTTTCAATTCCAGCTCTACCCTGCGACCCCTTCAGAACTTGCCGAGACCAGTCCGTCAGTCTGTTCTTATTTGGAGTCAACGCGTCTCAGAAGGCCGCAGTCGGACTAGGATAGCAGCAAAACCGGTTCCCGGAAATGGAAGGAAGCTGGTGGTGCCCTCTGCCCCCCTCCCCCCCCCCCGTCCTGGACAGCACACCAGGCTCGTAAAGGTCTGGATGACGCAGGAGGCTTGACAAGCCCGGACCAGCCATCTCCGGGCGAAACGAGACTGGTACATTCCTGCCCGCCGCCCTGCTGGTGAGTTGCATAACCACGGATTGTGGCTCTGTTGGGAGGAACCGAGAGAGGAGCTCGGGACGTACCCCAGAAGGAACGGCAACAGGGAACCCCCACCCATCTTAAAAATGAAAAAGCAGCCATTTCATTTGGATTCTTTAAGTTCGCTTCCGAAAGCCCGATGTAGGCTTGGGAGGTAGTATGATAATATTGTAATACTGGCAACAAGATTTCTGAGGGGAGTGGGTGGTCCCCCACGATAAAAATCTGCCGCACCCCCCTGATGAATTTTAAAATCAAGCAAGATTTTAAAATACTGCCATAATGTTGCTCCTTCAAAATACCATATACAGTGGCATAACATCTGGAGGGTGTTGCAACCTACCTTGATCAAAAACACGACTCTCTCAAACAGTCCTCACTAACGAAAACACCGGATTAATATTTTGGCTTCTGGAGAGAAAATGTCCTCTGAAGGCACACAGTAACTGATAAGTTTGAGGGACCTGTTATCTGGGCTGTTAAGTCATAACCTGGACTGTTCTTGATTCCCTATTGGCCTAAGGGGAGTTGGTTACCCGTGGCTCACCTTTCACGTCGGGATCATCTATGTGCGGCTCAAGGTTCTCAATCATCTCCTCGAGCTCCTTCCGGCCGAGGGAGGGGGCCCCATAGTGCCCAGGTGGGCTGGTGCTTGCTTGCTCCGGGTCCTGATCCTCCTGTAACTCCAGGTCTATGTCAATGTTGGGGATAGGAGTCCTCCAGTAATGGAAGGAGTTATAGAGCTCCTGTTCAGGGACGGCCCCAGGCGTGGCCTCGGTAGAGGTGGCCGGCTCTTTGGGGGGGGCTGTATCCTGGTCCTCTGCTATGGTCGTATTCTCCACTGCATCCAAGTAAGAGGCCTCGCCCCCATCATCACCCCTGAAAGCCGGATCTGGGTCAGGATCTGGATCTGGCTCAGCCTCCGGGTCGCACAAGACATCCAAGGCCAGAGCCTCAGCTGCCTGCTCCCCTCCGCCCTCCACCCCAAGGTCCACACTGCTCTCCTCCGTCCTGCAGCACCCTGGTGCCTCCACATCGCAGTGAGGCTGGTGATCTGGCACCTCCGAGTAGGGGTATTCCTGGGTAAGATCCAGCGAGTCCGGGCTCAAAGTCACCCCCTGCTGGTCGGAGGCCGCCTCTGCATTTAAACCGGCTGACGGCTTGCTGACTGCCGCCTCTGAAGCTTCTCCACTGTGGGATAACAGGGGCTGAATTAGGTCTTGGGTTTGAGGGCCTATCAACTTAGATTGTTTGGATACTAAATTCCCCCAGAAACCAAGTAACATCTCAGGCAGGCCCAGCACATTAAACTATGTTATTTCCAGACAGGATTAGAGGATTAGTAGCCTGTAATGCGGAAGTTAGGATGCTATTTATGAAGATACGCAGGCAGGGAAACGGGCATACCTGCTGGGGGGACAGGTGCGCGTGCCATCCCCCCCCTCCTCCCTGAAGTACTGGCCAGCACTGGAGGGGCTGGCAAATGTGGAGATGAACGGGCCGAGGGACTGGAAGGCGGCCTGTCGCACCTGGCAGGGAAAAGGCGCTCCGCGATCAGCCTAAGGTAACATAGCGTACACGACATAGTACCGAAGCAGGAGTGAGCATCCATTACTGAACTCACTCGGATCATTAGGATGAACTGCAGGCCTGCGCTGTGTCCTGAAGGTGGCAGCACTGAGGGATCACAGTCTTACTAGAAATGAGGTCTCCTACAAACTTGGGCCTCATCTTACTCAAAAAGCAAGAATCCCATCACTCTGCTAGCATTAATAAATGTAATTCATTAACTAAACCAAGAACACATTTACATTTTTAGTGAACGTTTTCATCCAAAGCGACATTTTTGTGAGAAAGGAGGGTCAGACAGTGCCTGGAGCAATTGATGTTTAAGGGCCTTGCTCAGGGGCCTAAAAGTGAAATCACTCCGTTTGCCATGCATATTTAAACTTACACCCCTCTGATCACCAACCTGCTGAGCCACATGCCACCACCAATAAAGAGAATCTCACCAAAGGAAGGGGTGTTGAAGTGGACTAATTAGCTATAACAAAGAAATGGACCATCGGTACAAAGGGCGCCCCCCACCCCCTGGCACGCAGACTGACCCATCGGGACGGGTCGCTAATGAGGTTGATGAAGAGTGACGACAGTTTGGTGCGGCGCACTTCCTGAGAGGTGGTGGAGGAGACTGCCATGAAGCACTCTGCACAAGCCTTGCGAACGCCCCATACATTGTCGGAGCAGAGCTGGAAGAAGCGGGGCAGCTGGGAAGGAAGATTGGGGGGGGGCAGGGGTCAGAGAACACTTCCCCATCTTCCCCAACCCCCCATTTGAACATTTAACTTTTACACAACTTCAAAAACCGAAACACTGCAATAACACAGACATACCAGCAACTCCTCAGTCGCCTCACCCCCAACCACGCTGCACATGTCCCCAAAATTGGCTGCGCACACCTGACAGGGACAAGCCAATAAGAAGCGCTGTCATTGAGCGGGGAAAACAAGGCAAAAAGGGCCATCATTGGACAACTCAGGAGCCCATCAGCGCCTGTACCTTACGGGTTTTAGAAAAGGAGGTGGTAGAGAGGCAGACAGACTAAGAGTGGGTGGCAGAGAGGAACACACCTTGCGCACGTGGAACATGCGGCAGTCGCAGCACATCTCACAGAACCGCGGCAGGAAGAGCCGCTCTGTGATGTCCTTCCCCACCATCGGCGCCATCTTGCAGATGATCTACGGCCGGGCAGCACAGGGTCAGGTGGACCCAATGGAGAAAGTGGCACACTGCCAGGCTCGGCCCCCCCAGCCACACACAAGCCCCCGGCTCACCGCCATGGCTTCAGTCTTGACGTCATCGTTGCTATCTGGGGCCGTAAGGTCTACCAGCACAGGGCAGATCTGGCTCTCGATGTCGACACGCTCGATGAGCTCCTGCTCCAGCAACACCAGAAGCGCAGCCTGGCTCGTTTTCCTCACCTGCGGGGGGGGGGGGCATTGCTATATGAATACCCCTTAATCACGATGCCCCCGGCTGTTCAAAGTCAGTAACACTTAAGCAAAATCTCATCACGATTTTTAAGGATTACCCAGGGAATTTATATTTTTTTTTAAAAATGACTGATTAAATTGTTCTGTACGACCTGTATTCTTATGGTCTTAATTCAAAGCGAGGGGAGTGCATTAGATCTCTATCAATAATCACAGACTTAAAGTAGGCTTGGGCAGTACCCAATTCTTCATACTATCCAGACATACCGTGCTACATTTTCAAATGACTCCCCCACGATATACTTCACCAAATCGCAAGTTCAACCCCCCCCCATTTGCCATCAATATTAGAGACGCACTGATCGATCGATCAACCAGGGACCGGAATTGGCTGGTTTTCAGCGAGCTCAGCCCAATCAGTCGCACGCATTTCCAATACCGAACTGGTCAGTTTCACACATGCGCCACACGAAGGGCAGGCCAATTAACTGAAAACTGAGAAAGGTTAATATCGTCATCTTATGGTATTTTGTGTCAAAATTTGTCATTGTGCGAAAATCCTGCCAAAATGAAAACTTAAACGAAACAGCAACATCTGGATTTTAATTTTCCACTAATGTACAAGTCAAATGTGGAAAAAAAAAAACAAAACAAAAAAAAAAAAAAAACACACAAAGCCTTTGTCTTCATTTTCCAATTTGACTTTTCATTTCCTACTTTGCATGTTGTGAACTTGAAAATGAAAAGGCAAATATGTGTTAATTGGAGCGGACAGTGGCTGGAGCTATGGATCACCGCTATGCTTTCTCAGTGCATTTGCCGATTCTGTTGTCATCGCGTTTCTTGTACTCAGTTACCCTCGTTGCCCAAACTAATGGCAAAGTCACACACGGCTTAAGGTAGCTCCTTACTTGCAGCTTCCAAATCATTTAGCTCCTTATTCGCAGCTTCACTAGAAGGGAATGTTTACATGACACGTGCTGCAGTTTTTACAAGACATGTGGAAATACAAAATAACGTATGAAGTCTCCCTATAATGAAAATGTGGAATTACCCAGACATAATGTGATTTTCCTTTCGCAACAGTAAACTGGTCGCATGACACTGAGCAATTGTACACATCGATTTGAACAAGAAGCCACATTTCCAAATGGAGTGTGGAGGTCATATTCATCTTGGGTAAGGCAAATATGAAATGCTTAGTACATAGCAGGCACACCACTAGGACACTGACATTAGCAATGGGCCAGAGAGGTTTTATAGGCTACCTAGCTGGAAATATGATAGTCTGGGCCAGGCTAATTTCAGTGTTTCCTTACAATGGCATACCTGCAGAAATATGTGTGCCACATATTAAAAATTCTTTAACATATTTCATTTTGTATTTTAAAAACGACTTACCTATAAACTGTGCAGCACGTACCGCCGCGAACACTCACCTCTGAGGAAGGTGGGAATAACTCAAGCCGCAAGATAAAACGCCATGAATAAAAAGCTGAGTGAGTTGGGAGCTGCAGATGAGCAGCTAACTTAGGCCGCGTGCGACTTCGCTGTTAGCTTGGGTGACCATGTGCAAGGAACACGACGACAATGGAATCCGCATGCGCTATGACAAAGCGCAGTAGTGCCTGGGACGCTCCGATCCATAGCTCTGCCCACTGTCCACACCGATTAACATATTTGCCTGTTGCGAACTTGAAAAAAGAAAACGCAAAGTAGAAAATGAAGACAAAAAGGTTATTTAATTTTATTTTATTTTTTTAATTTTTCACATCCAAAAAATTCCAATGGTGAAATGCTGCCATTTCAATTTAGTCTTGTGCAAAAATCCTGCCAAAATGAAAAAGTGGAGATTGTATTTTCAGTTTATTTTTTGCAAAAAATACCTCACATTATTTGGGGAATTTAAATATACCGGAAAATAAAAGTAACAGACTTGTTTTATTTAAATCTGTTGCACCTGGTCTAGTTTGACAAAGTCAAATGTCAGATTAGGTTGGGCATACAGCAACTCACTTTCAGTTAGTTGTTACTTCTACCTCTTTCCAGTCACAGAGTACTTTAATTTTGAGACTTGTTAAAGTGAGAGATGATTCTGTAATTTAGTGCAGTTTGGGGGATAGTTGTAAAGTTTAACAATTTCTTTTATTATTAAAATTAAATTTTACATTGAAGAAAAGCTGATTTGTTGACATGCAGGAAAATTTCTATGTAGGAAAATCAGAATCGGCAAAAAAAAAATCTATCGCCGGTTCACACTTGAAAAAAATTCTGAATCAGCCAAGAAAAATCGCAATCGGTGGATCTCTAGTCAATATTTCAAAATACCGTGATATTACGCAAAACGGTGCAGGTTACAGTAATTCTGCCGAGCATACCCTGAAGTCCAACGGTTACAGCACATCATCACTTCAACTGGCACCATCTGTTAATGTTGCTCCGAGTCAGAAGCAAAGAGGTTGGGGGGTGGGGGTGGCAGCTCACTGGGAGGCTCCTACCTGGTTGTTCTGGTCAGCCAGGTATCTCACCACTATAGGCAGCAGGTATTTAGAGAAGGCGAAAGGGATGGAGGGCCTGTTCTCCTGGCAGAAGATGGCGATGTGTGGCACCTGCTCCATCAGCTCGGCCCGCACCGTGGGCTCTGCAAGGCGAGCAGGAAACAGGCATGGGTCACCTCCACAACCCTTATTTACTGACACACGTATTGGGAGAAACTCTACACCTCCATGGTCATCGTGTAACACCAGAAGCCCAGAGACACTGCCTTCGCCAGCAAAACAATGCGGATCGGTTTTCGAAATCGAAGAGCACATTTCCAAAACTCACTCAGCCCATTTTTGATGTTGACATGAGACCGTCGGTGACCTAAGGTCAGGCTTCCATGTGTTACAGTATTGGGAACCAAAACTCACTCTCTCCTCACATAATCTGATGAAGAACGTTCATTGCAGACCAGATCTATTCTACCACTGGATTCAGAAAACTGATCTCACAAAAAGGTGTTTTCAGGAATTTCATTATACAGCATCATCATATAACCAGTCAATGTGAAGTAATAGCTGCATGTGGAAAGGCAAATGTCAGCTGACCTTTATAAACCTAAGGTTGCATATTATTATGGGATTACAGGGTATAAACACCACTGGTAAGAGGCAGGGAGTCCCTGATCTCCTCACAACTTCATTTGCGACTCTGCATGCCCTCACAAGCGCAGATATCTGCCATGACGACACACTTAAGCCCAGCGAGGCGTTTTTTCTGTCTCTCAGCAAGCAGAGAGCATTCTGTGTGAGCCGGTGGGGCAGGGAGGGGATTAAAACTAAAGAACGGGGAGGTTAGCTACAGCCAAACAGCAGCACCCTCAGAGCAGCCACCCCGGTTAAAACAGAGGCTGGCTCTGATCGAGCATCCCCCACCCCCCGAGTGCCACAGGAATGACATGCAGCAACACGCGTGCGAGGCTTCACCCTCACCTCACGCGTTCAGTCTCCTGCAAAGCCCCCCCCCAAAATGCTAGTTACGGTACAGCTAGTGTTTCCTTCACACACCAGGCCGCCAGTGGAGGTGGGAGGGTCACGACCGTAGCATTTCCCTGCAGAAAACTCAACACTGAGCAATACTCCATAAAAACTACGGCCCCAGTCACTCATAAGATAAAACACAGCGTTCTTCTTTCTGAACTTGAAAACAAAAATTCCCTGAATCATATAGACGGTACATTCCAGCCCTGAGCCCATGTAACTAACTACCCCCATTGTCTACGAGGCACTTTACGTACATAATTTATTTTCTTGTCATGTCCTGCACAACATCCCAAATTAAATTCCTTCTATATAACAGTATTTGGCAAGAAATGTGACTCTGAACCATTTGCAGAAAGGTACAAACAGGTACATTACCAACGCCTGTTAGGCAAAACTACAGTGACTGAAAGAGAGGCCTTCATATTTCGCTGGGTATAATTTCAAAGGCCAAACCAAATGTGCTTGGATTTTATCATTTAAGTGCCACTAAGTGGCAATGAGATTCTTTCTTGAAGTATTTTAATAGCCCTCGTGGCACCGGATTTGCTTCTGCCATAAACAAATAGGACCAGACATAACGACAGCAAGATATCCAACAAAAATTAAGAAAAATACAAGAAAACTCCACCAATCGTATACTGAGGAGGAAAACCAGGCAGCCAGCAGTTCCGTTCTCAGGAAACAAGTCAGATTATCTAGCCGACCTACACAAGCACCGTTACTAAACAGACGCAATTAAAACAAGCCTGTCAGATTACACAGAAGCCTCTCAGTTTTAGAGATCGAGCTCCCGGCTGATTAGCTTACTCAAAAGTCAAAAGGATGAGGCCTCTAATTTCACACACCTTCGCATATTTCAACACCAGAGACTGGGCGCAAAGACGCCCTTCCACAGAATAAGGGCCTTTCTGATGAACGCTACCTTCATTTTTCCTTTACAGGCACAACATAACGTAATGCTATCGGGCTTAATCAGCACAACATAAGAAACGGCACAACAACAGGAACTTTCCATAATGCTTTATGACTGAGAATTATTGCTTAATGTGTTAATTGAATGATACAGGAACTGTGGTGTTGGTAGACATACCCAGACGTGTCCCTGAGAAAGTAGCAGGGGTGGTCGATTTGGGGGGAATGGCAGCAATGAGGCTAAAGAACCAGAACTGATATGGAAAGCACTGGGGCCACATTCCCATTAAACTCAGGATCACTCCTTAACACTATAAAGTTGGCCAACTCTCAGTAATTTAAAAGAAAAAAACTCACGTATAGAGAGCTGCCCCCCCACCCCCCCAAGGCACCCGTCCCACCCACACCCAGAGAGCGCCGAGTGTCCCCCCCTTACCAGAGTCGTCCGCCAGCCTGCTGACCCGCTCCAGCACAGCAATGCAGTCTCTCTCGTCCTCGCTCACTGCCTTCAGGGTGTCTAGCAAACTTCGAGCCACCATTTGCCTGAAATTAATAAGGAATTGTAAGGTAGTTTGACACAACCACAAAAACGACAAACAAAAGGCCTTTTGGATGGCTAACACATATAAAACGTTAATATGTGGCTAATTTCACAACAATTTATTGGTAGTATGTATAAGTGGAAAATGCGTACTAGTTAAGTCAAAACCCCTGGACGTGTACAAAGCTGAGATTTCATAAGCGAACGCTGGATTGGAAACTGGTTCCTGAATACTTAGACTTTTAGGATTGCCAAACGTACCTGTTAAAAATATTCTCACTGGTAAGGTATTTGTCCAATCTGCCCAAGGGTGTCAGCATCTCATCTTGCGATACGAAGTCCAACGCTGAAGGGATAATTATGATGTCAGACTCCGAGCTGTAGTCATCCACACCAACTATTAAAAAGATGGGGGGCGAGGCAGGGGAGACAGCATATCAGCACGGCCCACCACCAGAAGCGGCACCCTCCACCATCACTGAAGAAAGGTGACAGATACAAGCAGGGGACTTTTTTTTATAAGGCAGGGACAGGGCTGCAGCGATCCGTATTCAAACTGGCTGTTTTCATGAAAGAAGCCGATCAAGGGGTAAAACGTCGGAAAAACCTCAAAAGACCGGAGGATGCAAAAGGACCTTTTCCGTGAAGAATAATTAAAAAAAAAGAAAACAAGCATGCTCGACTTCCACCCATATCCGAAAAAACAAACCCGCCTCCCGAACACAGGCGCCGCCGGTCCGACCCAGTCAGCAATTTGTTTTTCTTTTTTGTCTAAGGAAAACTTTCTAGAGTGGTGAGCGGACGAATCGCGTCCGATTTCAACATTTCTTTAAATAGGGAACTGGTTCCGATCTCTGGGTCCGAGTGACCTTTCTGACCGGGTCGGGTTGGGTCGGCACAGCCCAGTCGGCCGACGAACAAGCAGCGCCACCCGTACGAAGCTGAAGAACTAGCGCATGGTGTCCGGCCAGCTGTTCGCGCTGCCTGGGGGCTCCGATCGGGGAAAAACAACCGCGGGGGGGGGGGTTAAAATCCACCCCCACCGCGTTTCCATAAACACCCTGCAGAACCGATCCAGCCGTCAGACACCGATTGCCAGCAATACGAATCCTCAGATTTGTCCCTCCATAAAAGGGTGTGGGAAATAATAATGAAAATGCCAGGAGGAAACGCAGGAAGCGAGCGGCGAGCCGCGGCACGTTTCCGGGCGCTGCCTGCAGTCCTAGGCCGACCGCGATACCCTGCTAGTGGCGGCGATACGGCGGCTTCGCCCGCAGCCGCAGCGTGAAAAACTGCCCGTTTAGTGGGGAGAATAAAAAACCGAGAATCAAACTTACATCCGTCAATTTCCTCCTGAGAATCTTCCTGAAGCAAAGATAAATCTGCAAATTAAAAATATATATATATAACCAAACATCAATCAGATGCGAGTAGGCGATGCCCAGACTATGGAGTCGCACTTTTGTTAAGCATAAAAAGTGGTTAAAAGCTACTATGTAAAAGAAAGGATTTAAAAACGCGGATAGCCGCAACTACGGTGAACGGTGCATACCCGCCATCTTGTCCCGGTCCTACATTTAAAGTGGTCTTTGCAGCTGAGGAGACACCTGGAAAGGAAAAGAGGGGAGCCGCTCCGCTGGAGACAGACGCGCGGGCGGACCGGCGACGTACACGTAGAAATTACGACGCCATCTAGCGGCTGGTGTCCACAATACACAGTCGGCGGGCAACCCTATTGTCCGGGAAGAAACACGTCGATCCACTTTAATACTTGTTTATATTCCGCTCGTGTCAAGAAAACCTATACACTCGGGCCAAACAAAGGCCTTAACAATAATGTTCAGAGTAATCACAGTCCAGTGTATTTACATTCAGAGCGGTAGTATGTTGTTTGCAAAAAATGTAGTGTCGGTTTAATTAAAAAATTAGTAATTCCAAAATCAGTTATATTAAACCGAACAGGGAAGCGCTAAAGCACTGAGAATTTATGGCTTTTAACTATACAAGCATGTTGATCATATTATTATTGATAGTATAAAGAAATATGCATATATGTAGTATGCACGCGTGTAGGTGCTTTGTATATGGTCGCATCGAGTAATATCTACAGTCGCCTGAATGTGAAAGAATAATCTTTTTTATATGAGATAACCTTAAATAAACCAACCTGCAACGATGGTACCCGCCAAAACACGAGTTAATTGACCATTTTGAAATAGACAGGGCGAAATGGGATACTAAATAAGTTTTGCACTCCTCTGGCTCCACCCTTTGGTTAATCGATGTCAAGACAAATAATCTTATAAACATTCGTACGGATTCAGCTATTTCCAGAAGTACAGCATCGTCACCCTTTACGCTGTTTAGTAAACCTGAAAAAACGGATTTGTCGCTGTGGCCGGATAGAGTCGCCACGCAGTTCACTAGGACCACTAGGATTCGGATTCATCACCAGACTTTGGTGCACTAAGTGAATAGCAAAAGCTAGGAATGACAGTAGCCAACATGCCTCGGTTTCAAGCACTGATTTAAGCCCCTCTTGTAAGGGCACGAAATCACGACCCAAGCAAGCCCAAAACTCACATAAGCAAATATTCAGACTTTATTCGCTGTAAGACATTGCGCAATACGGAAGTCCATTCAGTAACCTAGTGCAATGGCGCTCCAGAATCGTGCCGTACAGCTGAGCTCCGGCTGAGCGACTCCTGCGCGGCGCACATGTGACGTCACCCATAGCAACCGCAGTGGTCCCGGCCGTAAAAGCGCAGACACTGGTCGCGCGCGTTCCTTTCGCGAGCTGCAGATCCCGTCTCCAATCGCAGCGGTCCTTCGGCGCAGCCGCCGGCAGCGGTTTATTATTTTTCTTTCTCCCTTCCCCGAGGAGTGAAAAAATGTCCAAATCAGAGCAAATCCTAATTCTGGATCCGCCTAGCGATCTGCGATTTAAAGGTAAGGGAGTTGCACCGCCACTTACTGTGGGTGCAGGGACTTAGTTGGGGCCTAGCTATAACGCTGCACTCAGGATCGTGGAGGGGGGGGGGGTGTAATACTCACACCCTCTTCGTTGCTTCTTGTAAAGCCTCCGACGCCATTTTGACAGAGGTAAAGGGGGTTTGCGTGGTTCCAGACGGACTGTCGCTCGACTGGCCGGGACCACGTGCCTAAGGAGGTGCGGCGGGGGGAGTCTCCTTCACTGTGCCCCCCTGTCCCCCCGGGTTTGAGCTCTCCCATGCAGCCGGAGCAGCACTGTGCAGAAACTTGGCGTTCCGCTGATGTGTCACTGGGCCCGTCTGCCTCATGATCGTGTCGGATCGTAAAGGCAGCTAATTCCTCTTGGTTCCACGTTGCAGTTGGCAGTTTTTGGTCTTTAACTAGTTGTCCATGTACGCCCTGGTGGGTTATTTTTCTGTAGCGAGATCACTGTCCGTTAAAGGGGAACAACTTTTGTAACAATGTGCGGTTGATTTGGGAGTTTGGTCTCTGTATATATCAACCCTGTCCAGTTAATAACCCACCCGATCCCCCCAAAAAAGTCCGCATGGGTGGGTTCACTCTATCGCTGTTTTATTCAGTGCTGATTCTTGTTTCATTAAATTTCAAATAATGGAAACCGAAGCTTGTTAAATGCCCATGCAAAATTTAAAATACGTGCTAAAGAAAGGGTAGCTGATTATGACAGATCATTATAACGTAACAGAGTTGTTAAATATGGAAGATTGCCTTTTAGCTCTTATTCGTTTGTTAGCTCTAATGTCTGTATAGATCCTTGTTTATGAAGGGCTGTCACATAAAACTCGAGCGCAGGCTCCGGGTCCCTGTTAAACCTCTTATCTGCTACAAGTACGCAATAACTGGTGCTGGTTCAAAGGTTGCGATTAACGAGACGGCTGGCTTTATTTGTCACCCTTTACACTTGGAACCAGTATGTGGGATGAAAGGCACTGTGATCGGGTCGTGGTGAACGGCGAGCAGGTCACATGACAACGTGGGACCGCGTGTGCCGTTCGTCCTCCGTCACATGTGGCCGATCCTACTGTTTAGCACGTGAACTGCTGCACTGGCAGCAGCGTACCGGTTGGATGGACGGGGCTGTGTTCCTGTACACCCTCAGGCAGGCGAGCGATGTAGGCCTGGGTGCTTGGGGGGGGGGGGGAATCGCGCATGAATCTGAAAGCTCTTCTGTTTTTATGTAGCGTCGGGTATTTCACCTTAACCTCATACTGCTGAGCAACATCATTAGCTGTCCTGTCGAATGAACAGGTGAAATAAGATGCACGTTTACACTTAACGTTTCCTGTCATCAGTTAAATAAAGGCAAAGGGCGGTGTAAGTGCCTAAAATAAATTTGTTTCGCTGTTGACCTTATTCGATCCACAGATAAAATTTAAGAAGTCCACACTTTAAGAGGCAGCGCCGTTTTTAAGCGTGTTATTTTCCACCGGAGTATTTTGATATGGCCAGTTAAAGGTACGGTGAATGGAAGAGGTTTTAATTAATGCTGTCAGGATCCCTTCTGTACTGACACTTTCTCCTTTCCTCCAGACAAAACACAGTAGGGATTTACTGGGATTGACATGTCACCTACAGCCAGGCTTAGTATCTGTGGAATGCAATTATAACACTAAATCAACCTCAAGGTCTGGGAGAGGTGCCATAGTTGGAATATTATGGTCTTGCGTGTCGTTTGTGTTAATGTTTGCAGGTTCAAGTCCCATCACTGGGTCCCTGAGCAAGACCCCTAACCCCAACTTGCTGCAGGGGGGCTGTCCCTGAATTTAGAAAAAGTTGCTCTGGATAAGAGCGTCCGCTAAATGCTGTAAATGTAAAAGTTCCCCTTTAAAGCAATACTTTGCGGTACACTTTTGCCACTTGTGAACATACAATATCTCTTACATTGACTTTCATGTTGGGCTTCATTCTTCCAAAGCCAGCTACAATGCTTTTGATTTTACAAGCACCTATAATTAGACGAGTCGGGGAGCTCGCTCCAGTTTGGCTTCAGCGCTATTCCTGGGACTTGACCCAACAACCTGTGGGGTACATGTGCAGTCCCTTCCCTAGTGGATTGGGCATAAATTTTTTTGATTGCATATGTAGTGCTAATTGACTAGATGGGTCTCTCAAATGCGCCGATATGGGAATTTTCGCTGATATGAAACTTCTGAGTCAGGCTGCCATCCGAATCAGATTTACTGGCTAAGCATATTAACTGACACAAGGCATTTGGTGTCTCTCAAGTTAGACAATATACAGCCAAAACATATATACACAAAATATACATGCCATATACAGATTAAATATATGATAAGTAATATACAATAATGCACAACAACAATAATGCGCCTGACATGGGAATGCAGTATTTGTAGAAGGTATAAAGGCGCATAGCTGCGGCATAGCAGATGATGCAGGTCAGACATTTATGACGGTGATGGCATGAGGAATTAAACTGCTCCTGTGTTGAGTAGTTTTCATGTACAGGGTTCTGTAATGTCTGCTGGTGGGGAGGAGCTGAAGAAGCATGTGTCCAGGGTGTGAAGAATTTGTAATAATATCCCCTGTCCATTTTCTGGTTCTCGAATGCCTTGTTTCCACCAACGCGGTACCGGAACTGGTGCCGAACATTTTCCCAATGTGGAACTGGTTCCCCACATTTCCACTGCAAAAACTGGTCCTGGGCAAGAAAAAAACAACTCCAGCATGGCACCACAGAACAGCTGGTCTCAGAGTTTGGAACCGTAATGTCAGCGAGAGTGGGACGGGGTATCACGTTAAAACCTTTCGCATACCCAGAAAATTCATTCTGTATCCGATATAGTTTTGTCTGACATTGCCGGTGCCAGCAGTGAGACAACTTGCCAGTTTATTAACAGAATAACATATCTTTTTTTTTTATTCTGTAGAAAACAAAAGATCAATTCTCTGACCAGATTTAATAATAAATTATAAAAATGCAATAAAACCATGAGGCGGATAGCAAAGTTTTTAGCAAACATTTTTTTTTTGCGTGATCCTCAAAAGGACAGTGGTAAAACAGCGAGCGAGAATAAACTCACTCACACATACAGACAGGGAACCTTTAAGGAGACAAAAGGGGATACAGGCAATAGAGACAGAGCACAACAAGTCTTACTCTGAAAACATTTTTTTTTTCGGTTCTGCAGTTTATAAAAACTTAAAATCCAAAACTGATAAGTCTAAAAAGCAGACTATATATGAACCTTTACTTTACTCTCACTTCTACCTAACATTTGGGTTCTGTTCCTTTTTTGAAACCGGTGGAAATGCGAGCAGGTTCTCAAACGGCACCAAGCGAGAACCACCCCAGCACTGGCTCTGTGTTAGTGGAAATGACGCAGAAGAGTACAAGTTTTATGTCCTGCTGTCCTTACTGTTCTCTGCTGTCTGTTCATGTCCTGTTTCGTGGCTGCTCTAAACCATTATGGATGTACACAGGACGGATTCCATGACTGCGGAGTAGAGCTTTCTGAGCAGCGTGTGGCAGGCCGTAGTTCCTCAGTCGCTGCAGGAAGTATGTTATCTGCTGGGGCTTTTTGAGGATGGAGTTGATATTGGTCTTGAACTTCAGGTCTTGGGAAATGATGGTTTCCAGAATTCTGAAGGTCTCCACAGTTGACACAGTGCTGTTGAATATTGTGAGGGGGGCCAGTGCTGTGGGGTATCTCCTAAAGTGCATTATCTCCAGTCTTAAGTGTGTTCAGTTCCCAGTTGTTCTGACTGCACCAAAGCAGCAGCCTTTTGACCTCCTGCCCATCTGGTGTTTTACAGGATCATCTTTTATTGTAAATAAAATGTTGTTTAATATTTCAAAGAAATTTTTTTTTTTTCCCCCCCAAATTTCAAATCCGACACATTTATTAATGTATGCCTCATTTATACAGATTACTGACTGACTGGTGTCACAGTATGCATCTCATTAATATTTTAACCTTACTACTAATCTGCTTACCAAATTGTGAGCATAAGTAAACATCTGTGTAGTACTGAAAAGCCGGCATCTGGACACATTTTTGCACCAGTCACCTAAAGCCCTGGTGATTATCGCGCATGTGCGCATATCTTGATTATATCGCGATGTGATATTGTGCAGCCCTAATAGACACTTCTCCAGTAGTGGTGGATAACGTCCCATGATTGCATTGTCATATTAGGGACAGTTTTCAATCGCAATGTTTCAGTTTAAAGTCAAAGTCCTTTATTTGTTGTCTACAATGGACATATTCAGGCATACGCTGAAATGATAACCCTTACTTGCATAAACATTACTCGCATATAGACCAGATACTTAAAAAAAAAATATGAAAGTAGTGTTGGGCGGTATACTGGTTCATACCGAAAACCGCTTTTTATTATTGTAATGATATTAATTTTTCTTATACCGTAATGCCGGTTTAAATAGCCCACACAATGTTCGGAAAGTGGCGCAGCTGGAAACTGTTTAAGGTGGGACCTTTTTCACTGCTGCACCGCTAAAAATGTACCGTGAAAGATCAGAAATGGAAGATATAGCTGACGCTGGAGTTCAAAATAATGAGACACTGGGGTTGTCAAAAATCGATTCTCAGATAATAATCAATATTAAAAATTAGTATCTGATTAGATACTCATTTTCACCATTATTGATACCAACAGTGTGGTTTTCGCCTCATTCGCCGCATTTCAAACAGCACCACTACAGCACAGGCGCACACTCGTGCAGCCCCTCCCCTTGTCTCAATAGCTGCTGAACGCATTCGCACTGGTTAGCACATACCGAGTTGGCCGAACATGGCATATGCTGCAGTTGAAGGCACTTCGCAAGCTGCTTTAGTCAACAAAAGCACAAAACTGACGTTTGGAAGTATTTTGCAGACTAGCATGGAAAGGCTAAGGATGTGGATAAGCCTCTATGCAAACAGCGCTACGAAGTTGTGGCTTGAAGTCAGGTAGCACGTCAAACTTGGCGAAGCATCTTAAAGACCGACATCCCGCTCTTTATGAGAAATTTCGCGAGGTCAGTAAAGCTCGCGTTCCAGCAACACAGAACTATTAAACACTTATCGAAAATGTTAACTTGGCCGGCGCACACCTTAACATTACCCATTTATCTATAAGCAGTCAGCCAACAAACACGTTAACCGTATGTTATCATTATGGTAGTGGATAGGCGCAATGGCTAATAATAAAATAATATAGTTAATGTGGGAACAATGCAAAAACGTAAAACAAAAATGTGTCCTGTAAAATGTGGTAAACGCCCAGTCTTACTTTTAAAAAAAATACCGTCGTATACCATGAAAAATACCGTGATATAAATTTTTAGTCATACCGCCCAGCCCTATATGAAAGTATGCAGAAGTTTAAAAAGTGCCTCAAATAGCAATCAAGTAGCAAAGTAAAGACAGTGAATGTCTGAAAACATATGTGCTTTGATTAGCAGGTGTAACATGTAGTACGAGAACAATAAACTGGATAAATATTTGAGCAGTACTGCTTTTAATTTTTATAATCTTACATCGTGTGTAATGTTTAATGAGTCCTCTTTTATTCAGTGCATTGTACAGCTTGTTGCTCTAACAACATTAATGTGGCAGAAATGAGCTTGCATTGTTGTTGATTACAGATCTTTTTTGAATATAATCCAAACATGATTTCATTCTGAAGAACCACCAATTCTTAAGTTCAGTTTAGGGTGTGGAGTCGCCAACCTCACATGCATCTCTCTCTGAACACGCCGCCCGAATCCCACGCTACCCTGGAGACACCGAAAATATCCTCTGCTTGATCGGGGGCATCGCTCCAGCTTCTTAGTCACGTGGGCCGGGTTAATTTCTCTGTCCTGATAATTCTGCAAAAGTCTCAGCCGTCTGGGTGTGTCTTTTGGGCCAGCCGAATTCCCTGTGTGTGTGTGTGTGTGTGTGTGTGTGTGTATGTGTGTTTGTGGAGTCCATTCACAGCTGTACTCCTTTGGCCATTAGAATGATCATGTCACTGTTGGCTCCTTCAGCAAGGCCCATAATCCCAAAAACCTTCTCCATGGCTTCCCTGCACTCTAACCCCAAGACTTGCTTTCAACTTTTTCTATGTCTCTATCTCAACGGAGCGAAAGAATGACCAAAAAATTCCTATGTAGCTGCAAGTGGCAAATATATATATTAAAAATAAAAAATAAAAAATCATGGATGTAGTTGCTGTGATGTTGCTTTTCTTAAGTACCGCTAGCCTGTGGCTAACAGCACCACTGTGGCGCCGAGCAGCATGCGACCTGGGGATCTCCGTAGGTGGGGTTCTGGTTCCGATACCGTCTGGTAGCCGTACTTCCCGTCTTTGTCGACCCCGTATCCTGTTTCTGCAACTCGACATCCTGAGCTCTGCATTCTGGTAAGGCAAGGCGTGGTGTGTGTGTCTTTTCCTTTTTTTGAGCTGGGTAGGCCCGTATGCAGCAAATTCTCCATGTATTGGGGGGCTGCTGACAATGTGGATGGCGCTGTGGCCATGGAGATGGATTTTGAAGGTGCGAGCCACCGTTGAGGAAGGTGCTGTACCACATATGGATGCCCACTGGCCGCCTGTATAAATGAATTCCCAGTAGTGGCTGGGTAGGAATGTAGACAGTGATCCTGCATTCTAATCCTGACCCTGGCAGGGCTACTCGTCTGCCGCCGTCCTCTCTCCACGTTCCCACGCTGCGGCTTTCCCATCAGCCCCCTTCCTCCTAGGCTCTCTCTTGTTTGTCTTGTGGGCGGTGTCGTGTGTTGAAACACATTCAAGTATGTTTGCTTTTCTGACTCACTGGCGCTGCCTGCTGGTCACAGCAGGATGAGTGGCTCTCCGGGGTACTCTGATAGCCGTGGGAGCGGGAAGGGCAGATGCATTGTGGGAAGACAGTTACTGTTTCTTCATTTCCTGTGCTTCCCCTTCCTGAAAGCTGGGGGCCACATCAGACAATAAGGTGTGGTCTATTTAAAAAAAAAAAAATCCCCAGGAAATGCCCGAAAATATCCTAATGGGACACTTAACAGGTCGTATAATATAATAGTGTCCTGATTAGGGTCCCATGGGATATGTAGTGCTGGGTTGGGTTGTATGAAAAACTATAAATATGAAATTTTGAGAGGTGGGTCACTCAGAGTTGGGCTTGAGACAATGAAGAGAGCTTAAATGTCAGTAAACAGACACATCTAATGATTTATAGAGGGGGGGATAGGAAAAATAGTGGGGGACTGATGTTCAGAAAACTGACACCTTCAGTGGAAGATCATAGAACTCCAGGGTGAATAAGGTGTATATAAAAAAAAAAAGTGCATGTAGCGAAGGCCGTTGTAATGGTAAAGAACAATGTGGTCTTCTCTCACGTCAGGGCCCTTCACGGATGTGGTAACCACAAACCTCCGGCTGAAGAACCCCTCAGACCGAAAAGTGTGCTTCAAGGTAAAGACCACGGCTCCGCGCAGGTACTGCGTGCGTCCAAACAGCGGCGTCATAGAACCCGGCACTTCCATGACTGTGTCTGGTAAGCGGCATTAATTTAAGCTTAAAATATGAAAGGAATTTACAGTGAAGATAGCCTTAAGCTGTTGTGTGTGCGCAGCCAGTCACTGGCTGTTTTAGTTCGCTTCCCATTGGCTCCTTCATCAGCTGCCCTTACTGGTTCCTGTTAGATTATTCAGGCATTGATTGGATGTTGTGCTGTAATCCCTCCCACTTGTAGTTTTTCCACCACTCCCCTTATCCCAGCAGTTGATCCTCGCTTTACAATGGTTCGCCTTGTGATGTCTTCCTGGACTGGTGATATACCGTACAATACTTTCTACTGATGCTGGGCCATGGGGCATCCACACAGCCACACTTGCAATCTCTATAGCAAGCATAAACTTCTCATACAGTGTAACAGTGCATCGTACAGTGTCTTTTCTACGTTTAAGCAAACTTTTATTTATTCACTGACAGTAGTTATTCGTTTACTTGCTTATTTATCATATCATATTCATATTCGACTTATGATGGGCTTTCGTTCCGATGAAAGTGTTGTAAGTTAAACGTGTTGAGGAGCACCTGTGTTCTGCGCTAATTTGAAAAAATAATAGCTTAATTAACCAATCAACCTGCTTGTGTAATTTTTTAAATGTGTGTTTTCCCCTCCTTGTCCAGTGATGCTGCAGCCATTCGACTATGATCCCAATGAAAAAAGTAAACACAAATTTATGGTACAGACAATTTTTGCGCCACCCGGTGTTTCAGACTTGGAAGCCGTGGTAAGATGTTGTTTCCCCTTCATTGATAATCCGCTGGCCTCAAAACTCCTCTTTTTGCAGTTTTAATTGCACACATACTTAAAAGCAGAACTTTGGCTGAGCGCAGTTTAATTGAAAATTTATGTGGTCGGTTCCAGTAAAAATACATGTGCCTTACCATTCATAATGGAAACGTTTATTTTGGTTCGTTGGTTTTATGACATGATCTTATGAGGAATAACTGTATATCATCAGTTAGCCCAGAGATGAATTTTCAGATGACTTTTAAGTAACTGAAATATTCATAACCTGCTTCCTGTTTTAGAAGTCACAGCACTCACACTTAGGAACTGAAAATGTGAAGTTATAACTGAAATTCTGACTTTAATAATCTGGATGGCAGTCCACTTTAATATATTGCATGCCATTACTTGTCTTTTTGTGGAGTTAATATTAAGTTACATTTGTAAATATTATTTATCCTTTTATAAACTGCTGTATGTCTTAAAAGGAGCGCCTTCTGGTGGTCTATTATAGGATGTATGTTCAGATGATTAACTCCATTTTGTCCAAAGGGTCCAGTCTCGGTTTTTGCATTGAAATGCTGTGTTTACCCACCTGACTTCAGGCTGT
>JAODLD010000001.1:22026635-22047288 GCA_026781065.1 Mormyrops boulengeri
ATAAAAGCTATTATAAGGACTTTGGGCTTTATTCACTTTTTTATACACACTGCTATTATTTTGCACACAACTGTACGTGACTGTAACATGTCTGTATCACTGTGACACATGTCCGGCAGATCTGGGGGTTTACAGGCCAAGGCCAGAATGACTGCCGGAATACACCAGGAGGAAGGCGGGGCCACATGTTGTTCCTGGACAGCGGCCAACCAAACACAGCTTCTGACGTTGGCTGTGAGTAACTGCCAGCAGTGATTAAGACTTGTAAATTTCAATCAAGCTGAGATGTTGATTGAAGGAGCCTCTTCAGCCGCTCGAAAGGGCAACACTCTTAGACCCTGGTCTGGATGTTATAGATCAGTGTTTCTCAACCCGGTCATCAGAGACCCCCAGAAGGTCCACATTTTCGCTCCCTCCCTGCTCGGGAGCAAAAATGTGGACTGTCTGAGGGTCCCTGCAGATTGGTTTGAGAAACACTGTTATAGATGCATCCTGGTCTCAATTGACACTTATATTACATCCTTTATTGATTTTATATGGATCTGAAGAGAAAAAAGATGCTCCTTTACTGGTGCTGCCATAGCTTACGCTAATTAAGGCTACGTCCATGAGTACAACTCGATGTTACAATAACCAATGAAAAGAGTCCCCACCCTTTAAACAATAAAAGCTGTAATGCATAAACTGTCTGGCTCTGATTTTATACCACATAGTTTTTCATGTTTGAGTGAATCTTTTTTATTTATAGGCACTGTAATCCTCTCTGTACATTTCTTTGGGAGTTTACGTCTCTCTGTTACAGTTCAACAAAATAAACTAGTACAGTGGATCTAGACATTAACATATGTGTAATAATGTTCTTTAATGCATCACACATGGCATATAGATGTGACTGTAGGACATGTCTGTGCATTTACTGGTTGGTCAGACGTTCATTAATATCACAGGAAATGAGAGCTGCAATAGAAACAATTTACTCTAACAATTTAATCTTAAGGCATCAGTAAGAAGATATTTTTGATGGTGTCAATTCACATGCCATAATTATAGAGAAAAAACCATCAACCTTTCTACTTGGATAAATTATCATGGATGGAAAAAAGTCAGTATATTTTGTCAGATTTATTTCAAATATAATTTCAAAGATTTATTCCATATATACTTTGGTCTGCAAACAACAGTCCATCAGTTTTGCAATATTGGTTGCCCTATTACAAAAATTTCCATTCTAATAAGTGAATGGTTGTTTTGCTTGTGTGGTTGGGTCCTTCACCTGAAGTATCAGTTTTTCCTCTCCTAGGTGCACTTTCACTCAATAACATGCAATATTTTGGATGGTTTATTGAATGGATTTTTTACACTAGTTATGGTGTAAGAAATATGAAAACACTCCATCTATGGGAGAGGCCTAGAGCTGGGGGTTCACAGTTAAGAGGTCAACAAATCTCGTTCCTCAAACTCAATCGCTCATGTAACGATAGGTCCACAAACAGAATGTATTTCAATCGGCACCACAGGTCATGTGAATAACAACACCATGGCAATCAGAAATGAGGAGGTCAGAGAAGGTCAGAGTCCTAAGGGAGAGGTTCGAGGGTGATGGAGATTAAAAACCAAGACCACACAGGATCTGTGAGAACCAGGCATTTTTGGTGAAAAAGGAACATTACACCATTACATTTCTGCTCCAACTTCCCAGATGTGGAATGTCAACAAATAACAAATATTATTAATAATATCAAGTGGGGCCACATGCTTGGGGTTTTCAGCTGCTGGGTAACATGGCTGCAATTTCAGTCCTTGTCTTGACAGTGCCAGTTCGTCTTTGGACATCTTTGCAATTCATTTTCAGATGATTCATAGGTAAGCTGAACTAATCTTGAAAGTAAGGGATGGAGAAATCCACATAATTTCAGTCTGCAGGCTTCTTTTTTCCTTAAATTATTTGGTATTACCAAGCTCTGGATGAAAACATGACAGTGTACCTCCGGATTTCATTTTGGAAAAGGAGTCCTGATTTGAATTTAATTCATGCAGAAATTGCCGGTGACTCTATGCGTTTGCTCACAAACTTAAAAATATATATGTTTGGCTGAGCACTTGCAACAGCTCGACTAAAGTGACACACATCACTTTCCTGATTTCTGTGCAGCCGTGTGAGGTTATACAATAGGTGTTTGTCTCACTTCATAGCCTGAAACAGTACAAACACACTCTTCAAAGCACATATTCTGTGCAGATGAAAGGGTCGATACGAGGCAGGTCACTCCTAAGAGATAAATGTATCTGCAGGTTACAATGAAAAGATCTTTTTCATTAAAAAATAGCATGGTCAAACATTTCACGGCTTTATGAATCATGCAATGCTGTACTAGGAAAACTGTGTTAAGATGGATGGATGGGTGGGAGTTTTATGGAACTGTCCTTTGCATTCTGAGCTTAGCCATTTCAATGTCCTTATTTTTGAGCATGCACGCACGCACATGCACACACACTGCTCAAAAGTCTTAAGCAGCCACAGGAAATTATGCTTATAGCTATTTATCTGTGCAATAAGTGTATTTGCTCAGGAAAAAAAACATGCTTTAACATTAGAATATTCACCAACAAGCAAATAAATAAATAATAATGCAATAAAAAGTATATGAATTTCTTGTGTTCTCCAAAATTATCAGATATCTTGTTTGATGCCTATAAGAATACGACTTTGATTCCCAAACGTCTCCTCAGGAGCACCCAGCCACTCCATGTATCTCTTAAACTTTATCAGTAGCTAATTAATTCACCTGATTTGTGAATGAACTTCACAGGGTGATCTTCTTGCATGGACCTCTCAGCCCTGTCAAAAAAGAAACTTCAGTCTTCACTAGACACCTCCATTTACCTGCAGTCCATAATGGTGCCTCTGCCCTCTTAAAAACCACAGCGCCATGAACTCCGCTCTGCGTACCTTTCAGCTAATGAGCTCAACCCATTGGGCCAGCAATGGATTCCCTGAAGAAAAGGACGCGATAAATCAGGACGTCTGGACTCGATTACAGCGACAACTCGACTTTATGTGAAAATGACTTCCCAGAAACGGGTTCAACATAAATTATATTCTAGGGCGATAAATCAGGGGTTTTTCCTTAAGATGTGGTTTTCGCCATACTGAATGAATAATTCGCCATATGATTAATGAGTGCAGACACTGGGTCAGGTCTTTTTACAGATTTAAACTGACAGATTTTTTTGTTGTGTTTTACGTGTATTATGCAATCCATAACAAAATATTTACTTTGAATCTGTGAAGCTACAGCTTTAAAAAAATTGTGTGTGTTTATTTCTCACCATCACAAGTTCCTCCAAGTTCCTAACTGAATTAGTGTTGAGATAGATTTTCATTATAACATGCTATTAACAGACTCTTTTGGACCGGGCGGTGAAATGTGAGCCACCCTGCTCACGAGAAGCTAAAGTAGAACTCTATAGCTGCTTCGGCAGACGATTAAAAATGACATACAGGGTAATGAAGGAGAAACACTGGGGGCCCTGTTAAATCCTGTCCTATTCAAGATCTGCTCAAGGTGGGGCCATTTATCTTTCCCACAGGCTAGCCAAAGATTAGCGAGGCCACCCCACAATACTACCTGATATTCAGCAAACTTGCTTTGTAATTATCGAGGTGAGACACTTGACAAACCCATATTACAGGGGAGCCCCATACGGCGATTATTTATGCTGGACATAATGTGAATTGCTTTGGTACGATATCCACCGGGAAAGTCAGTTTAAACACAAAACACCTAGAGCGCCTTGGAAACGGGGAAAGATGTGATTGTAGATCAGAACCGCAGGGTGTACAAGGCAGTCAGTATCAATCTCTTTATTCAACTCGGTAGCAGGTGCGGGTCTTTCACAGAATGCGGTTTTGTTCCAGAGAACAAGTGCATCCAAAAAGTCGCAACCAACTCGAAATTCCCATGCAGCTTCCACAGGAATTAAGCCATGTTGCAATTAGAATATAAGCACATACCATACATGTATGTTAGATTCAGGACATTTCAGTGCTAGAGTAAAAAAAGATTTTAAGGCTCGTGGGAGTTTAAAGGACACAAAAATGTTCTGAGGGCAGAACGCAAAATGTCTGGCTCTCTCTCTACCTCTACAATCTGGTTCAGAAATAACTACAGGAGATGGGACCAACCAATCAGATATCTTGCTTCCACCTCCTCGAGTTGCATGGGCCCACTCTCTGAATCACAATGTGATTCAGAGAGAGAACCAAGCAATGATTTTTCCTTCTGCCCTCAGAACATTTTTGTGAATGTAAAACTCCCACAAGTAATTTTATGTAGTGAGATCTTGCATATTCTCTGTAAATGGTGAAAGAAGAAAAAAAACACCAAAATGTAAATTTCCTTCTAATATTTATTTGCTAATCAGATGCTTTTACCAAAAGCAACACTACATTTCTCTCCTACACATTCCTTATCAACTTGAGGCGTACTGATTTGATTCACATGGGGAATCTGATTCAGAAGTAAACTGGCAGCTTCCCAATATATCAACATCCAAAGTGCTCTACCTTCACCTCAAACCAACAAACAAAATGAATCTGATTAGAGTCCATTTTTTAAATAATAATTTGGTGCTATTCTTGATAAATTGCTTGGTTTAAGTAAAACAAACAAACAAACAAACAAACAAACAAACAACAAAAAGGACTTCAAGTGTCAGCAGGAGGACAAAGCCAAGGTCAGATACAGACTCCATGGTGATTCGAAGCTCATTCCAGGGTATTTTTTCAGAACTGGAAATCTTCGTCCGTCATGTCTATAGCCCAGGCAAACTTGTCCCTTTGGGTTTTGTTGTAGATCTTTTCAATTGGAACCCCAAATTTTTTACACCTATAATTGTCAAAAATGTAAAAAAACCCAACTTCAGTCATTATGAAACAAATTCAGATGGAACCTTTAGCACCGAAATCTTATTCAATGTGCTTTGGAAGGAAATGACACTATTCCATACCAGGCCACCGAAATCCGGGGGTCGAGGTAGTTGAGTTTGGAGGTGCCCAGAGCAATGACCTTGTTCTCCTCACGGTCAGTCATCTGGAGCCTCAACTTCTTTAGCTGCTCCTTCAGCCTCTCCACCACTTTCTCCTTCTGCTCTACAAGTCTGGGACAATTCAGAGCTCAGTGAGGTAGGAGACCTCTTCCCCAGGAAGAACATCACAAGGGTAACAAACGAAGGCATTAAACCATACCATAATTAATTGTGACTAAAACTTAAAAGCAAAACAGATGTTGACATTATTTGATTACTTGTCTTGTGCATTTTGCGTTCTCCATTACGTCACACAAAAGAAATCCAATGTAATCTTTGTACAGCGTTGTCTTACTTCTTTAGTTTATCGGTTTTATTTTGACGGTACTGGTTCTTGGCTTCCTTAAGCTTCTTTTTGGCAGTTTCTAGAAGTTTCTCCTTTAGTTCAATCTACAAACAGCGGGTTGCGGTTAGACATCAGGTGAAGGAAACAGAAAATCACACATTAAAACATGTGATTATAATGACAGCACCTTCTCCTGCAGATTCTGCATGGACTTTTCAAAGGTCTTCGGTGCTGCCCTCTGGTGGTTACAGAGAATGGCCACAGCTCGATTTGCCCGGTTATAGGCCAAGATTTTTTCTTCCACAGACATATCAGCTGTGAATTTAGAAAAAAGGGAAGAGTTTGAAGCCAAATCTAAAGTAGGCATTTGTATATGCCCTGGTTAAAAAAAAGAAATAAAAAAAAAAATTATATATATATATGTGGTGAATAAAAGTACTTAAAACACATCTGATCTGGGCCAATACCAACATGAAGGAACAAAATGGGTTTTTAAATACATACATCCACCTACTTATTCAGTGCGGGGTCATTGTCAGATGGGTTTAAAAAATGTGTACATGGTAATTATATTATATTAATAATCGTCTTGGACTGTTGCCTTCTAAAACTATAGATATTGATTGAGAGTCAGAGGTAAGCAAGTCGGAGAGGCAGCGTCAGAAAGAGAGACACACAGATGGAGACAGACTGATTCTATAGACAGAAACAGAGACATACAGAGACAGATAGATACTGATCAAGGTGGAGGGCTGTAATTCGACAAGACAGGGAACCCCCCCCCCAACCAATGCCCTTCCTCCTGGCCCCTGCAGCCCCACCCCAAACACTCACACGACGTCAGCCTGTTCAGCTGGTCTTGCAGCGTGGTGGAAGCATTGTACGTGCGGAACACTTTGGCCGTCAGCCCCTTCATGGAGTCCTGCAGCGTCTTGTTCAGGTACGTGGTCTGATGTAAGAACACACAGTCACATGACCAATGGGACATAATTTTGCCCGAAGCCAGTGAGATCCCAACTGGGCCTTAAGTCACATATCGGCAGACAAAATATCAAAATCAGTTACATTAAAAAAAAAAATAACTAAAAAAAAATATCCCTTAATAATTATATTCAAAGTGCCAGGAAAACAACTTTGCTTCCTTTTCTGAAAGGACCCATTTTTGATGTACAGGCTTCCAGATGTCATGTTACTTACATTAATTCTGTCAAAGAGGTCATCTTCCGGGTTTTTATTTTCCATAAACAGCTTTAAATTTTTAAAAACCTGAATGTGGGAACAAATACTGACAAAAATGAGAAGCCAAAACACTTTACCACCCAAAACACAAACACAGCTACAGGAAGGAGAGCAAATGGCACTTCATGGGTCCCCATGGGGACATTCTCTATCCCATCTTGTTCTCCATGACACACAGACACATATGCAGGTGATGGAGAGCTTGGCAGCAAAGGGCAGCCACCCGTAGCGGTGCCCAGGGAGCTGGGGGGAGTTAAGGGCCTCACTGAAGGCCCCACAGACATGCTGAGGCTGGGGCTTGAACTGGCAACCTTCCGATCACAGGCACAGAGGCTTTGCCCACTGATACAAGATACACGGGGCACTGAGTAGCCCCCTCCCACATTATGGCAAGCTCCTGCATGACACCACCATGGTACCCCTCAATCCCCCAGCTCACCCGCCTTTCCACAGGCACCTTGTTGTAGTAACGGATGGAGTCCTTGCCCAGGAAGTCAAACTCCACTACGTGCTCCAGGCCGTCGAGCTGCTCATGGAGGATGATGTGCTCCACGCGTAGTGAGCAGCAGCCCACCGTGTCTGCCGTCTCACCCTCCTCCTTTTCGTTGCCCGCCCGCAGGGCCAGCTGCAGGCACAGAAATTGGGGCGGAGTCATGGAGAGCAGATGGAGCAAATGAGGGTATGTCTGATGACGTCAGTAAAAGTCGGGAGGGGGCGGCAGAGGGGGTATTCAAAAGTTTAAAAGCACTCTTTAAAAGGTATCGGTGTCATAAGAACAACTGACCACATGTGACAGTGACAGGGGAGGGGGCACTCCATGGGCCAATCAGCTTTCAGTTGGGGCCAGTGCCCCTGTGACCCCATCCCTGCTGGGCATGTACATATGGGCTGGATATGCTCATGTGAGAACAATTAGCATCCGGGAGCCTTAGCATAGCAGGTAGGGTGGGGGGCGCCATGCGACATAGCCGCGCAGGCGGACCTTGTCGATGAAGTAGATGGCCACGCCCCTCTGCCTCCTCTTCATCTCCCGAGACTTCCAGTCCCGCCTGTACTCCGACCTGATCGCATCCACCTTCAGCTTCAGATTGCGGGCTATCTCGTATTTCTGCCAGTCCTTTTCTCCCTAGAAGAACCAATTGGGAGGTTTCACAAATGACTCTACACTATTAATACTACAGCTCCACCAATCACAGGTGGGAAACCGACTGCCTAGCATACCAGTACTTGTGACTTTCTCGATGCAATTAAATGTCTGCCCTTTACATTCACCATGTATAATTAATAAATTGACACTAACCTTTTAACAGACTGTACGACAACTCTGAACCTTGTGCTACTAATTCAAAATTCTCATCTAATAAGCATATTTAAGCTTTAATGCATAATCAGAATTCTAGATTATCACCTCAAAAAAGAAAATGTGTGGACCACTACCGAGGACACAGATGTAGGAGATGAAACGGGTTGATTTGTACTTAAAATCCCAAACACTGTGTTTGAAACGACAGAGGAGTGTAAACGCTGAGGCCCACCACCACGCACCTTGAGCTTGGAGCTGGGGTTCAGCATTATGTACTTGATGCTGGCCTGTACATTCTCCACCCAGGAGACCAGCCACGTCACGGTGTCATCGTGCTGCACCTTCTTCCACCTGTGACCAGCAGGGGGCGCAGGGATCTTTGAGTCTCTATGCAGAAGAACATGGGCTGGTTAGTCTCCAGGACCTTGTTAAGCTGTTGACCCCCATCTTAATAGAGCTCAGCACCACAATCAAGTCAACCATCATTGGCCCGAAGACAGCCAATAGGATTGTGCCAAGAAAGCAGCTCACTTGCTACAATTGATGGTGATGTCCTCTGGTTGGATCCTCTTCTTCAGCTTGCCCATCTTCGGGTGCTCTCCACGGCCACGGAACAGGCCTGGCGGCTCCACTCGGAAGTTACCGATCTTCTCCCGGTGGCCATCCAGGATGCAGAAGCTGTATTCCTCAGTCAACTTCTTCTGCTCCTCCTTCTGCGCCTGCAGGGGAATATTCGCCGAAAAATTACAAGGTGTCCTTCACAGCCACCACACACCTATGCCACGGAGCCTGGCAAGTCACCAGAGACATCAGTCCATCAGCATAACCTTGTAGCTCAACAAGCAGAGCGCTGCATTAACAACGCAAAGATTGGGGCTTCAAATCCCAAGAAGCATATATGAAATCATAGCCCTACTGTCCACTACATGTTGTTTTGGATAAGAGCATCAAATAAAATGTAAATGTTTACGGTACCTGCTTCTCTTCCTTCGTCATTGCCTTCCTCTTCTCTGCTTGATCCAAGAAGTACTGGTGGATCTCTCGGAAGTCACATTTGGAAAGACTGCGGATCAAGCCCGTTTCCTCATCTGTCATTTCCTGGTTTAATGGTAATGTGAGGTAGGAACATTTTTAACACTATGGACTGAGGTATCTGGTAGATTTCCCCTTTTACATATAAAGTTGAGACCAAAAGTAGTCAAACACCTAGATTAAAGACTTTCAAAGTCAATGTGTGACACCTCAATGCACGTCATGTTACCACGCATTTCCTGTGTGAAGTCAATCAGGGCGTATACTTTTCACAAGGAATAATGTCAGAATAACAGCTAAAATAACCACTTAACATAAAAGCTCAAGAATTATGTTTGGGATATAAAATACACTGGTTTTAGGCGCTTTTGTACATGCAAGCCATTGCTGCATATTCATCCCTTCAAAGCATGTGACATAAAATGAATCACCTCTCTCCAGTCAGCAAAGAAGTTCTTCTGAAACACCTCCTTGGTGGTGTACTCATGGTCCAGCATTTTGGCGTAGAAGGTAGCGACCTCCTCAGCGGCGGGACTGAGCTGCACATGCTCACCTGCAGCACACAATACCCGCTTTGGATGGGCTGTGAAAACCCGCTGGGTCGTTCTGTACTAGAAGAGCCCCATAGGGCAGCTAAACACAAGCCGACAGTGACACACCTGCACCGCAGGCAGAAACAGATGATTAAGAGGGTCAGGGCTTCTCACCATTGTAGTAGAAAGACACGTTTCCTGGTAGCGGTTCATACTCAGGGGGGAACAGAGGTCCTTTATGCTCAAGGGTCTTCCATTTTTTACCATCATGAGAACATCCCTCCTCCCACCTAAGAGAAAAAAAGTGATTGAAATCTGAAAGGCAGCGACTTAAGTTTAAGAAACTTTATTGATCCCAGGAGAAATTCTTGTGCATACATCAGCGACAAACATACATATAGTGCAAAACGGACAAAGTGCAAAGAAAGTAAAAAGTACACAATATACAAACATGGATAAACATAAAAGACAAACATTCAGAGTGGGGCTTACAGAATCTAAACATTGATTAATACAGGAAATATACTAATACATAGCAGGCTGCTAAAAGTTAAAAAATGAACCTAACGTGAAATTTCAAAAACAACAACTATGGTACAATATAAAATCTCTTTAATGCAGCTTAAGATCACTATGAATGCATTGGCAAAGCAAGTTACAATCAGCCTTGAACCAACTTTTGGCCAAAAGACACTGGGATTGTTTCATCAACTTGACCTGGACTGGACTAATTAAGTTAATTTATTTTAAAACACATCGTTTACGTGAGGCCCCTAACGGCGCAGGTAATACAGAAATCCCAAGATAACAGTCTTACAGAAGAAGCGACCTGCTTAAGATCAACTTCAAGATATCATGGCTCTTAACATTTCAATTTTCATCTTAAGTTTTTTTTCATCGCACGGATTTCATCGCAACTGCGTTATTCAGTAAAGGTATAACGACAGAAAGTGTAATTTACCTCTTTACCTTTTCTCGCTGTTTTTGTCTTTGACAGCTCGGACCACGTGTACCCAAACTCCTCCGTGACCGCAATAAGGATGTCGCTCGGTTCGGTTTCGAAAAACATTTTAGCAGAACAATGCCGAATGCATATATATTCATCGCATACTACTTGTATTAATACAGAGCCAGGGCATCGCGAACGAACAATCACGGCACAAATCTATTCATCCGTTTCATGCGTAGGATATTATTACACCTAATGGCACATTGGTGTATTGCTGCGTGTCGCATTCTAATGTGTCCCCCTTGAAACAAGGACTACAGTACTTCGTTCCTAGGGCACCAAAACAAGGGTGAACACTAAAAAAAGTGGATTAACAGCAAGATTGGATGCACTACCTTATAATTAAAGCCATTACACTAAAAGAACACCAACAAACAAGTGAACAAAACTCCATAATAAAAACTCATTTTATATGCCATCAGCCCCCTGAATTGTATAAATGAAAACAGTATTATCAGGCATCACTGAACTCACCACTTCCACTTGTCATCCTCTTCCTTTTTGTCCTCGTCCCCAGCACACTCTAACTTGGTCTTCCTGGCTCTCTCTCTCTTCTTCGATTTGTCTTTTTCTCCCAGGTCCTTCTTGCGCTTCTTCGTTGGATTTCCCTCCTCATCCTTTTGGTCTTTTTTATTCCTCCCTGTGTTCAATTCCTTTTTAATTATTTTATCCTTGGCTGGTAACTTTTCTTTTAACCTGTCGGCCTGCAGTGGGAATTCCTCTTCTTCCTCCTCCTTAACCGGGCTATCGTCATTCCCGTTTTGGTCCTAAAATCATATGAATGTCCTCTCAACCCACCTTACATGATTTGTCAGTAGTCTAAGATATCGAGAATGTACATGGAAATATTCTCCTTGTCTACAAATAATGCACAATGTCCAGAGTTAAATTCATATTTTTCCTGTTAGAAAATTACTATAAATGCCAACCTTGGTTATTTCAACCTAATTACCTCTTCTCCTTCGCTCTCAGCTTCATCTTTGGCATTTTTCTTACTGGTCTCAGATCTGTGGAGGAATGACTTGTGGTATAAGATTCAAGTAGTCAGGAGAGGAAGACCTAACGACCATCATTTACAACCTGACTGTTGCAGAGCAAATGCGAGTGCTACAATAGGCCATAGATGAAGAGATGTAAGAGATACAGAATACAAAGATCTAGCCAATGTTCTGAAAGTTCTAAGTTGATTCATGTTTTTTTACCTTTTTCCTGTTGACTTTGTGTCCTCTCTTTGCTCCCTGCTCTCCTGACCTTTTTCCCTTCCTGAGTCTGCATTTCGGCTGCTTTTTAGCCAAGGCTGCATCGAGATAAGAGAAGCCCTAGACCTACAATAACCTCAGTGACAGCAAAGCAACATTTTTCCCCATTTGTTTGAAAGATCTACATCAAGGATGCAGGATGTTATAAAATAAGTAGACATTCAGTTGGGCATAATTTAAACAAAATACCTTGTTCCTGCCTTCAGGGATCTCCAAAGCCTTCGTTTTCACAGTTTTATCTACTAACCTACATAAAAGATAATACAAGATGTCTTTTCACACAATAAAAAACTGATAAGATATAGGTTGGGGAAAAAACAGAAAATGGAAAGTGTCTAGCATTTTGCACAGAGGATTCCAAAAGAAAAAAAAGCACGTGCGGCGTAAGGATTATTAAGACACTCTACCCCTCGGAATCCAATGGCGTGTCCGTGAGCGCAGATCCACGCCTGTCACACATGGCCCCTCCTCCCGCAAATGTCTCGTCAAGTTCAGCAGACATGTTGTTGTTGATGTCAAAAGGGCTTGCAGAGTTTGGAAGGTCAGTTAGTTCATGGCCTTTTCTTTTTAAGTAAAATCTCACTATTATACCATCCTCAAAAACATAAATTGAATTTATGAATAAATTGAATGAATTAAAAATTTTTAATTCTTACTTCTCACACGATGGAGGTGAATCCTGCAAAAAATATGTATACATATTATGCACACACATACTTTTATATAAGCAGTTTGAAAAGTTCTGTAGGAACCTAAATGCAGCAGAACCTCTCACCTCTGTATCGCTGGCCCCTCTGCCATTTGCTACTTCTGCCTTTATACAGCCAGTCAGCTTGTCAGAACTAAAGAGATCCAGAGATCAGACTCAGGACCGAACTGTACCGTCATCAGCAAAATGCTGGAGTACAAGACATGACCAGTTCCAGCGGAAGGGAGAAAATACTCTTCATAATACAACAGAAAATGCAAATCTAACAGGCTACACTCAATGACTGATAATATTACAATTACTACTACAAATAACAATTGAAATTCAATCCTCTGCAAGACATTCACTGCTAAAAGTAAACAGAATTATTTAGTCTCTTGTTTTTAAAATATTGGTATTATGACTGATACACTGTACAATCATACTACTGTGCAAGTCCTGGGACACAGAAGTGATCACCGGCCAGTTTTATAAACATGGACCTGGAGACAATAACTGCATTCATAGATATTTTGCAGGTGAAGCAGCTTCTTCTGAAAGCAGACCCAGGGTCAGACTGCTATAATGTGTATATTTTTTGGAGCTGGGGTCAGATTGGACAATGAATCTCAGCAGGATACTGAAATGTGACCTTGGGACAGCGATGTGCCACGGTATGGCGATCGGGGTTACTGTACAGGTCTGTCTTGGGCGACGGAAGGCAGATGGGTCCTACAGGCGCCGGTGAGCACTGAGGCATGCGCAGATGTTCCAGCCCTCCACTCAACAAATCACACCCAGGTCAAAATGACTTTGCAGTGAGTGTACCAGAGCTCAAAGGCAGGCGTAGATGCTAACCCAGAATGTCAAGTCTCATGCAGAATTTCAGCCAGAAAACAGAGTTAAAATTTGGAGCAAGAAAAATAGGTCTGAACTCCACATGGAATTCCTGTTGTATGAAAAAAAAGACCAAATCTTCCATTTGTTTAGGGATTTTCAGATGTTGGTAGAAGACCAGAGATAAAGACGACCTTCTAAATAATAATAATGATAAATTCATGGAGGCCTCACCTCGTGACCTTCGCCTCCTGGAGAGGCTTACGGTGCTTTTCCTGTAATAAAAGGACCAAACATCAGGACATAACGGAATAACGGAATAACGGAATAACGGAACGAAATAAGAGAAGCAGCCAAAGCCAAACGCGCGTCTGTACCTTGCATGCCTTGCTGTGCTTCTCTTTCCCCTCCAAACGTTTCTGCTTTTCCTCCACATCTTCCTTAACCCTCTTACTGTGTGGTGAAAGCATATTAGAATAATCCATCACCCTCCTATGCGGAGCGGTAATACATATTTATTACACCATCAATAATGTAATTCCGACATGAAATCCCGAGAGGCAAAAAGCAACGTTTTACTTTAAGTCAATGTGATCTTGCCATTAAAATGACCATATATACACGATAAATTATAAGGTGAACAAACTAAATGCATTACAAAGTTATCCTACATTTGTCACAACGGACCTGGGCGGGGGTTTCTGGTTACTAGAGTCAGAGCTCCGCTTCTGGCCGGATTTGCAATCACCCTTTCGGGATTTTCTTACTCCGAAGTTGGCTTCCATCTCGCAGTTTTGTTCACAGGCACACGATGGCAGGCCTTTAACAGCCACAGACACAGGTAAACCAACGCATCTTAATGAATTTCACGCCGCCTTTAAGGTCTGCACTCATTTTAGGAGTGACATTATTATAGTAGCTATATAAAATCAAAGGCAATGCCTACGTGAAATCTGCAAACGGCGAAAAGCAGTTTGCCCGTCTGTAACTAGCATAGTAGGCCTTTAACTTTATATTTAAAGGACAGAGCAAAATAATTAAAAATCCTTCTAAATAGCATGTCAACAGGTAAACCCCGACAACAACCTAAATCGTGGCAAAGGTTCATTTCACTGAATCAAAGATCACCGAAATGTTCTCATCTTTATCAAAAAATATTTAAATAAAAAGAACATAAAACAAGCCCAAGGGTACCTGACAAAAGAGATTGAAAAAACTTTCTAGCGAAATACATTCAAAGTATTTCGTAAATGTACGTATACATTACGTGAAGTTTAAATCTAAGCGCTGTTGCTTATGTACGAGTACCATTTACCTGCACTCACGATGTAAAAATGCCCTAGTTTCTTTTTCACTCACAATTATGTCCCTTTATAAACACTCGGTTTCATATGAGCCAAACTTAGGTTTGGGGCGCAATCCTACTGCGCATGTCACCGCAAAACTGAGTCATCTAACGCGTCTGCGGAGAATCTTCAAAATATTTGCCATTGAAATGCAATTAAAACCTCCACGCAGGGGGCACAGGAACAGGGGGTGGGGGTATAGCCCCTAATACACAGACCTTTATTTAAGTTATTATGTTCATTGGATTAGCAGGTCAGATCGAGGCCTGTATCACGGGGCCACATGTCTTGCTTAGCCGGGTAACGTGTAGTATTTGAGGTAGTCTGCTATACACGTTCACTTACATTTACCGCAGACTACCTTAAATCCGGCTAAGCAAGAAATCCAGCTTCGAGATACAGGCCCCAGGAGGTTAACATAAATAGCAAAGCTAAGGAAGGATAATTCTTTTAAAAAATCAATTCCTTTTAGACGCATATAGACTGGTTACTAAAACAAGTACATTTTCGGTTATGAAATACCCAGCTGAAGTGTATTCAATGATTTTTCCCCAGTTATCAGCATAAGCAGGGCTTGCAGTTGAAAAGGCATTAGTTTCGAATTTGTCGATTTATTGCACAGTAGACGCTGATTGAAATGGGCTGTTCTGCGTACCATGTTCTTGGTAATATGCTTTACCAAGAGTAACACCTCCTGAGCCTTCCTGCCCCTCGTAAATCAACAAGGCGGCGATTGCGGCACGTCTACGGTGCAGTGCAAGTGCGGCCTACTTTGAATTTCAGTCTATTTTTAACCACAACAGTATCACGCGTGCAACGTATTAGGAAAATAAAAAGGCGAAACGCAGATGCTTTTAGCACTTTTTATTTGACGAACATGGCAACACATTAACCGTGGGTGGCGTGGCAGCGGGCGGGACAGGAGCACCTGACATGCGGCTCTTCCGATGGGTATGGCCGCACAAACGGCGCCACCGTCATCCGGCTGCAGGTCGATCGCGGTTCATTTCCGGTTCGGTTTAAGGCTTGACTGCCTGACAACCTGAGCACAGCGGGAAGGTCCGGGCCGATTGGGGACTGGGGGACGAGGACCCTCTCATCACGAGGAGAACCTTTCCCAGTCCAAAAGGTTCCTCAAACATGACTCTCATTGGCGGCCATCTTATTCAGCTCAACAAATTATACTTCTCTTACATACAAGTGGTGTTCTCATAAATCTAAAATATAGTGTTAAAGAAATATACAATTCAAGTAAAAATGACCAAATAATATCTGATATATGAATCTATGCCATAAATAAAATTTTATATCTATACTATGTATATCTGTATATCATTTTTTTTTTTTTTTTACATTTTTTTTAGATGAACCACATAAGGAATGGGAATGAAGACTGTCTTCGTAGAATGCACCAACTTCCCAACTTCAGCGTGGTCACCTGTCCAGCCTGCCCTGTGACTGAGTAGTCTTTTAATTCATCAATACAGTGTGATTGATGTAAATAAGCTATTACATCACTCATTCATTACATCATAAGGCATTATGATTCTCACCTTCCCCCCTCCCCTTTTGCCTGAACTTGTAAAGAGATTACATACCCATAAATACTTGTACTTAATGGGGACTTTTAATAACTGTGTTTATTTTTTTATGGGGGGGAGCAAGGACACATAGGCTAAACGGATCCCTTTTCATGCAACACACATTGTCCATGAACAGATTAAACTAACTGGGAACTACGCCAGATGTTGTTTTGTGTGTGAATGGGTGATTAGGTTCGCAGTGCTCCGGTGCCGTAAAGTATGAACTTATTTTATGAAACTGCTGGAAGCCAAACTTCATGCCCCAAATGTCATATTCCATACAGCATGAAGCAAAAAGTGTCCTCTGAAGGGTGAGGGTTTAAGCCTAGAAGCACAGAGAGAAGAGATATTAGCAGGTGCATGAAGCTGAGCAATAAATCCAGAACGCACATTAGCAACGGCAAAAGCATGAAGTGAGGTTAAAGAGCCAGGTGAAAGCCTGTACCACAAGACTATGACCTGAGAAGTCAAAATGAGCGAAGCCAAATTTTGTGTGTGTGTGTGTGTGTTTTTAGGCAATTCATGAATGACCGAGCTGTATAACTCAGAAAATAATATGGATGAGAAAATAAGACAGAATTATAACCACTAGAGGGCAGACAACACACATGTCATAAATCAACTTGTACTACGCAAGAATGAGGCCAACTTAGACAACTGACAATGTGTCTCTAAAATTGAGGTCAAACACTTTATTTGAAAGAATCTCATTTCTCTACACCAGACTGCCGACCACAATAGCTCTCAGAATCTACTCTTGCACACACATAAACAGCCAGGGAAACATGCCTTTTCTGTGAAGAACCCCAGTATGTCACCTCAGCTATTTCCCCATCCAATGGACAGACAACCAGCCTTGATGTAACAGGCCCAGGTCTTACCAGGTGTCACTCGTCTCCTTCCTCAGGCGAGATCTCCGTCTCTTTATGCACCACTACTTTGGTCACCGACATGTCAGGATGCTGCTCCTTGGCTTCCTTAATGGCCTGAGCCAGAGCCTAACTCAGTAGAAAACATGGTTTGGGGGCCATCGTGGAAGACGAGTATGATTAGGAGCAGATCTCACAGGCAAAGAAAATTCATTTAACTGTGCGAAGGAATCTCCTGAATCTGTAGTCATTCTCTTCATTGTAAGACGGTCCTAACCTCGTCGTGGTCAATGTCCGCATCGCCTGTTATCACGATTCTCTTCTCGATCCTTGTTTCGGAGATGCCTCCTTTTACAGTCTGCAGACAGTGAACCAAAGGAAGCATTTATGCCAACTAACTGCAGCAAAATAGGACCACCAAAGCTAGGCAATCCCAATTCCAGGGGAACTTAAGCCAATTCCTGGCCAAGGTCGTGCGAAAGTTTGAAAGTGACTTATCAGGTACAAAACTGGCCTACACCAGGAATGAGTCACCACAGAGATAATGCCTTCAGCCAAAGAACTGAAGTTGAACATAAAGCTGCACAACTAGAACCTCAAGTGCTTCTGAGGATCTGCCAGCACCTGGCACATGCTTCTTAGCAATTATATGTCAAAGTAGCTAAATTGGGTTGCAATCAGTTCGGTTACCCACCCACCACTTGCTGCAGACAGCAGCGCAATTAAAAAAAAGTCAAAAATGAGTGTCAAAACTTTTAACGAGTCTATGTGACAGCTAATTCGATGGGCTGACCTTCATAATGTGCGTGGTGGTAGTCGTGCTTCCTGTTTCCGACGTGATGGTCTGGCCGCTTGTCAGGACCTCCGTGCTGGTACTTCCGATGGCTGCCTCGTCCTGCCAAACATTTATAGAGCCACAGGCTTACTGTCTGGTTGTGGTCATGCTGTTGTGGTGTAATCTCAACATTGATGAACCGTTACATTCACCACTTACAGATTTGATGATTTAGCTGGTCTTAGTGACCCTTTAATATAGCCCAACTTGACTTTGTGGGACTGGAAAATTGCACTTATTTCCCCCTGGGATCAATAAACTATATCTTAATGCATATCTTATCCTAATAACAGAAAAAAACTTTACTTTTCCCTAAATCAAAAAATAAAATAAAAAAACGATAGTTGGTGGTACCCAGTTATGCTATGTTTCAATATTCCCAATAAGTTAGGAATAAACCATGATGAGGTGTGCAGTTATATGAAAATAATTAACGATTACTTGGTATAATGTGGCCCGACGCTAACCAAGTTGGAGTTGATTATTTTCATATAACCTCAGACCTTGAAGTGGTTTATCCCGCTTATACAACAGCTAACAAACAAAAAATAAAAATAGAATAAACCAGTCACAGTTAATTTTCAGAAGAAAATTGTTTGATCATGTTCCAATGTGCTCTTAAAAACACTGCATAGTCCCTTTAAGACAGAAAGTCTGGTCAGGTTACTTACTGGAAGCAGCAAGTCAGTTAAGTTATCATAGAAACCGTCAACAGACAGACAATTGCTTTTTGAAAAGCAAGGAAAATTGTACTGACAAGAATCACTGCTTATTTATGAGTAAAAAGTCACTCCAGTTTTTATATTAACACGTTTAATAAAACAATGCATTAACACAGAACTGTTATCAGGTTACCAGAACTACCTGTGCAGTTACATAAAAATAATCAACACCCATGTGACATCTCTGGGCCAATAAGAAAATTGTATTTACCCAAGCCGTGGTATAATATGCAGTATGACTGCATGCGATTAAAGAGTCATATCCTTGCCTCCTACGGGCCGGTTTATACCACCATGCATTTCATGCGTTCATTCCACGCGTCTTCTGTGTGGAATTAAGCTCCACATATGCAAGACGAAGTACCACCAAAAATATTGAGGGCAATATGGCAAACATTTATCCAGCTTTTATATAAGCTACACTTGATACTAACGTACAATTTCATTTTTATTTACCTTAGAATGAGTGGCCGGAAGATATTCATAGCAGATTTTTTATAAAGACAGCGGAGTCATTTTTCTGAACACTATTGTGTGCATCGATGTACATCATATTAGTTAAATTTTCTTCTGCTTCCTAATTTAATCTGAGCTTAGAAAGCAGTGTCACATACACAAAGTATAAGTTGAGATCAGACTTTTGCATGCCTTCATACTTATAAGGACATTATACACCAGTATAAGGTATTTTCATGACGGTATTTTTAGTTACAGAACTGTTATTCAGAAATCTCCATGATAAAATTCGCCGAGTGTGGTTGGGTTTAAGTTTTGCTAAAACATCTATACTCTGTCATAGGAAACAAAACTCAGCATGCTTTGCAATTTTAATTATTATTCCTTCTGAACATTATCTATTCTAGTATATCTTTAAAAAATTGTTTAAAGTTTACTGCCACTACTTTTGCAGGAGCTCTATTTGTGCTTTCCCAGTCAATTATCACTCATAGGCATGTTTGTGAGAAATTATTTCACTTTCATTTCTGCTCGTCTTCTCGTAAATACAATAAATATCATTGACAATTACATTTAGTAGCTTGTGCCATTTTAGGCTACGATCTCATACTAACACGCAAGACCAGAGACGATAGTGCTGACCATGAGGATCTCTCACATTGCCCCCTGGTGGACATAACTTTTAACCCTCCAGATTGACGTAAACTACATGGGGAAGTTAGATCAGCAACACCGCTTGCAAAGCGGCAGCTCACAGAAGTGCACGCATTGAAAGTGTTGAGTACAAACGGGCCCTACCTGTGATGCCCTGTGAGTAATCTTTGTTCTGCTCTCTGTGCAGACCTCCTGTGTATCCATGGTCTCCAACTCCTTCTTGGGGTGATGTTCTACACCGCCAAAGCTCGGAGAACCTGTCTCTGTTGCAGGGGACTTTTTCAAAGAGAGAGGTCAAGAGGATGATGATGAGCATGCCAGATGTGAATATGGAAGAGTCCTTTAAGTGCAATACTTGCAAGGGTCATTTGACCGTTTCCTGCTATACTGATCTTACACATCCTCAACATCTACCTAGTGGTCGTGATTGGGAGATAAAGGAGCTTCCATCAGCTCAGCCCATCCCGCATTCTTTCATACCCCGCCCGCCCCGGTCCCTCACGGCACCTGTGTCACAGCTGTCATCGTTGTTTGCTCCTGATGCGACCGCTGAGAGTGCACTGAAGTCACGACAATCGTGTCCTGCAATCAGAAATGGAGAATCAATCATTTCAAACTGAGGATAAGGGATAAGCTAACAATGAAATAACATGGTTCACTAAATGTCCAATAAATGCACAAAGAAACTTTTTTCTCTACTTATATACACTGCTGGATTTAACAATGCACGTGATGTCTTTCATAGGGAAGGGGCTTCAAATGCATCTATCTATTTTAACTATGTTATTCACCTTATAGTAAAAGGCGTAATATATATCACATACTGCAACAACCTAAAGAAGTGTTCAACATCTCAAAATATTCTCAAATTTCAGACTCTTCAAAATAGCTCCCTGTGACTTCAGTGACGGCAT
>JAODLD010000001.1:22048048-22058249 GCA_026781065.1 Mormyrops boulengeri
CCCCCCCCCCCCCCCCCCAAAAGAGCATCGGAGAGATGGGGAGAGGAAAGAGGCACTATTCATAAGAGCGTCGGAGAGTCAAGCCACCAAAGGAGCTGTTGACGTCACCCTAAATTACTGAGGGTGCTGCCTGGGAGAAACATAGCCCAACTAAGGAGATCACTGAGAACGAGAGCCACAGAAAGTACCGGAATGGTGGATTCTGCTCATCAAATGTCCCTTGGCCTGCCCTGAAAAGTGAGGCCATGAGGAGGGGATACATGTAGGGAAAATGAACTGCTATCAACTTGTAGTGGCATCATTTGTAAAAAACGAATGACAAAAACTTTCAGTAACTTTGGACGTATTCTGTGATCTCTTTAGTTGAAGATATATCCCTCATCTCCACAAATCACCAATGATACCCAGTTACTAAGAAACACCAGGCAGTCTGGCTTCACGGAGAACTGTAACCGAGTTATTAAGATGTTGAGTCCATTGGAATAATAGTAGCTAAGCTAGTCAGCAAGTGCTAAAATAGTATTTCTGTTCCATTCCTCATTTTGGGGAGACATTTATAAGCATAAGGTGAGTAGGTTTGGCAATAGTTTCCAAAGTGTTACGAAACGCTATGTTTTGGTGAAGCTGAAGCAATCCCAGATCTCAGAGAGCCTGCTCTTATGAATAGGGCCCATGATTCCAAGCGTGTGGCAAAGAGGTAAGAGGCGCATAGCGTGAGAAGTCTGGTTGACGAAGACTGACACTGAGATAGCCTCAGTCTTTCTACCCAAAGTGAAAAGTAGGGTTTGTCAGATGGGTTGGGGCACATTAAACTGATGGGCCGTGTGCAAAGGAAGGCAAGCAAAGTTAGATCTGTAAAGCCTTTGGTGATACTGAAGGAGCTCCCAATCAGTCGCTAGCAAAGGTGTCATGCTATGTTCTTTCTAACTTGACACAGTACAAGTTAGCCCGAGGCAGCTTGGGGTAGGCTGGTGTAACCTGAGGATAGCTCATGGTAGCCCGGGGCAGCTTGGGGTAGGCTGGTGTAACCTGAGGATAGCTCATGGTAGCCCGGGGTAGCTTGCAGTAAACTGGGATAGCTTTGATTAGGTTGGGGGTCCTGGGGTGAACCGAGGCAGCCAAAGGATAAACTGGGGTAGTCAAGGGTACATTTAGGTAGCCTGGGCCAGTTTGCGAAAGCCTGTGGTAACTTGGGGTAAGTTGGGGGGTCCTGTGGAAAACTGGAGCAGCCAGGGGTAGATTGTGGAAGCAGTGGGATGAGAAGCAGGAGCAGAGGAAGGCTATGTTGAGAGCCGGTTGTGTTGTCTGTGTCATACCACTGCTCTAGCCGTAGGTGAGGTTTTGGTAAAGTAGCGCGGAGCGGGAATGGGCAACTCCAGCTCAACCAGAGAAGAGCCTCGAGCCTTTTCTTTCTGTGCCACGTCCACCTGCAGCTTGACCTCGGGCCTTTTCGCCTCCCCCATCTCCTCGGATGGGCTGACAGCTACCATAGTCCTCACGGTCCCCACGGTAGCCTTGGTGGGCGAGGGAGTCTCAGCTCCCTTGACGGTGATCAGCACATCTTTTTCTTCTTTTGGAACCGGTTCTGGGGTCCCATAATTTGGTGACACTGGGATTATCTTGACCTGTGGGGACAGCCTCTCGCTGGTTGGGGTGGCTGGCCCGCCATTGCTTGAACGGGTCGCGATGGTAACCACTTTCTCTGACACCTTGCTATAGGTCTTTGCTGAAGAGGAGGTTTTGGGCTTTGTTTCTTCTTTCCGGGGAATGTCCTCAGACTCTCTGACATCACCACCCTTCTGCACTCCTTCAGCTCCTTCAGTGCTGCTTACAGTTGTTACTTTACAGGTCACTGTACTTTTCTGCTCTGCTACTTTAGCCACGTTGTTTACAATAACCCACCCATCAAACTCCTAAGTGTGAAATACAAAGAGTGTCATTAGCTGGCAGCATAAGAGATGGTCACATGACACAATGAAACACGGCCATCAAACAGTGGTCACAACCTGGGTCTTGAGCACAATGCGTTTTTATCTAGCTAGCGTGTTAAATCTTAATAAAGTGCTAGAGTGAGTGACTTCACATACTGCGCCGTTTAGAATGGTTTTGAGATCTTTGGGATGTTTTGTACTCTTATGAGGACAGAACCTTACAAAATAATAATGACAATAATAATAATAATGCAGTGGAAAATGTAATCAGTCATTAGATTAATGAATTAGTTCCCAACATATTAACTAGTAATTAAGCTATTAACTAGGAACTTGATGACAGATTATTCTTAATGAATTTAAAATCAATATTACTTCTCGTTACTGCTTGTAACGAGAAGTCCCTGTGGCTTGGTAACATTACATGTAACTAAAACCCTAGAAAACGTTATCGAGTTGTGGTGGTTATTTTAGAAAGCGTCATGGGACCACACTTTTGACTCACGGACACACACAGCTTTGTTAGTGCCCCAAGCACAAGATGGCGGCCAACACATTAATTGTAATGTCTTCAAACCATTCTGGCTTCAAAAAGTGATTCAAAAGATCAACTATTCTACAGTACTGCAACTCTCGGGGCAGCCTCTTCCTCTGCTGTTTATAGGAAACAGGAAATATTAAACAATTCTTTTAGCTTTCCAATACAGTTGTAGAGGCAGACTTTGATGGCTAACTGAATCGGATTAACGTCTTATGTGTTCACTCACCCTGAGACTGTACTTAAATGTAAATAGTGGGTAGCAGACCGATAGGGGAGCATGGAGGCTCAGGGGGAGGTTGCCTGGAGAATGAAACACCCATGTCTCTCGATGGAAGTAAATGTAATGGAAAAACTTCCATTTCCATCTCATTAATCACTGATAAAATTATGCAAATTACAGGCAGGCGATGGATTTTAGCCTCCGTGATTGAGTGTGCTGGCTATCCTTAGGGCGACTTTTGGGCGCCTTTTTAAAACATTTTGGGAATCATTCTGGGGAGATTGAAGCTGTTTCAAAATTCTTACATGTCACTCATAGAAGCAAAAGTAAAGCAGACCTACCTTATTTCATGAACTATTTACGACTTAACTATTTTTTTTTTTACTATTTTAATGACTATTTAATTTAATGAACTATTAAATTTAATTGTTTAATATACTAGCTGTTTTTAAGATGGCTTGATTCAGCTTTCGAATTTAGCCCTAAGTCAGACCAGGACAGGCAGGGCAGACGGACTCTCAAGGGAATCCTTCCCAGCATCCTTTGCGGCACGGCTTGGTGATGGAGACAGAGTCGCGAGTGAGCAGGATGGTGGGAGCCTCACCGTGGAGACAGTGGTGTCGAAAATGCCCAGCTTCACATCTACACCACTGGCTCCCATCTCCCTGGTCTCCTCTTTGGTCTGCAACAAAGAAATGTCAAGTTATAGTTTGGGTCCTCCATCCATCCATCATCCACTAAAATCCTAGTAAACTTGACACCCTCTGCTTGTTTCCTGACTTCCTCAGTTAGAGACCTTTCACAAATACGATGGTAATAAAAAAATTATTTCTGACTAATGGGCACATTTATCACCAAATTTTGTATGCTTGATAACAACGCACACCAGAGTGAGAGTAATGCTGGCGTAGCTGTACGAGAACCATATCTGAATGAGACAGCAGCAACCAAAGATCATCACAGCATGAAGGACAGTTGTGGTCACACCTAGGCTACTGGGATCTTCATTTAGCGTCCATTTCACTTAACGACCTGGGGTGAGTTTCCTGAAGCCTTCTATGTTAAAAGATAGAACTTACGAATGACGTAGCGTTAAGAACGCTTGGGGAAACTCACCCCTGGTCATTGGAATGAAACTTGAACACTAGATGAGGAGAGGGTGTATTATTAAAACATTATTTATAGTAATCAAGTAGAGTTAATGAGCAGCCAGTTAGAACAGCTGTACTGTGCAGTTTACATTATTAAATATCCATCCATCTTCCATAAATTATCCCATAATTTCAAATATTTGGTAGCAATTTTTGACATAATTTAACTGTGATTTTTAATAAGTAAGTGAACATCTGTTTTTTCAATAGGCTTTTAGTGCTTTACTAGTTTTTACATCTTATATTTCATTTATACATCATTTATTCATCTAGTATTTGTGTCAGATTTAATCTTTTTAATGTACATATTAAATTACAATTAGATTAACTTTATTGATCCCAGAGGGAAATTCTTGAAATAAAAAACTAAATATACTACAAACATATATAAAGTGTGAATGAAGTTATTTAATGGACATGTGACAATGCAAGCGCAAGGTTCCGCTTCTTCACATTTGACAAAAATAAAATGCTAATGTGGTACCATGTATCCCTGATACTAGCCAATCAGTTCGTCCACTGTGTATGTTTCCTAGCAACCAGGTATCGGTCCACATCAGAGCTTACGTCGTCGGGCGTGAGCGGCTCAATCATGGGTGCCTCCTCTACCCTCGGGGACCGCACTGGGGATGTGGCCAGCCTCTTCTCCCACTCTGTCAGGATGCTGGTGTCTACGCCTGTCTCCAGAAATGTACGCCTCAGCTCTCGAATGTTGGTCTGTTTCGCTTCTTCCTCCGGGGTCCTGTCTGTTTCCTGGCGTACCAAAATGGAAAGTTAATGATTCACCACTATTCTGTTTTTAACATAACACCCACTCTCCATAACCAACCCCCAAAACTAAAACAACAACATTACAATTAGATATCCCTAAACATCCCTGCTGAATGGGCTTTCAGATACAAATGCTGTTATCACAAAAAAAGCACTGCATTCCCAATCCTTTGAGCTGAGGGATTTAGATTCAGATGTACCCTTGCCTTTCATGTCACTACCCATGTTTGCACCTGAGGTATAAAGGCTGTCTTTTTGATCATGACTCTGGTGTTTTTAATCAGGCAGATGGTTGTCGATTTGAGTGCTGGTGTTTTCCATTGACAGCTCAGTGTAAGGCATATCCAGGCCAGCTTAGCACTCTGCACTAACCAGATTAAATTCAGCCACCTGTGACGTGTACCTTGACCAAAATACCATGATGCCATTTATAAATCTTGTGCTCTATTTTGTGACATTAACAACAATCCACCATCTTTACGTACGAGACTAAAACAAGGTACCTGAGTCTTCAATTCTGATAAATCCTCTTGGTCCGACTGTAAGCATGAAACAGAATGCAGAAATTTCTGTACAACAAACAAAGCCACATGATCTAGTTGGACATATCAACTTGTTACAAGGGAGAGACACCCTGCCCACTGACACTCAGAGGAGCCTCAGAGATGTGACGGGGGGGCTTCAGTGATGCACTCTGCCCCCACCACTTCTAAACTTTCTCCTTTCTCCTGAGCAGCAGTAACTTGGCTCACAGTGAACCAGAGATTCCAGAACCGACCATTGTAAATTACACAAGCATTTATAGGAGAAGTTTGCAGTGAAAGCAAGCCAAATCAAAATTAGGAGTCATTCTAAATCAGCTTTTAAAGGTGCTAGCATGCGGCAGTTGAGACTGAGTTCCAATGACACGCTGCGGTGAATTGAGACCGAACCACATTCAATGGTGCACACGCGTGATTGAGCTTGCCATGGAAACAGCAGGTGTTTCTCATGCCGGGAGGAGCGGGATTTATACATCTAAAACTCGTCCCTCTGAATGCAACCTAATGTCTCAAGTATGATAAATGCTCACGTCTCAGCATGCAAATCACATCCTTTGGAAAAAAAATAAAAAAGAAACCGTCAACCAACTTTTCAGCATGAAACAAAGGGGGCTTTATTTCATCGCTGACGCATTCGTGGTATTTTAAGGGGATCCGACAGGATTCAACATGTATATATATATATCATATATATATGATATATACAGACGCTCCTCTGCCTACAAATGTTCAACTTACGAACTTTCAGACATACGAACGAAGAGGATCTTTAAGTCCAAATTGTGTTCACTGGGCTCCTGTTTCCTGTCCGCAACATCAATTTTCTTTTTTTGCGCTCCAGTTCCGCCTAGTACGACTTCTGGTTGCTACTCCCGCCTCGCAGCAGCGTAGCGTGTGTACTCCCAGCATCCAAGTTCTTTGTACTTGCGTATGCCCTTAAAATGATGGTGAATAACGACTTACAAACATTTAAGGTACGAATGGCCGTTCGGAACGTATCTCGTTCGTTGGTAGAGGAGCATCTGTATATATGATATGATGAGGTAATTGAGTCCAAAAATGTGAAAACTCAGAAAGTGACAGATTCGGATTGAGAGATATGTTACATATATGCAGTGCTAGTCAAAGCCCATGTGGTGCCCTGGGCCAGTTTCACAGCTGGTACCTTCTGCCAGCATACTTTACCGGTGGTGGGGGGGGACAATTGCTCATGTTGACCTCGCCAAGATCCACCCCATGTAACACGGAACATGCTCCCAACACGCCCGTCGCGGCAGCTCTCACCTCCGTGGCCGTCTCGCCATCAACGATGGTGTCCGTCCACTCACTGTTGTTCTTCTCCGTCCATCGAGGCAGGAGGAGGGAAAACATAGGGCCCCATCTTTAATCAGCACTTTGGCTTGGGGACTCAAGTGTAACAAGTGTTGACTATCCATCCACCCATCCATCCATTTTCCATAACTGCTTACTCACAGCTGATACATTCTTGACCTGATGCCAGTTAATCACAGGACGCTCACACACGTGTGCACACACGCCCACACATATTACGGCCAATTTGACCACCCCACAAAGCCTGTAGCCCAAAAATATGGGCCTGAATCCCACATCCTGAAATCACCAGGACCTTTTGTCTTTATACATGGACTATATACAGTGTTACTTTATAAACTGAGACTAGGCTGTGTTGGACATCCTTTGTAGGCCCTAGCGTGTTGGGTTCTCCCTTTGAGTCTGGTTCCTCTCAAGGTTTCTTCCTTCCAGAGAGTTAATTTCCTTGCCGCTGTCACCTCTGGCTTGCTCACAGAGGGCTTTGAACACGTACAGTATAAAGCGCTTTGAGGCAATGCAATACTTAGAGCTGTCATGATTACCCGATTAAATTTGATTACTAAAAAGCACTGATTAAAATTTTCATTCTTGATTACTTGACAATATGGCAGAAAGAAGACGGCACATAGTGTAAGAGGATCCAAATAAAGAGTAAAAGCATTAGTCCTATGGAAGCACTTCACGTTAAAGGTGAACGAAAATGCAGTCGTCTGTCATCATTGCAAAGTATAAGTTAAATATCACCACAGCATGGCTGCATTGCAAATACATCTTAGAGAACACATCCGGAATTGCGAGGTAAGATAGATATGTGCCTAGCCTGACTTTGTCATTGCTTAAATTATTTTGCTTAAGATATTTTCTATGATTCCTGCATGTCAAAGTAATCGCTGCTAAAACAAAGGTTAGCCCTTCACTTAGCCGCATCATCTTGCATAATAGGCCTACTTTTGTTAACGTATTATGTGTTTTAGGGCTGAACGATACTGGGAATAGTTTATGTTGTGATATTTGAAGTTTTAGAAGTTGTAGTTTTTGAAGTTGTAGACCGTATACAGTCTAATAGAATTTATCTACCAACGGAGTCTGTCAAACAAGTTGGTGGTGTTCTTGATAGCTGTGCCAAGAGACACAAAACAGTGCCAACAAATCACTTAGTTTTGCTCAATATCGTCTCTTCGGAATACAAAATATTTCCATACAGCGGAAGATGAACGTCTTTTCATGACCAGTTCCTGTTTGCTTTTCGCCTCACTCATTTTTGTTTAATTTTTCATAAGTGAGTGAGTCAAACAGCAAAGATGAGAATGACTATGATTGTCTCGGAGAGCGCATGCAGTGCTCATGCAAAAGCAGCGGCAGTACACTTTAGACTTTTTTTTTTTCGTTTCCAGTGACTGAGTAAAAACGTTTTAGAGCAACTTACTGATGGTATGAACACAGACTGTTGCGGTCCTTGCTTTGTGACAATCGCACGTCGACATTAACATTGTGCATCGTGCAAGCCTGGTGCCGCTTTGTGTGTGTAGTTTGCATGTTCACCCTGTGTGACTGAGTGTGCACCCTGCAATGGCTGGCTGATTCCTGCCTCCTGTTAATTGTATCGTATCGTATCGTATCATATCGTATCATATCATATCATATCATATCATATCATATCATATCATATCATATATAAACGATTACTAGATGAATCGTCAAATTAATCGGTAGGTTACTCGATATAACCAATAATGACAGCCTTTGTAATATTGTGAAATGCACTATTTAAATAACTTTGAATTGAATTGAATTGAGGTGAATTGAATTGAATTGTAACAAGCTGGGTGCGTGTTTAGAGGGAGAATTTCCAGAAATGTATAATTTTGCGAAACTGCATAGAAATAATGCAGAATATGAAATTAGATGATCCGTTTCTCAACATGAGTTTTTTGACCTTTTAAATCAGCCAGCAAAACTGTGCTACTGATTCAGGAATTGAGGATGCCCTGTCGGTAAAGTGAAGGGAGAGACAGACGGCGCAGTCAGTGGTGACGGCATGGATTGGGAAATGTGTCCGGTGGTGACGGCATGGATTGGGAAATGTGTCCAGCGGTTCCTGAGGGTCATGCTCATCATCCCTTGTGGCCGGCACAGGGGAGCCATGCTTTCACTGGTCAATCGGTCACCTCTGGCGGGGGGACGCATGACGGCCTGTTCATTTCTTCTGAGAGTTTCCACATGCTGTTTATCACACCACAGCCCGTACATCAAGCTGACAGCATTAGTGCCACCATTAAATTAAACCCTAATTAACACAATATGAGATGCATTTCACACCATGTACAGAAATGAGGGCGGAGAGGCTTTTTCCCAAACAAATATGTATAACACAAATTATGCATAGCATTCCTTAAAAAATTTAAACACTTCATGGACTTGCAGAGGGGGATAAATTATGAATACTCGTCTCAAACAGTGCATTGTTTTTGTATTTTCATGTTTATCTGGCACCAGTGGCACAGAATGGAAGGCATTCAGATTAAAATGTAAATGACTTGTGCCAAGACGGCACAGTGACTCAGCGGGCTGCACTGTAGCCTCATAGCTCCAGGGTTTGGGATTGTTTACCTGGAATTTGCATTTTCGCAGAGCACTCCTTTGGCAACTCTAGTTTCCTCCCAAAGATGTGGTCACATGCACTGGTGTCTCTAAACTGCCCAAAGTGTGTGCCCCATGATAGACATACATCCAGCTTAAGGGCTCCCCTGTGTTTCCTGAGATACATTTTAATTTTTTTTATTTAGTAGACACTTTTATCCATAGCAATATACATTTCTGAAAGAGAGCCGGGTCAGCCAGTGCCTGGAGCAATTTGGGGTTAAGGGCCTTGCTGAAGGGCCCAACAGTGACGTCACTCTGCGGAGTCCTAACCCACTGAGCTGCATGTCATGCCCTCTTCATACTCCTATACCAGATAAGTGATTTTGTCGGATGCATGGATGATTAGCATTAGCAGTGTGTTTCCTGCCTGAAATAGGGAGAGGCGTAAATAAAGGTGCTCAGAAGTTTGCGAGCGATTGACAAAACTGCAGTGTCACAGCGGAGACGATTTGCTACTGAATTCCAGAGAACAATCAGGGTTTTTCTGCAGCTCGCAATGACGTCAAGCAGGTTGGCGCAGCTCATCGTTTCACGGCACCAAAACAGGCCATCTCTCCACGTCATCCTAAACTCCCACCTACTCCAGGTCCATCATCACCACGTAATTCTGACAAACAGCCAAAACCAGGATCCCCTGCGGATTCCTGAAGGATCTACCTTTGCCTCTGGATGGACTGGTGTGAGTGGGATTGGTTCCGACACTTCCGTGGCCACAGTCTTCTCCTCTTCCTCAATCTTGTCCTCCTTCACCACCTTTTCCGGCGTCACGGTGGCCACGACAGTGGGTGTCGCCTTAGCAGGTGTGCGTGGGGCGGGGCTTGGCTTTGGGGTGATCTTTGGTTCCTTCATTAGGATTTCATTGCTCTCACACACGGGGGCTACATCACAAAGAGATAGTTGAGCAGTGATGCTGGCATGACTCATCAACGTTCATTTTCAAGCTTCTTAATATAAAAAATTAACTTACAAAAAAAACACAACACACAACACAGCTCCAAGCATAAATGAGGAGAGTATATAATAAATAAATAAATATATATATATATATATATATATATATATCCATCCAT
>JAODLD010000001.1:22060095-22093188 GCA_026781065.1 Mormyrops boulengeri
GAGAGAGGTGCGTTACAGCTACTACACCTACTAGTTAAACAGAGCACAAGGCGTATCTACCTGTTAGACCATTGTCATTTACTCGGAATGGCAGTTTATTTCCGGGAAAAACTGTCCGCGCATTGTTTGGGTTATTCCGCTGAGCTGGAGAGATAATTAAGACACTGCGGTGAGAATTCAGCATCGGCAATTCAACAGGAGACCGAAGATGAGATGAGGGATGGGAGAACTGATCTGGGATCAGCTTGCAGGCATGGAGTCATTAAAAAAATAAGCTGCAAGGTAGCGATTCTGGGATGCATGCTCTTGCATGAATGTCCGCTTAGTCTTTCTGCATGCAGCTATGCAGCAGCTACAAGGAAATCACGCACATGCAGCAAAACTGGCATTCAACACACCCAAAGGCTGACACTAGATTTCCGACATTTATGGAAGACATAGGATGATTAATCCAGCAAAGCAGAGTGATCCTTGTGTAAAGGAGTGAATAGTGCATTCAGTGTCGAAAATTATATGTCATGTGTGGAGCTTTTATTTTTATTTTATTTTTTTTTTTTTATTTCCCAGAGTGAAACACCAATTAAGACAGAAAAAAACCATCCGTGTTCAAATAGCTGCCTTTTCTGTGCCCGATTGTGATCACTAAAGGACCCTGCTGGCAATTGAGTGAAGCCGGCTGTCTCTAGAGAGCTCAAAGGAGTGCAATAAAAAAATACAGTCTTCTAATTAATCAGGAGGCAGTAAAGGGGAAAAAACAGCACAGATATGCTTGGTGGAACAAAAGACGACAAAAAAACATATGGAGAAAACATTAAAAGCACATAGCGGCTAATCTCTCTACAGGCATCACAAAATAAACACAGCTTAGCTTAAGTAGTAGTGCATTGTGAAATTTCTGTGAACTGACTGTTAATGTTGGCCTGGGGATGGCCAATAAAGAAGGCAGGGAAAAAGGGGGGGCCAGAAATCATAAAGTGAGGGTCTGAACTAAGACGTGACTCCGCATTTTGGTGGGAAACACTCCCCAGGTGAAAGTATCCCCAACTCCCCCCCAGGTGAAAGTGTCCCCAACGATGTGTAAGACCTACCCCCGTCCAGGCTGCGTGACATGGTGTAGCGTTTGCTGGAGGAGCGCTCGAAGTAAGGAGCAGGCCGAACAATCTGAGAGCTGGCCCGCCGGGTCTGGGCCTGGGTGCGACCGCTGTACCGGAACTTGGAGCCCAGCGTGAGAAACTTTTTGGGAGGGGGTTCTGGAGACACCAACCTTTGGGAGGGAAAGATAAAAGTTTGGTACCTAAGCTCACATGCCATTACTCTGTAGACAGAGACGTCACTCTTAATTCTGTCTTAATTAGGGCCCTGAGTAAGGGAGAGCGGCTCATGACTCGAGCAGGATCAAGCGTCTGTGCGAAGCATAAACTCTTGCAAACTGTTACATCACCAGGGCCCTCCCTTTCAGAAGTGTTACCACCTGAATATTGATGCATCTAAACACCCTTTTCCTCAAAACTGGCTCAACCTACTCAAAAAAGCCAAAGTTTTGTTTTTCTTATTTTGTAACAATAATTCATTAATTCCTACCGCATCACTGCTGTCTGATGGAAACCATGTATGTCTACTTTTTGACGATTGATTCTGACGTTTTACTAAAGAATACACCCATTCTCCTACGTCTAGTGATAGAGTTTGACACAGGCCTCTTTGGTAGTGTGTTACCCTCTTCTGCAGTGTGTAAGGTTCTTCTGTAGTGTGCAAGGCTCTTGGATAGTGCGTAAGCCTCTTGTACAATGTTTAAGACTTTTCTGCAGTGTCTTTTCATGTGTCTACATGTCCATTAACACATTACAAAAGAGGCCTACGCACTGCCAAAGAACGTATAGCAGTGAGATGTCACCTCCAGTTGAATCCTGAACCATCAGCATGATCATAAACTGTGTGTGTGTGTGTGTGTGTGTGTGTAGGGGGCGGGGCGGGGGGGGTATGGGGTGGTCGTCATATCTTACCGAATGCTGATCAGATTTAATCCAGGGTTGCCTACCTTGGTCAGCTGGCTGGCCAACGTGAGATTTTCAGTTCGAGACAAGTCTGCACACACATTTACATGTATGTAACAGTTTTAATATCTTGTAAACAGTCTGTAGGTTTTGCAGACTGCACTGGCGATTTTGATGTAGCTAATTGTAGGTTTATAATGGAATAACACAGACTTGCCATAAGATTTCTTGCATGAGCCTGAGAGTCTGAAAGCGTGAGAGCTACCAACCCTGTTAATCTGATTTACACTGGTAAGTCATATAAACTGTTACTTCAATAAGCGTGCTACAGGATGTGTGGCGTGGTTCACAGGAACGGGGCTGCGTTTGGGCTGCAAGGTGAAGATCGTGCAGCAGTTAGAGGTGCATGAGCGAGTGGGGGCAAGGCTGGCACCTGAAAAAGGAGTGGTGCTCCACGCAGACCTTCCACAACCGCTTTGCCGCACGGTGGTTCAACAGCTTGAATCCGATCGTGCTCTCGAACTGCTCGAACTCAAAGGGGCGGAGAAACAGGAGTAAATGGGACATTCCAGCACCTTGGGTGGCCATTTTGTTTTTTAATACACCTTGACAAGAGCGATATTTGTCATTGGTGATAACAGCCGAGAGTAGACAGGTCACGGCAAATGGTGATATTCAGTAAAAGATGATTCATCTATCAAAAAAATTCGGGGCAGGGGCTGCACCATCAATTCATGACGTTTCAAGACACATGACATCACCCAAGGCTCCTGTAATGCCAGGCGAGGCTATATTATGTTATAAAGGTGATTTCAAAACCTGATATTATGTTTGATGATACTCCACTAATCTGGAGAAAGCCACACTTTAAGCCTGTTTAGATGGAACAATGAGCCGTTTTGGGGTAAATTTCACCTTTTTTTCCCCACGCACCAGTATCTCACAAATCAAAACTTTCGGAGGAAAGGTCTCCAGCTTGCTCTAAAATGTTCGACGAACAGCCGTAATGAGAACCACAATTACATAATCTACCATAAAGGTGCAGTATAAAATGTAGTTTTATTTTTAGCAATACTTTAACGTAGAGTTCAGTTCAGTTGTAGTCAATGAGACTTCTGGCATGGAAACTTTACTTTTTCTTTTTCTAAAACTTTTTCAGCTGGGGCTTTCGCATCACTGTGCTTTTTTTAATGCCACAATGCAATGGAGAGGGCCAGGGTTCGGCATGCTGCGTCATGTGACATCGCCCTTAGGGCTGACGTACCTCCCCGGGGCGGATTTTGATATAGAAATTGTTCCTCTTGTAGGAGATCTTGAGGACCTTGGGCCAGGCGAACCTGTTGATGCGCAACCTGTCGCGGTAGATGAGGAGGCCGCTGGCACACACGCCCAGCATGATGTCCACACCCTCGGAGTCCTATGTCCATTAAACATCAAAGAGGCCCATTAGGGATTATGGGATTTGCAGGGCTGTCTGGGTGCGCTCCGACATTAATAGCACTGAACATATTCAACAAATGTTTCTACGTAGTTTGCTTGGTTACAAACTTGTTTACCTGTAAAGACCCTATTTAGAATTTTACTGTAACCAACGGTAACTACTCCATGCTGAGAATACAGACAGTATTGAAAAAATATTGATTCTGCGTCATTACTACTGATCACCATGCACCAATGAAAAAAGATACTATTATGAATCTCACTACAGTTAACAGCTAATACCTGGGTTGTTCCTAATTTAACTGACACTATCATAACAGTTTCTGACATTAATTACCCAACCTAACCCCTTTCTGAGCAGGACAGCCACTGCAGCCTCATCAACAAAGCTGCCAAAGATGCCCCCATTAATGTCAGTGCGTGTGAGGGAACAAAATCGGACTTGAAAATAGGACATAACATTTTTAAATCACTTGGGGTGTGGCTCTGCAGCGGGGAAGGGGTAGATTGACGGTAAAGCATAAATTTAAACGGAGAGCCCTTCAGTCACTCTGACTGCTCTATGAAGGGCTGATGCAAACATGTTGTAATCCACAAAGACAGAGATGTCTCACTTTAAAAACAATCCTGCATATAACATGAGGAAACGAACCAAACCCATGAAAAAGACCCAGGATACAGCTTCTAGCGGGCTAAACATCGCACAGCTGTTCTGACAGCCATTCCGGAACCTAACTGGGACTAGGGGTCGTACGGAAGGCGGTAAAAGGCAGTCGGCACCTTGGCATGGTGGAGGTCCACTCCATACATGGACAGTTTCTTGACATTCTCCAGGAACTGCATCTCAGCCTCAGCTGGAGTCATGCCCCTGCATCGGGGGGGAACGTACACCAGAGCTGCGTCACTCTGCCCCAGGTGCACCGACACAAGTAACTGACACACCATGTACAAGACTAGCTAGTGTGTCCCCATAGGGATGGGCTACCAAACACTCCAATCTTGTGAAATCGATTCTATTTCGTGGAAATATCTTTAAAAAACTGAGCTATCGAACAGGGCTAATCATTGATGGCACCTCCTTACACCGCAGGATCCCTAAAAGTGTTTATTTCAGAAGTGATTGTGTGTTAGGCTATAATGCCAAACATCACTCTGTTAGTTAGGTGGCACAGAAGCTCAGTGAGCTGTACTGTAGCCCTCCTGCCTCAGAGTTCAGTTCCCACCCCTGGCTGCATGTTTATGAGGTCTGTATGTTCTACCTGTGTTTATTTAGGTTTCCTCTGGTTTCCTTCTACAACTTGAAACAGGTGCTTAAGTCAGCTGCTGTCAGTAAATTGCCCTTAATGAGTGTGTGACCCAAGACCGGCTGACATCCTGTCCAGGGTGCCCCCTGCCTCATGCCCCCAGGCCCACATTGGCCCTTCAGTGGATTAGTGCTCGCTGAAGTTGGATGAATGTTTCGCTAGATTGCAAACACATTTATGTTGAATGTTTACAACCACAAAGGACCTTTTCTTTGAAATAAATTACCTACATATTTTTTGTAGCGGAAAGATTTCTTGAAATATGAAAATGGGGAAAATTCCAACCCACGAATGATATCAGCAAACTGGAGAATAAAAGTGAATTTGTTATGTAAAACGATGAGGCAGACTTACGGCCAGGCATTTCGATTTAGGGGAGGAATATGACTTTCTAATGAGAGCAGTGCTTAATTAACTGTCAACATAGTGTGCTAAACCTGCGTACCACATGAAATGCCCATGATAGACAGACTCACTAAGTAAACAGTGTAGCGGGGTTATTAACAACAACTTATGGAAAATATCCTCATAAACAGAAATAAAATGAAAAACCACTACTAAAGGATAATTATATATATTGCTTTTGAAAATACCTGAATAAACATTTTAAAAATGCCTAATACTTCCAGTACCATTTTTTCTTGTTTAGCTAGCTTTGTTTTTTTTTTACTGGTATCTCACAGCGTTACTTATAAACCATTATTAATACCTAGAATATGTTTTGCCCATTTTGAGGATGTTAGCGCATAATGTACAGTGTACTCATGTAGGTTACTCTAACAATTAGACACATGACATACCTCTACAACTTTCAGTCTGTATCTATGAATAAAATGACTAAAACTTTAACTGAAATTAACATATACAAAAACTAAACAGAAATATATAAACTAACAACAACTATTAAATTCACAAGAATACCTAACTAAAACTAAACTGGATTTCAAATGAATCTGAAATAATATAAAAAATTATTAATCTAATCGATTACAGGTTTTGTGATTAATTGATCTAAATGAACTGCATATATCAATAATTGACGTGAGAAGCATTTTTAAATATTTCAGTCCAAATGGATTTTGGAAGTGATTGAATCAATGATAACATTTTAGATAATGTTTAAACTTAAACATCTCCTTTATTACATATAGGTAGCTCACGGTAGCATCAGGACTTGGTCTGAGCTCTGATTTTGCTACTAAGTGCTTTGCCTTGAGGTGCCATTTCAGGTTTGAACTACTCCGATGGTACAAAAAATCCTTACAACAGTGAACCTATCTACAGTTCCATCTGGGAATTTTTTAAATGTAAAATGTCCACTGACTGGGCCAAGCAAAGTCTTTGCATGGGCTTCCATATTTACAGTGCTACCAAGAACGGTTGTATTCATATTGTCAAGGGGCATCATAGGACGCGATTAATCTGTGTTAATTTTTTTAATGCCTTATTTTTCTATAACTAATCAATCTAAATTAAAGGGTTATTTTCATAGTCCTAATAAAAATATTAATTCAATTAAAAAAATCAAAGTTAAAGTATACTGTAACACACTTGTAGGTCTTGTGCAGGTCTATGATTTTCTCCTCCAACTCCCTGGTCTGGTTTGGGGCAAAGCGAAACTCGCTGACGTAGTCACTGCCGTACTCATCCAGGTCGTAATCACCCAGCTCAGACTGCACCGTGTAGGAGCCCAGGACAGTGTGTGTGGCGAAAGAGCAGGGCAGGCGGCCCGACACGATGTCGTCCCTCAGCTGGAGGCAGAGGTAGTACCTGAGGGAGCGAGACAGGCATCAAGCACCGGACGAGGCTGCAGATTTCCCACTGTAGCTTTCGAACCCCCTGACAAACCCGAACGGTGTAAATAAAATCACACCATATTCTTAAACACTGATACTGCTCAGGATAAGAATTCAGAAGAGCAATAATTAGATGAGTTCACCATAAATAAAAACAATAATTTTCCAATATTTTACATCAGGGTTGGGGCCAGGTGTAGGGCAATAACTCTCTTTTCCATCTTCTCTCTTCCGAGCTGATCCTGAGCTGATCCCGAGCCGGCACAATGCTTGAACCCTCACCTGGACACCTTAGATATATTTACATGGAACCAACTGGGACTTTTAAAACTATTTGGACTGGAATTAATGTCAATGTAAATACTGTTTCATGCTCCCCGGTCGCCCAGAGGAGGATGGGGTCCCCTTCCGAGTCCAGGTTCCCCTCAAGGTTTCTTCCTGCTAGAGGGAGTTTCTCTTTGCCACTGCCGCCTCAGGCTTGCCTGGTGGGGGTTCGGGCCGGTTATATGTAAAGTGCTTAGTGACAATGACCGTTGTTAAAAGGGCCATATAAATAAAACTGTATTGAATTGAATTCCGGAATGCATTCATCAATATCAGCCCAAATCAAGAAATGGTTCTGGAGTTGGGATTGGGGAAAAAAAACTATGGGGAACAGAATTGGAATGGAATTCGAATTTCAGGGAGATTTAAATTCCAAATTCCAACAATTTAGTTATATTTCCTGATTTGGATTGGAATTGATGAATGCATTCTGGAATGGCCCCAACCCTGGATTACATGCAAATTTTGATTTCATTTGTACATGTACACATTCAGATTTGAGAAACAGTACAATGCAGAAACAGTTAAAAAGGTGCTAGACCAGGCCAGATAATGTCCAAAGGATCAGAGATCAAGAGTTTCTATTTACTCAAAGTGAATAATGAAAAACAGAAGGCTGACAAGCTGGCAGCCGGTATTCTCAAGGGCCGTAAACAGCCACTGTTCTGGCCGAGCCACGGCTCACTCTCATACTCTTGCCTTGTGATGTCCTCTGACAGCTGAGCGGGTTCAGGTGGGTAAAACTTGACGTTGAATGCAAAAATCCAGGGTCCATCTAAACAACAAGAGAGAAAGGGAACTCTTCAAGCCTGGGAAAATGCTGTGATTGCACTACCAAGTGGAAACCCACATGGAGAAAGAGGAAAATAAAGTTTACCATCTTCTGGGTCTTTGTCTCATATGAATGACATCAAAAGCCTGTCTTTACAGGTTACAGTGAAAGCCATGATGGATTACTCACTCCTTATCTGTTTCTTCATTTCCTTAGCTGGATCCAACCAATTCTGCGGAATAAAGCATGCATTATTTAAGCCGTCATGAAACCCTGCAGTACATCCATCACGGTGAGCACATCACCTTCTGGTTTTCACTGTCTCGGAATGTGATGCCGAAGTAATCCCGTTCTAGAAGGTTCAGATGTTCGCAGACCTTGTCGAAGAGCACCTGGCCTCTCGCCCGCTTCTGTAAATGAACGTCGGCACAGGGAGAAGAAAAAAAGAAGCAGTGTGATGGCTCCTGTAGCCCAACAAGTAGAGCACCATAATAACAATGCAAAGGTTGTGGGTTCAAAACCCAGAGAATGCACATAAATGAATAAGTAGCCCTTCTTTCTACTGCAAGTTGCTCTGGATTAAAACATCGGTTAAATGTGATTGTCACCAGAGGGCCACCATCCCTATGGGGACATGGTTAGACATCAACTCATGTGCCTTGGTCTTGTTTAGTGGTTCGGTGTTTTCCAGAAGCATTGCAGACAGACTGAGATATGAGCTATTTTTCTTTTGTGCAAATCAAAGTTCAAAGGAAGACTCCCACTTCTCACATGGTTCCTGCCCAACATTTCTTTGTTTATAATTATGGCGCAAATACTGGCTTGTAGATTTCAGTGATGTACCTCCTACAGTCAAGCACTCCCTGAGTGAGTATTATAAGGTTTTTTGTTTAAATAATCGTTTGGATGTTTCTACTGGCAGACCATTCAAGGTTTTCCCCCACACTCTATCCTGTACTTCCTGGAACAGGCTCCAGCCTCGCCAAGGCCCTACACAAGATAAGTGGTTTGGGCGATGGATAGATGGATGAATGCAGGTAATTATGGTTGGAGGCAATTATAGCATCGGCAGGTTCAGTTGTTATTTCCAAGAATATGAGGCATCTCAAGGACACACACAGCTCATAAAAGACTAAGAAGATGTTTCCTAAGAGGGTACACACTGATGCCTATTCAGTTTGCACCTGAAATTACTCCGGTAAAGCGTCCATGGTAAATGGTCAACATTAAAGTGAATCGCAGCCCGGCTACCCGACTAAATGGATGTGAAACGTATAGAGAGAGGGAAACTGCTGGATTAGTTGTACGATAGATTTCTGCAGCTTCATAGAGCAGCAGGATTGGAACACGCCACTGTTGCCCAGCTCTGGCCTATTTTTAAATCCCATGGTGTCAGAAGCCCCTGACTAGACAAATTTGGCACGACCCAGCTGCAGAAAATCTTGTAAAAAAAAAAAAAAAAAAAGGTGTTTTGATGCGAATGAAAAATGTGTCGTTACAGAAAACAAAGTATTTTCCAAATGATCCCTCGTCTGCACAAATGAGGTAATCTGGGGTATTCGTTGGCCCCTCGCTCCCGATGCGTTAGGGTAGTTAATGGAGACTGTGCCACATCAAAAATAACCTCATTAAAATCACGCTCGCTCCGAGACACTTGAACTCAGAGAATCATCTCTGATGAAGACACTGATGTTTAAGGCTCAGACTTCAGAGATCAGCCTTGCACAGCATTGACATTAGCATATGTGCTACTTTATTCTACCTCCTCACATGCAGCTTAATGCAGTGGCTAACATTGCAGAATTACAAAATGTATATTCACACCTGCTCCCTACAGAAAGAACACAGCCTCGATCCACTTACTAGGAGTGCTCAACCAGGGAAAATAAGATTAAATAGAGAAAATTTCAAATGTCGCAGAAGATAAATTACATCCATTTCCTTAATTTTAAAGATCTCAATTTCCTGTTTAAGGATTTTATTTAGATGTCTATCAAATGACATCAGACTTTTACAATAAAATGAGTTGCAGTAATAAAAATTAATTAAAAATTACAGAATCCTTTGGACAGTGAAATACATACAGTACTGAGTAATATATACAATACACTTTAATGCAAAAATAATGTTTGTTGCTTAAAGATGCATCCCAGTTCACAGAGAGATGAGCCAGAAATCATGGTGCATCATTAGTGCAGAGCATAGGTGGATAGCTTCAGATCCAGAAAGTAAATATTTTTGTTGAAACCAACCAGTTGAGCATAAAGAGTCATAGTTACATTGTACAGTTTGGGTGAAACAAAATCTTGGTCTGCATTTTTCCTTTCTGAAATTGAACTGGAATTGGAGAAAATCTGCCCAAAGAGATGTGTTAATTCCTATCCAGTCTTTCTAATTTCACCTGACTAACTTCACCATGCCATAGATTTTAAGTTTTAAGTTTTATTGTCATATACAGATAACAATTTAGCATCATTACCCATAATGAAATTCTTAGACTCACATGTTCCCCCAAACTTTACGTAAACATATAGAAAGTATACAGATTAAAAAAAAAACATTATTAGAAATTGTTGGTATTTGCAAGTATTAAGAGATAATTTAATATTTACAGTACTAATGGTGCAAAAATACAGTGAGATATTTAGAATGTGGGGTGCAAAGTTGTGCAGTGAGGATTTAAAGTGGCATTGTTTAAAGTGGCATTGTTTAAAGTGACATTGTTTAAAGTGACATTGTGAAGGCAATAGGTATCAAGTCTCACGTTTTACCTGTGAGACTCAAGTTGTTTTTTGTCTTTGCTGCTCTCTCGCGATGCTAAGATATGAGTCTCACTGATTGCGATGCACTTAAACCAAACGAAAAAGCGAAGTAGTTTTGCGTCACTGCTGTCCACTGCCGCCAAAACGGCAGAGACAAGTCAGCCAGCCGGCATCATTTTTCAAAGTTTGCAGAATGGCGGAGCCTTCAGTATGACTGTATTGAGAAATCAAAATTCAGCCGAAAGTTGTGTGTTTGGTAAGGTGTGTTGGCGAGGCATCAAAGTCCACATACATACACAAAGTTTTGATTACAGTTATTTCAATACTTTTAGACATGAGCAGTCAGATTGTTGTTTTTCCCCAGTGTCTGCTTAACTGAGTTATTTTGTACTAATAATAACTATAAAAGTAAAAGCCAAGGAGTGTTTTTGATGGCTCACTGTTTTCACTGAAATGTACAAGATTTCTGTCACACAACTCCCTTTTTTCAATAGTTAGGCTGACATGTATGTCCAGGCTGCCATCACAACTTTCTTTCCATCCATCCATCCAGCCAGTCCCAGTGAGGTGGGAACCTATTCAGGGTACCAGGTTCCCAAGATAAAATGGCAGTCCATCGCAGGGCACACACCTGCACAAACTAAATCAGGGGCTCCTGAACCAGTGGCCCACCCCTGCCCAAGTACATTTTGGAACGTCATTATGAACACAATGATGAACGATCATGCAAAAAAATTTATGCAAACCCACTAAACTGTATTTAAAAAAAGTCAGAATTACATTGACTTTATGCCCCCCATGCACCCCCCCCCCCCATTCAGATGCATCTCTGGGTCCATGCATTGGACAATTCAGAGACGTAAACTGACCTAGAATCACATTTTTGAACTGCAAGAAGAACAGAAAAATGAGCCTCTAGATCAGCATCATGGACATTACACTAATGAATACCTCTAACCAGACATTTGCATCTGATAACCTTCAGTTTGGGAGCCTCACTATGAAACATTTCCTTTGCCTCCCCTTTGTATGGCGCCAAAAGTCGAAACTCGATTTTGCATAAAAAGCTCGGCCCAGATCGATGCCGCGAGTCTCTCATCCGTTCCCCGTGCCACTGGGAGACCCCCCTTCCATGAGGGGACATGCAGCTGTCATTCAACTATAAAAACTGGAACACACCAAGGCTGTCACCGGGTTAGAAATAACTGATAGGCGTTCAGAGCATGCCCAGTGAGTACCGTGCTGAATTCAGTTCACGGCCAAATCCAGTGGAGACATTTATTACATCATGTACTATAATTAGCATAAGGATACTAAAGGCTGTTCCAGGGTACCCCTCTGACCTTGAAACTACTCAGGGTAGGCTAATCGCATATGGTAATCTACCTCATAATCTCCTTTAGGTATAAAAGCACCATGATACTTTTATGGGGGGCAGTGCCTGTGATCGGAAGGTCGCCGGTTCAAATCCCATGGCTGGCAGAGTGGTGTCACCGTTGGGCCCTTGAGCAAGGCCCTTACAACCAAATTGCTGTCTGATCCTGCTTACTCAGAAATGTGTGTCACTTTGGATAAAAGTGTCAGCTAAATCAGTTATTCTTAAACTGTGGGTTTAAGAGAAGCTTTTCAGAATATGCAAAGAATTTTTTTTGCCAACTCCCCCACCTCCCTGACAAATGCTGTCATTAGCATCCATTATCAAGTTATTATCGAGGGCCACCCTGTTGCTCAGTGAAATGTATCTGTGCTAAATAAAAATTGTAACGAAATCCTATTATTCTAAGGGCAAAACACTGTCTGCTGATCTGTGCACCAGGTAAAAGTAAGCAGTGGAGCTCCCCGGCATTTTAAGGCTGACTGAACGTTCTTTCCGCAGATGAGTTTTAAAAGATGGAATGAAATGAAATCAGCAGCAATGAAATGATACATAACCACCAGGTCGCCCATCACACAGGCACCAACCCCCCCAGGCTCACCTCCACCACGCAGGCGTAGTCGGACCCGTCGAGGAGCGTGACCTTACACTGCATGTTCTTCGGCCTCTTGGAGCTTTTCCCTGGGGATCTGGAGAGCTTGCTGGACGACGACCTCTGAGACGCTTTGTCGTCCTCAAATTGTAGGTAGTCGTGTCGCCCTGGGGGGGTGCCTTCCGGAAGCCTCTCTCCGTTCTGGGGACCGAAGACGTCGATCCAATAAGAAGAAACACTTTATGGTTCTCAGTGTAAAGTAACACTGCAATTAAGAACACAGACCTATAAACCAAAGGTTTGTGGTTCAGGGTCACATGGACTCTGCTCTAGAACCATGGAACCAACTAAACCCAAAGTGCTCCAATAAAATAACTCGCATAATTGGATACAAAACTATTCTAGATAAGGCAGACTAAGAAATAAATAAATTACTCTTTATTTTAATTATCTGTTTGATTTAAATAAGCCTTAGGGAAATAATAGTTTAATAGAACAAGAAACAAATTTTTGGGTTTATGAGCTCGTCCCAGCAGTTTCTGGTTTAGTCATATTCCTGGTGTGAAAAACATGGGCAGGATCCACTTGACCTGTGTTGGCTTAGTTAAAGGCCACACCAGCAGGGGGCGTCTCAGAGCACGATGGGTGGTCTCACAATCGATAAATTAAGACATAATGGCTTGGATTAATGTTACAGGACGAAAATGACTGGAGAAACCATTAAAACTGCTTGCTTCAAAGCTTCCCCAAGTTTGGACTTTTCTCCATAAGGCCTGGACCGCTATGTGAGGATGCGGCTGGTCACCTGGTCCTTCCTGGCGGGTGTGCTGTGCCCGGCTGCGGATGGGGATTGTTCCCTGTTAGACTGAGAGGCCGTCTGGGCGCTCTGGGCCGGCCCTGGCTGCGTCGCTGTGGGCCCCTGGCTCTCCTGCTTGGGCTCAGCTTCGGCGCCTACCTCGGTCGTCATGGCGATCAAGCTGCGGGTCACGGGTCCCAAGAGAAACGCATCAGGTGAAAGAAAAAAACATTTGTGCATATCGCATGCTTCAGCCATTTTGATTACCACCATGGAAAATGATCATATACCTACTTACCTAATTAAATGCTTACAGTTACCACCAGTTTTAATTATCTTTCATTTAAAGAGCAGCGGTTTGAGACCGTAAATAATGCTTTATATGAATATTTATTGGTGAGTTTTCATGGAAATCTAATGAATATATTTTCACAATAGATAACTAGTTACATAAATGTTAAATTCAATGTACAGACTTGCTTTTTAAACAGGCAATACAAAAAAGACAGCAATTTGTATATCGCCCCCTTGCACAACAGCACCCCTGGTGGCCAGACAAAGAAGCACCTTCAGTAAGAGAGCTGAGGTCCGTCCTGCCCTGTGGCCATTAGACTTCACTGTGACTTCTCCTCCAGAACCCTCACTGCTGTAAATCTCTGCTCAACTGCACATTATACATCTGCACCCTGCATTACTGTTTCTTGTATTTATTTATTATCATGTCATTAGTGTATTGTGTGTCTTTCTACTGCTGTAACTGCTTGTAATTTTCTGCTCTTTCTACAGCACTGCAAAACATATTTACTAACCTACTTCTTGCCACTCCTAGGTGCCGATAGCTCTTGCTCTCTATTTTGAGGTGAATGGATCGCAGTGGGGGGTGGGGTGTCAGAGCAGAATCGTCCTGCCCAGTCAGCAACGAGGCACACTCGACGTGTCAAACGGGCTCACTCATAGGCCGCTCAATTCCAGTCCTGGGGAGCTCTCATTATCGACGTCTAAGAACTCAGAACGCAACTTAAATTGGTTCATTCATGACTATTTATTGGTTCAGGGTTTATGCTGGAAAAAAAATTACAAATACACACACATACACATATATTTATATAGCTGATCCAACTTGGCCCTCAAAGGCTGGAACACATCTTTTTCCCCCTAAACAAACAATAACAAAGATAAAATTTCATATTAAGCTACTTCTGAACAGCCAAGTTGCCTGAAGAGTGATGACAGCGACCCTGGATTGGAAACAGGAGAATTCAAGAGAACGTCCTGAATTCAATGTGCTGCATTTCTACCTGTAACCCTGGAGCAATTATTATATTCATTGAGCCACTTAAAAACATAAACTAAAATGGCCTTGGAAAAGCTTTTAAATTATATTCATTATTAACAGAAGGACTGGCTAATCTCTACAGTATGTTTTAAAATTAAAATTCTGTAACAGTGCAAAATGTCACCATTACTATCAATTAAATATTTCATTTGATTGTTCAAATACAGCTAAATTGTTGGATCTCTCTTCACAGGAAACGACATTAAGGTGAGCAGCGGTGGTACTTACAATGAACCCGTTAATCTGTGTAACATTTAAAAAGCTAACTGAAGTAACCTCAGCCTTAGCCCCCCCCCCCCGGAACGCGTGCGAGAAGCTCCATTACGCTTCAATACCGGCGACGGGTCCCATTTTCATACATTTACACCACTTCTGCCTCATCTGAGAAGTACGAGTTTAATATAAAGCGAGGGCACTTCTGACCTGGCTGTGGCGATCTCTCAAAACAAAGAAATACCCAAATCCTTCCAGAAAAGCCAGAAAATGGTTCAATCCAATAACTGTCCGTATCTTATGGTTTTAGAAACAACATAAATGCTTCATCTAAACAATTAATATCTAGGTAGCATCCACTTCTATAAGCATGTATCCAGTACTGGGTCTCAGTGAGGCGGGAGTCCATCCCAGAATGCACAGGGTAAATGCTGGACAAGATGTCAGCCCATTAAAGGGTCTCACACACACAATGAGCAATTTATGGCCATGACAGCACTGCATGTATTCAGACTATAAGCCAAGTCCCTCGGTGTTACAAGTGTATTCAGTGTTTAGTTGTTTAGTTTAGGTGAGCTGGGAGTAGCTCTGGGTGACATATCGATACAATATCATATCATGATTATGAACATTTATAGCATCATCCATTTGAATATCCCGAGTATCGTGATATAGCGTAAAAATGTGTTTTCTTGCATAATTGACAGTTATAATGCACTATTTTTACACAAATTCCAGTAAGGTATTAGTCTGTTTTTGGTACTATTAGTAAAACAATTTGGTCATCATGATCAGAAAAACTCAAAACCACCGGTCATAATTTAATGTTTTCTACATATGAATTTTAGAATATTGTAAATATCAATATTGTGAAAATGTCAGAAAATATTGTGATATAATTTTTAGGACATATCGCCCTGCCGTAGGCAATCCTGTTACCTGGAACGAAGAGTGAGGCAGTCGGAGAAAAAAAACAAGCAACAAACAACTTACTGTTGGCATTTTCAAATGTTGCATCCTACGACAAAGTTGATTATCGTATGATTTCCATCCATCCATTTTCTGTAGCCGCTTCTCCTATTCAGGGTCGCAGATGTAACCCCAGATGGGGCACCAACCCATCACAGGGAGCACACACACACCATTCACTTTTTGTATGATTTATTTATTTAAAAAAAATTGGAGCTGGGAGGGAGCAAAAACATGGACAATCTGGGGCTCCCTCAGGTTTGGGTTGAGAAACACTGGTCTACAGGCAGAGCTGGTCTGGATGGAAATACGACAAGTGACAAGTATTTCCAATATTTCAGTAGGAGAATAATGTAGTTCTGTACCCCATGGTAGCAAGGAGAAAGACAGCAGCATACATCACCAGAGCCCTCACAGACACCCATCTAAGCTGCTCCCATAATCATCGTTTGTTATCTGGGAACGCAACCAACCAAGAATGAAAGATTTTAAAAGCCACGCAACAGAGCACAACTAAACTCAATCGATATACTCTGAAATAGCTGAATTAGTGTTAAAAATCCATTTACAAGCCAATTTTGGATAATTAGCTCTTATAGAGATATAGTGACTGCATATCTTGAATGCTGGTCAAAATGACAACTCCAAATAATCAATGAATTTAACATACATTAAAACATAAAGAATGATGTATAGAGTAACATCAGGAAGGAAATGAAGATGATTGGTCTTAAAGGGGCAGTAGACCCCATAAGTGAAAATCACACTGGTGATTTGCTGTTGGATTTTTCAAATGTAATTTTCTGGCGTTTTATTCACCATACAAAGAATACCATTCATTCCCATTATATTCGACAGAAGCCCAACATTTCTATGCCAGATATCTCCAAAACTAGGCAACTCGTAGCAGAGCAACCTAGATAAATAGCACTAAAGCCCCTCTAAACTGTATTTTTTTCAGTTTTGGGGTGAACTGTCCCTTTAAATTAAATCACCTTCAGACATCTTAGTAGGAAATTAAAATGCCAGCTGTCAGTATGCTCACTGATGCAAGAAGATTTCGCCTTAATTTTCCCAGAGGACGCTAAAGACTTAACTGATCAACTAAAAGCATTTTAACTCAATTTCCACCGGTAACAGAAGTGAACCAGCGCATATCATTCCTGAAAGCACAGGAACCTGCAGAAATATGGCTATAATGTGATTTTGAAAGATACCATGTCCGGTGTTGAGGCCTAGTAGGCATTTACAGATAGGGATGCTAATTAATGCCAGCTAATATGTGGGCACTAATGTTTTCAGGTCTAAAATCTCCCTTAAGTATGACTGCCATGTACCGTGGGCAACCATCTCAACCCCCTGGGCACAAGGCTAGGTACACCCTGGATGCCCTCCCTCCATCATACACATGGGGCAATTAAAACTAGACTGCATTTCCGCAGAGAAAATGCAAAGTGTGCCTGCTCACTTCTAGACAGTCTTGTTAGTCTATCTATCTATCTATGCTTCTCTTTCTTTCTCTCTCACTCTCACCCAATCACCAAATGTCTTCTCTAACCTGTTATACCCTTATATATACCACAGTCTCTGCTTCTCTCTCTGTCTCTACTTCTCTCTCATTCTCTCTTTCCCTCTCTCTCTCTCACCGAATCACCAGCCCCATCCACACATACTGTAAAACACTGTCATGGTTTAAAAGAAGGATTTCAGGGCGCAGAGTGCCCTGAAATCCTTGTTTGAAATGGCTTTGGTTTATTGTTCTCACACTTTCTCTGGCTAAAAATGTCTTTAACATCATTTAGAAGGCAGATCTCACTGCCACAATGTCCTCTCTACCCTTATATATGTTTTTCAACTTAATTCAGAGGTTTCACATGGTTTAAAATGTGAATTTTAACATTGAAATCACAGTTTATGCTGTTTTTTTGCTGCTCTCTAACAGCTAGAGTGGATGACATCATCGTTCCAAAGTTCTACCCATTCATTCCTATGGGCCATTTTTTGGCCGGAAAAACGGGAAGAACGAACGAACGACAAGGCGTAGCATAAAGCTGTGAACAAGCACGCTATTCCAGATCGGTCCCGACGTGTCAGAGTTGGAACGGGGTCACTATCTCGAAAGCCCTGGGAGGAGTAGCGGGCCAAAAAAACGGGTGAACGGAATAATAAAGACGATAAAATTGAAGAAGAACAATAGTGTGCTTGAGGAAGCACACTAATAATAATAATTGTGCTTGTGTAATTTTATATATACAGCTCTGGAAAAAATGAGAGACCACAGCAACATTTTTAGTTTCACTTTTAGTTTTCCTCAGTTTATGGGAATGCATCTGTGTAAAATTATTTTTTTTCTGCAAACTCCAGCCTCGTCCTTCCCTGCTTCTCATTGCTGAAGGGCTTCCTCCTTGCTTTATAGGTCTTTAAGGGCTTCTAGGAGTCCTCGCAGTCCTAACTGGCCTAGCAGTGCACTTCACATCACTTAATGTTTCCCATTCTTTCTGAAAGTCACTTACAGTCGGCTTCCAATTTATGAGGCACTGCCGGATAAGTTGACAGTCATCTCTGGCATTAGAAAGTTTCTTCTGCCCTCTACCTGGCTGGTTCTTGGTTATTGCCAGTGTCTCCTGCTTCACCTTTTCCTTGTGTACTGCTGTCTTAGAACTGCAGACACTCAAATGTCTTGGGTGGTCTCAATATTTTCCACGGCTGTATATGAAATGATGCTTTATTTGCCATTTGCACAAGTACACTGGAATGCTTCTTGTTACATATCCCCTAACTTGTTCTCCTATGAAACATACACACCCATATGGTCCAGGGTCAGCCATTTATCTGGAACCCCGGTACATTTCGGGGGCGTTCTCCAAATACAGGATGAAAGGTTTTCATTCATCTTTGTCATCTTGATATGGTAATATGCATTTAGTTGTTTGCCATTTACTGGGATTATTGCTATTATTTTTAATGATGTGTTATTTTCCCTCATCGCCACAGTACATGTTACCCTGACAGTAAATGTCCTGACAGTAAATGTTACTATAACCAATTGTGTACATTTATTGGAATTATGCTCTTTATAAAACACAGAATAACATTCTTAATAACTGTGTATATATACACTGATTGGTTTAGTAAACATGGTCTTATGAATCCATTATACAGTATTAACTATCCAATGTGACAGAAAGGGAATGGTGTTTCTTACTGGCATATTTTCATCTTCTGGACTTATCTCAAGTATTTACAGAATTTCAGGAGACAAAGTGTACAAAGGTTTGTGATTGTGTGTATCAGTGGCAGTACTGCCTGGACTCTGAAGCAATAATTAAATGGATAAGAATGAAAATACAGAATGAACAGTAACGAGCAGGAACATAATTTGTGCAATTCTTTGGGTTTCTGTCACAGTGCCCAGTAAGGCCTGTTACACAATTGTTACACAATTACAAAGATTTAAAATGAGTATTACAGCCACAGATAACCAAGAACACTGCCAAACAGTTATTCTTGGTTATTATGGAGGCCTAAGGTAATCTTTAAGGAGAAGTAAAACTGTTTTTTTTTTTTCCCATTTTCACTCTCGAGTTTAGTATGTTGTATGCCCCACAAACACCCCCACCAGAAAGGCAGATGGTAAAGCTCTCTGCTTGCCATGTGCCCAAGGGGTTGTGCAGTTATTACTAAGTTTACTGTGTGACCGCCACGGGATTTCATTCATTCCATAATCTCTGCTTTGCGATTGTGGTGGTAAGAACACCACAACTAGTCCCTCACCACGAGCATCACTATGCACAAAGCATTAATAAAAGATATGAAGGAGGTTGGAAGAAGATAATCGAGGTTCATGGGGTAAGTGACTCACAGTCCCAGTTCATAGTGAAAGAATCAATGCAAAGGGAATCCAAGTCCTCTTAATGTCTCTGATTATCATCAACTGGAAGGTTCCTATAGGAAAGACAGCTCTCCTACTCATTTCATATGTAATGCTTGATCATTGCCTACTTGTATCATTAAACAAACAGTAGAAAGATGGTATGCCAGATTTGATCAAAGTTTCTAACTATTTGTGAACACCAGTAACTTTCACTTCAAATAATTATTAAAAGAAAATGTTGAGCACACACCAAATATCTTCCAGCTAGGCTGCACCAGAGGAAGAGTAAGGTTTAACTTAATTTTTTTCCAAGACATTGGTAGAGTTTTTTTGTGCCTAAAACAACCATTTGCAACTCTGGGAACATTTCACCCTGACACAAGCAATAGAATAGTGATACTTTACTAATGCCCATGAGGAAATTGTCTTTTTGCGTACCTCATTTTGCTCTCTATGACATACACAGAGTAAGCTTGGAGATCACAGTGTGGAGCAACCAGGGGTTAAGGGCCTTGCTCAGGGGCCCATGGATGTGTGACTATTCTACTGCCAGCAGACCTTTCAATCACAAGCACAGAGGCTTAGTCCGCTGAGTCACACAAGCTTTGCTGTGAGTCGTGGACCTGGCGCATGCCTCGATCATACCGAACACTCATTATACACTTCATTTTGTCATCAGCACCCCACTCATTAATAAGCTGCATATCTGATACATCATCAACCCCATCACATCACCAAACTATAAGTTCTATACAGTCAAGTTATTCAGAAAGGTTACACAGAAGAGTTTTAAACAAACAACAAAAGCAAAACTGAAAAGATAAATACGACACTCCCTTCCCATGAACATACAGTTTAAAAATACAGTGCATGCTCAGTTAAGTCATTATCATTGAATAATGAAAATGATTATGCCGGCAAGTGAGGCTTTGGCTGTATTCGATTCTGTTTACGGGAAAATGTCAATGAGATAATTCATTAAATTAAATTCCACATAGAAATTTGTTCAGTATTGTAAACATTTAAGTTTCAAAGTTTTATTTGTTACACAGACAATTACACTCAGTACTATGTGCAGTGAAATGAGTTATTGCCGAGCTCCAGACTGAACAAGAGACATAAAGAAGGAATTTAAACAAAGAATAAAAAACACTGCTAATAATCTTAAAATTAATCAAGCCATATTTAATATTTAACATTTACCATTTCATTATTTATCTGTACCTACTGCACAAATGTGAGGAGAGACAAAAATCCCTCTACATATGAACATACTTGGCCAAATAAACCTGATTCTGATATATGTTTTTTCCAGAACTTAATTTCGATTGGAAAACCTAATCTATGGATTACCAAAGTTAATATTATTGATATTAATAAAAATATAAAAAACTGGTCTCCATACCAAAGCTCCTTCCCTCTGTATACATTGATTATGATGGTTTTAATTAACCCTCAGTGTACTCCTATTACAACAATTCAGTACACGGAAAAAACTGAATAAAAATAACACTACAGTCACTATTTTAAGAAACCAGTTTCTTCTAATTAAAAAAAAGTGTCAAAAAAGGTTTGCAGGTGAATAACACACAACAAAACTGTACAAAGTTTAGACTTTTGAAATAGAACTGATAAACTATTACATAAAGTTTGTCTTTAAGGACTGTAAAAACTAATCAAACTATAATGAGTGGAAAGTATTTAAAAGTAAATCCAAAATTCACTGACTCTGCCCCTTTTAACTGATTGATGACTTTTGACTGATTGATTATAAATACCTTCTTTCACTTTACTCAACATAAAAAAAAATCAGTATGCTCAAGCACGAATGACTAACTTAGTCTATGACAATCATCAATCCTACAAAATCCACTAAAATTTAGACCTATCTATAGCCTAGTCCATTCAACAAACTCACCTGTGTTGTTCCTTGTACTTAGCTGATCACCCAAAGACAAAAGCACATGCTGACCACAAACCTGAAGTCTGGAGTCATTATCTGAGAAGTGGGTAGGTCACAGTTGTTTTGTGATCCAAGTAAGCAATAATAGGTCCTGCTCTTGGATCACATTAGCACTGAGAAACTCTCACTACTTATCCAGATGATATCTTTTTCAATGACCTCATTGCTCAGGGAGGAATCCCCCACCCAAGCTAAGCCGAGCCAGGAAGAGGGAGGGAAAAAAAATAATCACTTGTAGCAGTTCAGATGTTGGTTCTCAATCCACACACCAAGAATAACAAACACTTTGCCTCAGAACAGCTCCAGATGGGGTAGAATAAAAAGAACACAAGAGAAGTGCAGTACTTCAAAACCCGCTCACCCGCTTTCCCAAGTACAAACTCCTGGTGTGACAACTGTCAGCAGCATATACAAATATATCATCAGATTAAACATAAACTGTTGTCTTTCTCATTCCAGTGGCAGTACCATGGAAGACATTTAATTTCAGGCATACCGAATGCAAATACAATAGTTCACCTTTTCCCAGAATGCTTTTTTTTTTTAAATAAGAGATGGCTTTTTAATGTTCAGCTCTATATCACGCAAACCTGCATGGGCAATCCATATATAGTAACCACCCCCAAATGTCAGGCTACAGTGATTGGGAGCCTATCCCAGCAGGCATAGGTCACACAGCAGAACATAACCCAGGCAGAATTTTGCTTCATTCATAAACAAAAAAAGTTACTCAGGTATTGATTGTGTAATAGTCAGTCTGGGTAGGAAACGACCTGGATTGACTGTTATGAAAAGCTAAGAAACAGAGTGAAAGAGGTGCATACTGCCACTGCGCCACTTAAATTCAGGAATTTGAACCCCCCACTTTCCACACAGACACAAACGTAATGAGGAAGGGCAAGACAATATGGACAGTTCTTCAATTCTTTTCACAGAATTAACCACGCAACTTTTCCCACCCACCAAAACTCAAGAGTCAATGTGCTTATGGAAAATCACGATACCATTGAAAAGCACTATTAATAATTTGCATTTGCTGCAAATATTTAACAAAATACAAAATCTGGGGCAACAGAGGAAAAGGACTATTTACAGTATGTGTTTCCCCTCCCTTTATTAGGTCTTCCTGCATATTAATAGAAAGGCTTTTTACAATGGTGAGAATTGCACTTTTTATATCAGACTGTTCTGGAAATATGCGTTTGAAGTGTGCTCTAGACGGAGGGCCCTGTTTGTGTTTGTTTTGTAAGGGATTTACTCAGGATGCTGAGAACAAACTAGGCCTGTGATCTATAAAAATCTGGCACCATTTCTATTTCAATTTTCTATTTATTGTCATCACAATAAGACTTCAGGAAGTTAAAATCCACAAGAAACAGTGGATACTGTAAAAACAGCTGTATACACTGGAATTACATGTCTTTCCTTCAGCAAACAGGCGCTTTTGAAGTGCTAGAATACCCATGCATGTTTGCAGAGTGGGAATTTAGCTGTTATGCAAAGCTAGATTTAGTCTTAGCTAAAAGTTTATTCTATATTGTTTTTTCAGGCACTCCAGGTGAGTTACCTCTACGGTGCTAACTCACCACAACAGGCTTGCAGGTGTCAAATAAAAAATCTCTTCCTTAATGCCTTCAACAGGCCTATACTTTTCTCTCCAACTAGTATTGGTGCGGTTTTGCTTGTCAGCTGGTCAGGGCCATATCAAGAATTTTGTGCCCAGGAATGTCACCAGCCAGCCTAAAACCAGGGAGGCTCACTAGAGATTCTCCCAATTTGCCACTCCCACATTGCAGCTGGTATCTGTACTGTTTTGCTTGTCAATGACACATGTACTGGAGGACTGTAGGTTTTTCCTCTATTAACACCAAGGCCAACTTGAGTGAGGTAGCTGCTACATCATTTGCCTTCTCATGCATCTATTGACAATACGGAACAATAGTCCTGGGTAGAGGTCGACCGATGTGGGGTTTTCAATAGCCGATGCCAATGCCGACAGTCAGGGTCAGCCGATGGCCGATATATGCTGTCAGTATTTTTTTGGCCGATAATTGGACGTTTTCCTCTCTATTTGCATGGTAAAATATCACACTAATAATAACAAACAATACACAAAATTTCTTGAATACTGACTTGTGTAAATTTAAATATTAACTTAAATAACAAAAACACAATACAAACTCCTCATTTCCGAGGGAAGGAAAATTTACATATACAATACAAAAAGGAATGTGCATGTTATCTGCGGTTTAAATCCCACTTCCAGTCCAATTTTGTTCAGCCATCAGACAGCAATTACTAAAACAGAAGAAAAAACGCAAGGTTAGCATTCTTATTATAGTGCCTTCATCTTCAATTCATTCTTCAATTCCAGTATTCCATGCACATGGAAACAATTACATTCTAATACATTTTTGAAAGAAAAAAAAACACTATCAACTAAGTGCATCATGGTATGATGAGTAGTGTAAATGGCCCAAAACCTTTCGCTAACATGTTGTTTATGTAGTTAGCAGACAGATAGCTTACAAGCCAAATTCACAATCAGAATCTATCGAACGCAGAAAATAAAATAAAATTTGTTGTATTACACAGCCTTGTATGCAAGGACAACGTAAGCGCCTAGTGATTTTGATGTTGTCGACAGATAAGCCCGTATAAAGTATAGACATGTTTAATGAGGAAACTAACTGTGCAAAGTCGTGCACTTTTTATCTAGTCGTCTGACAAATTGTTCGAATCTCCGTTCTTAGCATCTCTGCCGTCTGTGATTGGGGCAGAGTAACGCAACTCTCACACACGGTGCACTGTTTGAGAGAGCGGCCTAGCTGCTCCACCCCACACACACACACAGAGTGAAACTCTCCAAAACAAAAAAAGAACAGAACTTATAACATCGGGCTGATATGGCAATAATTAAAATTTTAACAATTAAAATGATTTTTAACGATAACAAAAATGTCTGTGAGCCCACCAACAAGCGCACTCGCACACAAACTAACTCTGTCAGAATCAATGATCCTTAACGTTACCTGTAAGCTACAGTTGGTTGAAAACTCACTATCATTACGGCAGTTCCCGACAACATAAATTACATTCTCTTTCAAAAGTGCTCGCGTTTCCTTTTAAAGCAACATTTCATAGCAAACCAGTTAAATAAATAGGTCTTTGAAAGATCAGAATTTAAGCTTACCGTTTTCTCCCAAGACTCTTCCAAAACTTCTGGCTGGGGTCCTGCACAAGGCAGCAAGGGTCACGTGTTCCACAGCAACAATAACACTGGGCTGCCCGCAGACGTGCCTGTCTGTAAATCGGCGTACTACACTCGGATATCGGCCGATTCCGATACATTAAAAAATGCCAAATATCGGCCCGATATATCGGTCGACCCCTAGTCCTGGGGCCTCTGTTATGAAACAGGATTTTTTGTTTAGGCGGATAACTTGTCAGATTTAAGGTAACCCAGTTTAAATGAGCATTATCTTCATTCACTTATATTTAGCCCAGACTACCTGAAATCCAACTAGTTATCAGTCAAAGCAAGAAATCCTGCTTCAGGCCCCTGATCATCAAGCCATGTCCAAGGTGTCCACTGGATTCTGTTCCTCATTTTTCAACTCGAATGACTTCATGAACCAATCACAAACAAGAACAGAAATGGTGACAATAGACAACCTTGTTCAACTGCAGTCCCCACTTCAAATGCGTCTTTGAGCTGCTTGCCATAGACAACTTTGCAGGTCGTGTGATAGAATGTATTGTTGACACTAATAGTATCTTGGCTTTACTTCCTTATCTTTCACTGCTCTTTCTGAGTTACTGTATTAATAAATTGAGCGGGTTTCAGTTTGCCAAGTTGGTGATTGTCGGATGATTGAAAAAGAGGAGCCTAGGATCTCAAAAAGAAGGTACTTATAATCAGTCAGGCAAAAGGGGCAGGTGCTCAGGTACCGCATGTCTCTGATACTACACATGGCTGGCTGAACCATCCCCTAGCACAGAACTTATCATGCTCCAATAGCTGTTCGACAAAGCAAAGCAAAAACATTTGGTGATACAACTTTTTGTCGTTATGCTCCATGCCACTGGAGGAGGTGAGAGGTGCTGAAAATATAAAAATTTAAAAGTAAATTAAAAACTCAACTGTATAGTGTGTTTTTATGCAATAACTCGTCTGTCAATGCTACGTTATTACACAATTACATAGGAGTGCTGTGACAGTGAAGACTACAAAATAAGGCCGCACTCTGCGGCTACAAAGCTGACTCATCTTTACAATTACTGCTACCCTCAAGGGTTCCTGTGTTTAGAGATCTTGATTATTAAGGTATAACATCTTACAGACATTCATAGCTGCTTGATTCTATATATTTATTTTTGCATATAGAGAAAAACATCACCTACTTCATTTTCCCCCATTAGCTACACATACAAAATCTTAAGTAAACTTTATTTCTGGTCAGGTTAAATACCTTTTACAAAAGCACAATGAACAAGAGCCCTCAGAGACTTACCACAGTAAGTAGGTCAAGTCTGTATACCTGCCGGCCCACTTTGGCACTACGGGAATCAGCAGATACAGGCTTCTGAGAAGCCAGGCGAACACTGCCACATAATGCACCATCTTTTTTAATCCTTTCAAATCCTTTGTTACCAAATGAGTGGGTCATCCTGCCACTGTGCTGTACCTATTCATCTAGCCAGAATGCTTGCTTTATTTTCAGCCTTCTTGGGTTACCACACAGTAACCAAGGTCTATATTACAAAATGGCTTAACTGAAACACATCCAGTTTCACACACTTGATGCTGTCAGACAGGCATACTGTTACAGTCTTACAGTTCATTCTGTAATGTAATAATCTCTAAAGCAAATGCAATTTTTAATTATACCATTCTTCTGAAATATACGTACAAAAGGTGCAAAGTCAAGGCGCTACAGGACCATATATGGCGCCAGTTTGTCAAACAAACTAAAAAGAGTGTTCTATATATTAGGTACATCTAAGTTTTTAAAAGTAACAGCAACGCCTTCCTGTTAAAATGTTGTATATATTGAGTGTGACAAGAGAAAAAAAAAGTTAAGAGAACTGAAAATGGTCAGTTTAATGCCTGAAGTGCATAATAGACTAAACAAAACTAAACCTAAGAGTGCCTGCACAGGGATATAACTCTACAGTACATACCATGCTCAAAGCCTGCTTTATGATTATTTTTGATTGTAGCTTCGCATCACACTCAGCTTTGCAGTTCCAACACATCTGTCACTTTGTCACAGTCTGAATGAAAAGCATACCCCATTTTCTCCCGTTAGATGCCTCAGTCCTCACATGGGACAAATTAACAAACACAACGGCTCCAGGAAACATAATGTTTTCCATCTCCTAAAGCTGATCAACCATTACACCTGTTTTACTATGCGTCTTCTCTAATCAAGCTCCTCTTGCATTTAAGGCAAGCTGTTTAGGTCTGAGAATGACCAGGCAGAGGTGATTTGTTAGAACAGTCAGAACCGATAAACAGGTTCCGTACCACAAATTTAACTGTACTTTATGCAGCAGGACAGTTGTCACAACAATGAGAGACTACGGCTTGACTACTCCTACTCCCAGTAGAGCCACAATATCGTATTGTGACCCAAGGGAGAGTGGAGTTGTGTTGGGTGCGCCTAAATTAAAACAATTTTTCTGGTGAAATGAATAGGAGCAATTAAAGGTGAAGTGAGTTAGGCATACAAACAGAAATAAGAAAACAAGCCGCCTGCTCTGGTATAATGTGTATAATGTTCTTATGGTTAGTAAAGGTATGGAGTCATAGAATCAACGATAAGCCTTCATGTATACAATACCTGATTTTTCTCATTAGTTGTTGAACTTTCAGAATGATCTTCTTACTTCCTGAAGCATACATATTAACTCATAGGAAAAAGTGGACACTCAACTTTACCAACTGCACGGTAAACTCCGCAACAGTACAGTGTTTATGCTATAAGTATATAAACCAATAAATCAATCCCTTTTGATAAGGCACACATATCAAGTACGCCTGGGTGATATAAAACAGATCATCAACTGTTTCATTCAATAGTCACTATAGGTCAATAGAGACAGCTCTCTATTTAACTCGCAGAATAAATCTAATAAATTTCTATTTATAAATAAATTTAAGATGAGCCAAAAAAAATTGTTAGAAGTCCACTAGGAATTAAAGTAAAACTGGGCATACTGAATACTGTGTTAATTGTCCTGGCTACCTGCATTAGATTACAGACATGGTGGCTTGTTGTGGGCCATGGCAGTAGGCGATAATCACCTGTCAATCACTGTTAAACACTGACACTGTCTTACTTGTTTATCATTATCGATCACTGATAATATCGTGAAATTATAAATGCTCAGTCTCAAGTGCTGAACCCCGCTGTGCAGCCCAATGCTAGAAAAAACCCTCAAGCTCTTGTGGGTCATGGGAGTAGATGGAAATGTTTCTGATGTGACACACATCTTCCAGCACTGAAAGTGAAACTAATGCTGTCCCATAGGCGAGTGAGAGGGAACACAGCCTCATTCATGAATCTTTCCTGGCTGAAGTTACCCAGCCAGCTGCTCTGCTTACACACCTCATCACATGATTTGCAGTAACTATTAAGAGGATTCTTGTAACTAAAGTACAAAAAGTACAGGGCACAAGGAAAGGGACACCTTTTACAGTACAGAAAAATCAGCCCATTACAGGGCACACACTCATTCTATAGGCAACTTAGAGACGCCACATCAACTAACTGAATGAAGAAACTATAGTACCTGGGAGAAGCCTGCATGACCCGGAGAGAATGCACACACACAGAACAGAGATTCAAAGACATTCAAGAGATTCAAACCTCGACCCCTGAAAGTATGTTCAGTCTTACATGCTGAGTCTCTCTGCTGATCTGAAAATGAAATAAAACATGAAATTATCTACAGTCTTTGTTAGGGGTGCACGATATCAATCTCGATTTCCTCACGATTATATGGAGCATGCGCAATAACCATCAGGGCTTCAGATGACGGGCAAAACATTTGTCCGCCAGCCAGGTACAACAGAGAGATGACTATCTGAAAACTGTCTGTGGTAAAATCTTCTCTGTTTAGGTCTAACACTTGTGGAAACACAGGCATGCTGGACTGGTTTTCTCATTAACCCTGTACTGATTCATGTTGGCTGCCATAATGATTATTTATTTATGTTGAAACTTAACGCCACGCCAGCAACAAGGACTATATTCATGGAAAGAGCACATGGGTATAAAAACAAATTCAAGAACCAAAAGGGTAAGAACTTCATAAATAACTAAAAACATTATCGACAGATAAAACAATGCAAATATGATGCTTAAGATTAGTTTTCAATAATAAATAAATAATCATTTCAAAAAATCTTTAAAAGGCTCTGGGTTGACTTTACTAAAAACCTTTTTTAAAGAGTCAGTAAAATGACAATTCCACCTACGGTTGTTAAAAGAAGGGCAACACAATAAAACATGTTTAGCAGTAAAAGTAGTTTTACATACAGGACACAAAGGTAGATCTTCACCCATAATTAAAGACATGTGAGTCAGCCTGGTACGGCCCATGTGACACCTTGTACAGATGACCTGGTCCCATTGAGTTTCAAAAATTAACTAATGTCAGCTTTCCGATAATTGGACTGATTTCATAAAATTTGTCATCAATATTTCCATTCCATTCAGTTTGTAATATTTCCTTTACTTGAGAAGAGTAGTTTTGACATCTGAAGATGGTATAATCATTAGTCTTACAAAAACTAAAAAAAACAGCAGCAGACTTCAGACTTCCCTGGTCATCAGGAGGCAAGTGGCATGATATCTGCATGCTATGGGGCAGCTTGATGGAAGAAGGGCAAGAGGCTTGTGCTTCACTTAGCATGGTCAGAAACTGCAGTGTAAGTACAAATCACAGATGGAAGAAATGAATCCCATTGCAGTGTCACCTTCAAGGGTTATTGCCACAATTACCAAATAAATACACAAGACAGACAGACATGCTCAGGTCATGTAGACACACATTCTCTCAAACTGGAGCACCCAAACTATAAATGTAAGTAATACATATGGTACATGGCATCTGCAGAATGCTTTTTAAGAGGGTATCAGGAGTTATACATACTAACTTGATCCAGACCTCAGATCTGTGTGGTTAGAATCTGCATAGTGTCCCACTTTAAAGAAGTCAACATAAAGTACAGTGGTGAGTAAACTGACCTTCACATGCATCTGTGAGTATGTGAGTGAGACAGACAGACAGTAAAGACCCTATAACAACCTGCCATTCCATTGAGGTTCCATTCTTACTTTATTCACTGTTCCAAGAAATAAGCAATTAGGCTTAGTCAAAATGTACAGCCACCAGTTGAGAGCCTTCCTGTTACTTATGATGAAGAACTACATCACTGTTGAACGACAAACTATCCTGGCTGGACTCTCTGCACATGATACCAGATCCATCTAAAATCAGAGGTGGGAAATCTTATCTACTGTAGAAATGGCCTTGGTGTATGGAGGTTTCTGCTTCAACTCCCTAATTAGAGGACTGGTTGGCCGAGAGTCATCACACCTGGGTTTGAACAACTGACATAAAGGTTATTTCAAACACCTGCATACACACTGGCCCTTTATGGATAAGACTACCCACCTCGGATCTAAATAATGCAAAACACAACAGCTTGTTTAAATTTCAGCTCGTAGAGGTAGATCTCTCTCCTGATCTTTGCCCCCTACACAAAATACAGGCTCAGAATTTGTTGGAATACCCTGGCCCATAAAACAATAAAGCTTAATGACAAAATGATCTGGAGGACACAAAGTTACTTCTACACACCCAGCAGGCAGCTGTTTAAGAGCTGTCTGGCGATCAGTGGTGTCTTCTGTGGTACTATGTATAGTGCGGCCTCAGGTAGGGTTGCCACTCATCCTTTATTATACAGGATCGACACTAGGGCTGCACGATATATCATTTCGGCATAGTCACTGCGATGTACACACATGCAATAGTCACATCACAGAACGTGCAATGTCAAGTAATGCAAATTAAATTAAGCGGCGTGGATAACGCATTTGGTGTTTTTGCTAAACTAACAAATGTCACACTGTTCTTATTCTTAAACAATCCAAAAATGTCTGTCTGATATAACTTAGGTTAGTTTAGAGATGCAACATCAACTGTGTGGAATTATTTTGGCTACGGAAAGCATGACGTCGACCAAAAACAGGTCACTTGTCGACAGTTGCCACAACATGGGGAAACACAACTGATTTGTTTGATCATTCAAATTGGCACTAAAAAGCCCTGTATGATGAGTACAAAGCAAAATTCAATTGCCGTCCAAAGCAGAACACTACTTCAGATGCCTTTGCCAGTGTTACGCCATGAGAAAGGTTCCAAACAGAAAGAAATAACTTTCCATCTTGCAAAGGACATGGTACTAGTGTTGGGCGGTATACCGGATCATACTGAAAACCGTTTTTTATTATTGTTATGACATGAATTTTTATTATACCGCAATACTCCAATACCTTTATATTAAATTTTCATCCTTATATTTAAAAGTGTGTGTGTGACTAGCTCTGTGTCTTATCCGAGACCTGAGTAGGTAATTTTGCTCCACGGCATGTGCGAACATGTGTGGAATGACAATAAAGTTCTTGAATCTTGACAAGCGGTATATAATACCATAAACGGACCTATTTTTCACAAATTGCCAACCCGGAGCTGTACGAGAAATGCAAGGCAGAAGTTGAAACGGAACTTTCAGCGGTACAATATCATGCAGCTACAATGGATTTGTGGTCCAGCCGGACAATGGAGCCCTATGTAAGCCTGACTGTCCACTTTATTAATGACGACTTCCACTAATTAGATGACTTTAACTAATTCGATTTTTTTTTTAATCCTAATGTCGCAATATATATCGCAGAAAGAATAAATATTGCAATGTGATTTTTTCCCCGAATATCGTGCAGCCCTAATCGACACAGCATTTCATTTTCTAATATAGGACAATCCCATATTATAAGGGACGGGTTGCAGCCCTAGCCTCAGGATAATGCAATTCAACGGGTAACGATGATAACTCCTAGATAATAACCATGCATCTGGGGTCTGTATCACGATGCAGGATTTCTTATTTAGCCAGATAACTGATTTAAGCTACCTCAGTTTAAATGGATTTTGTCTTCACTTACATTTAGCCCAGACTACTTCAAAGTTATCTACAGTGTAGCCAAAAATTATTTGTACACTTTGGAAAAAATGGTCTAAAATGCAAATGAAATGGAGGATATTGAAGAAAAAATTTTAAGAATGGTCTTAAATGTTAAAATTATGTGTGAGTTATGTAAAGAAACAAGAAAAACTTTTATTCTAAACAAATTCTGGAATTGTTTTCAAATTATGAAATGTACAGTATTGCCTTCAAGCTATTTGTACACCTGGCCATTGGAGTTTTCTCAAAGTCCTGCTCAGTATTTGGTAGGCCCTCCTTTGGCAACAATAACAGCATGCAGCCTCTTGGGCATGGTTTCAGCAAGGGTGTTGCAAATGGTTAGGTCAAGGCTCTCTGATGTGCGGTGGAGCATGTCTTTCAAATTCTCTTTGTTTTTTGGTGGGTCTGCTGGGCATTTCCTCTCTATCTCAGCCCAGAGGTGCTCAGTAGCATTGACATCCGGACTTTCTGGGGGCTGCTCAAGCACTTTCACCTTCTTCTTGGTGAGAAAGGCTTTCATATGCTTTGCAGTGTGCTTGGGGTCGTTATCTTGTTGCAAAATGACGTCCAAGCAGTTTAGCAGCAGATGGGATCATCTGAGTATACAGGATCTCAGAATTCATGATGCCTTCAATAAAATGCAAATTGCTGACACTGCAAGCTGCCATGCAACCCCAAACCAACACTCTCCCACCACCATGCTTGAAGGTTGGATTTAGGCACTGGGGACTGTATTCCTCCTTTGAGCTGCGCCATGCTCTCTGACCATACAATTGATTTCCAGAAGTTGATAGGCTTCTCAACATGTTCTTTGGCAAATTTCAGACGTTTCAGTTTGTTCTTTTTACTTATAAATGGCTTCTTACGAGGAACCCTGCCATGCAGCCCATGTTCGTTCAGCCTGCTCTTTATTGTTTGTGTGCAAACCTGAATTCCAGTAGCCTCCTTGAGTTGCTTTGCAATTTGTGTAGCAATCAAGTTTGGGTTTTTCATGGCAAGCTCATCGATGTACCTATCTGTCCTTTGACTGGTCTTTCTTTTTCTCCATCTTCCCTCCAAAGTAATGATTACACCAGTCTTCTTAAATTTCTGAATGATGTAATGCATGGTAGTGTGCCTCATATCAAGTCTGGTGGCAATTTTTTGAACAGGAAAACCCACCTATGGTCATGAGCTTTGGGTAGTGACCGAAAGAACAAGGTCGCAAATACAAGTGGCAGAAATGGGTTCCCTCCGTAGGGTGGCTGCGCTCTCCCTTAGAGATAGGGTGAGAAGCTCGGTCATTCGGGAGGGACTCAGAGTAGAGCCGCTGCTCCTCCGCATCG
>JAODLD010000001.1:22111398-22127733 GCA_026781065.1 Mormyrops boulengeri
TATATTATATATTTTTTAATTAGATGAAGTTAAAATACGTAGACAAATGGGAAACTCATAATATATTGAGGTGGATGTTGAAAAATTTACTACCTAGTTAAATTCCATTTACTACCTTTTAATACCTTTCAAGGGCCTAATTTTGTCTGATTTCATTTACTACCTTTTACTACCTCACAGACACCCTGACCAATCAAACACAAACAAGATACTAGGGGTTACAAGGAACAGGTGAGGGCAATAATCAAATACTAAGTGTAGGAACACAAGGAGAAACTAGAACGTGGGAACGGAACATAGTTCAAGACTAGATAATAATAATAAGATAACAATCAGTGATAACTACAGTACAAAACAAGTCTCTGAACAGATATACTAGAAAACAATTAGCAAGAAGCACAACAAATGCCAGGGCACAAGAATGTCAGGAAAGGTGAGGCTGGTCTCCAGCCAGCCTCAAACCCACAACAGATGAGTTGTTTGGGTGAAAGCCACCCACTTAGCCCATTTGGTCACACAGCAGCCCGAGGAAGGGGGGAACACATTAGGTACTAAGGAGATGGGATAGCCAGCAACCTGCTGGTCATACTGGGAACATAGGTCATAGGAGAGGGACCGATCCTTACAGATATTTGTCAAAATGATTAAGAATTCTGCTCCATATTAGTCACTGTTTAAGGATCCAGGTCCCCCATGGCTCAAGCCAGATGGATGGATGGATAGATGGATGATGGATGAATGAATAGTCACTATTTATCTACATTCACCTACAATGATTTCCATGTCAGTATTTGCTGAAAGATCCACTGAATGTCATGACTAGTTATGCTAATAAGTTACAATATGTGGGGTAAAGGCATGAGGCTGTTTCTATATCTTTTACAAAATAATTAAAAAGAAATAAAGGAACTGACAACAATGATGCACAAGACATCAGTACTCTGCCCAATCCTTAGGAACATCTCAGCCCATCTGTTGGTTCAATCCAGGTGTTAACTTATATTCATTCACAATTTGGAGAACATAATCATAAATTATTGATCATACCCAGGAGATCAGACATCAAAATAATGCAATTTGACCATCAGCTGTAAAATTTATTTGAATAACACCTAGAACCTGCATCTGGACCTACAGCTCCCAGATGCCAACCAAACACATCCCATTAGCAGTGTTGGGCAGTAACGCGTTACTCAGTAATGCGTTACTGTAATATTACTACTTGCCCTGGTAACGAGTAGTGTAAGGGATTACAATTTCCAAAACAGTGATAATATTACAATTACTAATTCAACTAATACTGGGAAACCAGAAAATACATAGGCTTTTTTATTATGACGAGCACCCAAGACAGATCAGGACAGTACTACCTTTGTCCCAGCAGCAAAACGGTTTAAACGGCAAAAAATAGAATGTCGAATTTATTAAAACATCTGACGCGGCAGCATAGCAGCAATATGACACTGGGCGCTGACTGGGGATTACGATTAATGTCAGACTGGCCAGCAGTCTGGACATGATATCCTTAATGTGAAGCAACGTTTAATGTTTTGTAAATGTTTGGTAAAACCGTTACACTCCTTTCTAATGTGAGAATTCTCCAGCTAAAAAGTCGGGAGAGACTATTACTTTATATATTTATCATTTTTTCACACAGGCTCCAGTGTTTGTGGTTATGCTGTTTGATTTCTGACTCCTTCTGTACAACGTTAATTGATGAAGTGGATTCATTTTTAAAAGAAGCTAGTTGTATGACCCTGTTATATGCGGGGTTGGGGATCGAAAGTAATATAGTAATACAACGCGTAATGTAACTACGTACTTTTGATACTAAGTAATAAGTAAAGTAATATTATTACTCATAAAACGAGTAATAAGTAAAAAGTAATTTATTACTCTTCCTGAGTAACAGTGCCCAATAGTATGATCAAGGTCCACCTAGTTCACCGCTTCAAATAAACCCCGTAAGTCATCGATTGCTAAAATGTTAATATAAAGCTTGATTTAAGTTTGTTAACATCATTTAAATCCGTTTTTACACCAGACCTAAAAATCTTGCTGCTCCCACAATCCATCAGCCCTATCACAATCCTTATCCATCAGTCAAAATTTCTGTCAATAGCAATATTTCATGTATAATTATCATGGGACATTCCGAACAACTGAAGATAGATGGAAGTAGAATCTAAGGTGACAGGATAAGTGATTAATGCCCAGATATGGATTCTGCCTTTCTCATTGCCTGGGTGTTTGCTGGTTTTGCAGATAATATAACTTGGTTTCCCGTGCAACACACCCCCACCACATTTCACCGGCCGAGGATGGGGATCCCCCTTGGTAGATTTTCGGTATCAAACAAATTAGGGGGGTGCAAACTTGTGCTTTTACTATGTGGGTACAGGCCTGCTGTGCGACAAACCTAAGTATGCTTCTAACACTGCTGTACTTCAGACTTATCACTTATATAATAACACCAGCAAGCATGCAAATCAGTACAGATGTCCATTAAAGTATGCATCTATTGTAGTCCTGTTTAATTTGTAATGTTTAGAACAATTCACAGCATTAAATCATCCATCCATCCATCTTCCACCGTACCCTGGTCGGCATCGCAAGACCATCAATAAGATGAATTTCCTTTAAAACTGATGTACTTACCATAAGAGTGGACACAACACATCCAAAAAAGGAGAGTTGATTTGGATGAACCAAGATTGTCGTCAGATGAAAATGCATGGAGAGAGAGAAACACAGAAAATCTTGTTGATAGACCAAATAACCCACAACGCACATTTAACGATCTTCAAGGACTTTTTTTCTCTGGCAATCTAATTAACTATTAATCAATCAATCAATTAATTAATTAATTGGTTTACCCATTTACTATAATTATTATTATTATATTTTGCATGATCGCAAGGAAAAGTGGACAATGTTTGGATTAGAAGTACATGCCTCTGTATGGACTTATGTTGAATCATACCATACAAGCTCAGAGACCCAGACCTGAAGACGCCCCGAGTCACCATTTATGTCAAGGGACATATGAATTTAACTGTCTTGTAAATGCATCACAGTCGTAAACACTATGTACTTATGCAACTAGATTTTTCAAAAACGGTCTCTTGCGCTAACGCTTGCTGTCATTTCATCAGACTTTCAAATATATATTTTTAAATAGTTTGTTTTAATTCTACCTCGTACACTATATTATAGGAAGATGGCCAAATCAACCATTAATCCAAATGTCGAATGCAATAGGAAAACACTTGGGCTATCCAAGCAAATATCTCGTTCTATAAGAGGTAATAATGGAAATCTGTTAATAATCTGCATTCAGACAGAGCGGCAAATCAACGAATCGCGCAAGCGAAACGCTCTTGATGAAGACGCTGATAATGCCCCCGCCTGCAAAGAAGCGAAATCAGAACAGGAGCTCAGCAGAAAAAAAACGCACGTATAACTCCGCTTTTAGTCTAATTAAAAACTACATTTTATTCCTGTCGTAAAAGGTATAAATGTATGTTGTTGTTATTATTATTATTATTATTATTATTATTATCGTGACGTCGACGTTCAATAACTCATTTTCCTCTCTCTTTCGTCCCTTTCTAAACGAGATCGGGAGGAAATTAAAAGTTACAAGAGCACCAGCAAGCAGCGTCTTTGCACGGTTATTATTAATATTCTTCTCTACTTCAACTTTTTCAGAAGATGCAAAATGCATAATCCAGCACCGGGCATGTCGTATATTACATTTCCAATGCGGTATTAATTCATTCGTTTAAATTTATACATTTTATAACAAATCGCATTTTGAAAATACACAACGGTATACTGTAATAAATTGCACTGCATTTAGCTGTCAGGGCATTTAAATCCCCGACAGTCCGTCACGAGACATTTACGGCATTATACCAGCTTAGAAATAAATGTGTCACAGATCAAAATAAACGGTTTCAACCTACCGTTAATCAATTGTTAGTATGAGTTTTCACGAATTCCTGTTTTCTTTCAGTTAAAAAAGCAGGTAAGTGGAGATGGCTTCAATCCACGTCCAGCAGGCTGTGCTATAATACTTAACAGCCCCCCAGCCGTACATCGGACTTTGAGCAAACGCTAAAACGAAGAATGATGTATCATCTCTGCTAAAGTCTCCGCCTACAGTCTCCTCCACTGGCCGCCCCACGTAGCAGACAGGATCAGCCTCATATTGCGAGCCCACGGTAAAGCTACGTTTACTTTCAGTGCGTATGATTTAATTGCCCCCTGCTGTATTTCACAACACCTTGAATTTGGAGTCAAGTGGTGAAATCTGGAAGACAAGGAGGGGTGCAGAAGAATGAGGCAAAGATGTAACATGGGAGGTTGGTATCTAGGATAGTTAAAAATAACTAAAACGTGTGTGTGGATCAAGGGAAGAGAAGTCGGAAGCCATGTGAACGGAGCTAAGGAAGAAAAAAAACGTTACTACAACCCTAATCTGTTTCGGACACATTAAGTAATTTTATAAACCAGCAAATTCCTCCAAATAACACGATGCAGTAAAACAAAGGAATATACTTTTGCGCTACAAAAGGACTGAGATAATCATGTAATCCCAAATAATTCCTTGGTGTGAGAGCGTGTTTTGGAATGCTGTCTGACCATTTGATAAGGATACTTCATCCTGCCATTTCTATGAGTAGAGGTACATAGGAATTCTTTAGCTGTTACATATCCCATCTTAAGGGAGTCACAGCAAGTGGTGAGAGCAAAGCTTGGGGTTAGAGTGAAAGGGCAGTCATTTCCCCTGCATCGCTGGAGCACTTTTTGGGTTTTAAGGGTCTTGTTCAAGAGCCTAAGACTGAAATGATCACTCTGCCAGCCACAGTCCTGTTTTAGTTATATTGTTTGACAGGAAGTAGGAATCTTAGGACAAGAACCTTTGGACAGGACACATGCAAATAATTTGATCTTTACTACACAACGCAGGTTATTCTTACCACCGGCAGACAGTTTTCTTATACATGACATTAACTTTCATCGCCTCTAAAGGTAATCACAGTTTAATGGCAAGGTGCTTTATTTTAGGCCAGTCAGTTGACCCCTTTAGGGATTTTTGGGAGTTTCTGCTATTAGCAGGGACAGTGTGAGTGCATTATAAACATATAGAATCCTTCTGAAGATCGCCGAGGTGTGAATTCATTGGACGAGAAAGTGATGGCAGCTGTCTTTCATATGTAAAGTTCTCCTTTTCAAAGATACAAGGAAAAATGTGAATGACACACCTCAAAAAGTAAAGCTTAACACAGACAGCTATTCATGAATACAATTACAGCGTTTGATTTTGGTGTCCCGTTTAATGGAGGAGGGCGATCCGAATTTCAGATGTGATTATACTATGCATTAGTCACCATTAAAGTCCATTTCCTTTACTTTATGCATCCTGTACCCTGTGTGCGGTTTGTTTGTTTTACATTATTGGGACTTAATTCTATGATTAGTCACCTTTTTAGCATTTTGTCCACTTAATCATCTATATTTAGAGAGGAGGAGGAAGATGGAATATGCAGAATATTCTGGGTAGTGAATAAATGTGAAAAATAAATGTGAAAAAAATGCTAATTCTGAGTGATGGCTGTGGCATATTATCTGACATATTTTACATTTACAGAGATCTAAACAGAACCACTGCGGCATTTATGGGCTCCTCAGATGGTCCAGATCCAAGAACCGAGGAGAGATACTAGAGAAGTCAAGTAACTAGGATTAAAAAGTGAAAACTGACCAGGCCTAAGGGTCAGACTTATTATTAAGATGTGACAGGGAGGTGCGTTACTTGTGGGACTAAATGGCGAGGACCGCAATGGTACGCTCTCGCCGTCTCGGCAACAGATGACGGAACTTGCACTTGAGGCGACCATTTGCCACCAAACTCCAGAAAACATTGACAGACTGATGCCAAACATAACCCAGGAAGCATGAAAGTCCTGCCAATGCTGCGTGGGGAAGCCCAGACGTCTCTCTACGCATGCCAGAGGCAGGTCAGAATCCATCCAGTCCCTAGAATTTTAATGCATTATATATAAAGCTGACAGCGTGCCTCCTTGTGTGACAGTGTGGCCCTGCATATTCATCAAGGGACCTCTTTAAGTAGATCACTAGCAAGCCCCTCACTCACAGGCAAAGTGATAAAAATGGTTCATCCAGAACTACCACAAAAAGCTGCTGAAGAACCACAAAACGCTATCAGGATTTTGGGGCAGAAGCCCAAATCAACCATCCACGTGCTAAGCTCTTAAGCGCTACTTGGAGGGAAATGTTACTTTGCCACTTTGACCACCAAGAGTCTGGGAAAAGCTGTCAAAACCCAACACGGATGGCAAAAACCTTTCAGCCCATATGGGGGCGCTGTTGATGTTGTTTTCTTGAGTGGAGGCTTCTAGCAGAGACAAATCCACAGGGTATCTCACACAGCTGCTCTGAGAAGGATCTTCTCATGCTTCAGGGCATTCATGTTGTCAGATCAGCTGTTAAGAGTGAAAGAGTTGACATCTTTATCAGGCCCAGCGTCATCTCAACAGAAATGCGAAAAACAGGGGCAGCAGTCAAAGAAGAGAAACTGCAGCTTGGGACTTGTCAGCACACTAAAGATAAGCATCTCCTGAATATTCTGTTAACGGTTCAAAGGCTGCCGAACCCTTTAACCTTCCTTCATATACCATTGTGATGCGATTTCTCAATCTGCAGCCTTTAATATGGGAAGGTACTTAGGTACTCAGCAAGCATGGCAGGGGTCGACTTCAGCATGTTCTGAGATCAGTGTGGCTGAAAAACCATTTTCAACTATAGGATGGCTGAGGTCAACATACGAAAAAATGTACAGTGGTGAATTGCTGGCTACACAACCTTGGTAGAACATCTTGTTGCCTCACAGTTGTAGGGCAGATCTTGTTTTAACCACACCAATCAAAAAATAATAATTCTATGAGAATGGTGCGCAAATAGCGCCACCTCCAGGCCAAGAACATGCACAACAATTTCTCTGTTGGCAGATGTTCCCCAGCAGGATGTTCAGGGAATCAGAGTCCATGCACACTCATCAATGTAAACTACATATCTATGGATCAGACGCTTACAAACACTGGGAAAACAAAGAAGGGTGATACTTTATTAATCCCCATGGGGAAATTCACTCTTCGCCTACCCCATTTTGCTCTCCATGAAACACACAGACACACATACAGGTGAGAGCAAGCGTGGGGGTCACAGTGCAGGATTAGCCAGCATGCCCCTGGAGCTGGGGGTTAAGGGCCTGGCTCTAGGGCCCACAGACAAGTGACTGTTTTGCTGGGGCTCGGACCTGCGCTGAGCTGACTTAGTCTGCTGAGCCGCACACAAGCTCCATTTGTACAGAGCTGGGGAGGAGAGCAACAACTCTAGAGACATGACACCCCACTGAGCAGCCCCTTCAGGAGCATATCGACAGATATAAACAATGCACTAGAGGAGCTGAACCGAAGCTCAGTGCAGGATAGTATTGATGAGTGTGCTCTTCTAGAGTTTTCTGGTGTGGATCTATGAAAATGGGCCAGGATTATGCAAATAGCGCATAGCGGAGGCATAATGAGATTTATTAAAGCTGGCAGCGATCGCTGAAGTGTCCCCAAATGATTATTTTTGGAAGTAAAAAAAAATTGCTTTTAGCTGCTGTAAATAACAGGGAAGATAGAGTGACCTGTTTTAATTCAGCCAGAGGAAATACAAACAGGGTTTATGTAGGCAAACGTGAAAATGATGGTTACACGTGTTAAACATGAGTGAGCAGGCTAAAAAGGCCATCTGTGTTTAGATTTTCCTATATGCATTTAATAGGATTACCCAGCACAGGGGATATAATTGTATGACAGTTACTTTTTCTGCATTGCAGTCGTCTGGTTTAAAATAGCACATTTAAAATTTAGAAATTAGTCGTGATTATTGAGAAAATATGCAAGTTATACACATTACAGTGCAATAGAAATAGATGTTATATTTTCAGCTTGGGCTCAGCACATTTTTCTTTTCTGGAACACGCTGTCGATGTCGTGTATGTACTACCCAAGTGTGCTTACATGGGGAACAGCATGTCAAAAACACCCAGAGTAAACAGCCTGGCATCTCACCCCCTCACTCTGGCTTCCTGGACGGGGTTGGGTAGATGGTAGCGGCCGGATGAGATGCCAGCCTGGTTGAAGGTGACCTCTACAGGCGAACGAGACACCCACATCCCCTGACTGCCCTGCCTGCATCAAAAAATCACAACAAAGATATAGTGAGAACTAGGAAATCAGACCCCCAAATGACAGATGATGAAGGGCAGGAATGATTATAACCAGTGGTTCAGGTTGTTCAGTGGTGGGTCGTGAAGCAATCCCATCATGCTCAGTACCATTTCTGAGGAGATTTTGTCCGCCAACTTGAACCACAGGCGACATCTTTCACAACTCTTGTCCTCCATGCAAAACTATACTGCTCTAGCAACTCCATAAGGTTGCCAGTTCAAGTCCCATGGCTTGCAGAGTAATGTCACCATTAGGCTCCTGAGCAAGGCCCATAATCTCAGTTGCTCCAGGGATTGTCTGATCCTGCTTTCTTCAGATAAAAGCATCTGCTAAATTAAACAAATGCAAAATGTTCCTGGATACATCTCCTGTGGCTTCTCATTTACCCCAAAGCTGAGGCTCTCCACCTGCAATGACTGCCTGTTGGTGGCGATACTGGGTACTTAACAGTGGGCAGGATGTAGCTGCAGCACGGAGAGGAAAAATCCTTAGAAGGTGGCAAGGTGACCAGATTTGTGAGCAGTGTCTTCTGTGCTCTAACAATGACAGCACGTGGAAGGTTCTCCGCAGGGGGGGTGGGGGGTAGGAAAAAGGTGAGATGAAGGAATAGTCAGACTGGTGGGGGAGGGGGGGTCAGGTGATTAGGGGGGAGCAGGAAGGATCAGCAGAAGTCAGTGGCAGGTACAGGCTGGGTAAACAATTGTACACTAGACAGGGAACAAGCAAGGAATGAAAAACAGACTAAGGTCTGCAACAGTGGGAATCCACAGGGGACTATAATGTTTTGACCTGGAGTGTCAAGGAACGCCTCAAGGCTGAGTAGGTGACTGGGCAGTCAGCAGGGGTGTCCCATTCTCAGGCACTGCCTCGAAATCCATGGAATTCCAAGTTTGGTGACGGAGGCATCTTGACTGTGGTGGTCGGGTCACCCTCTGCCTTATCAGGAGATGGCACAACATTGTGGGAAACATCATTTAATTACGTAACACTCTGTGCTTGAACTTCATCAGAAGTTGTTTTGAGAGCACAAGGGCCGGAGAGACAGGGCAAGCAGCCTAGGCAGTAACTGAAATGTGAACGATAACCACAGTGTTCAAGTTTTATGGATGAAATCCTAGGGGAACTTCATCGTGTGACTGATATTTATATAATGTGCATTAATAAACAGAAGGTGCGTGTGCCTGACTTTTTAACGCAGAGTAATGGGACAGCTCTTTGAGATGAAGGATGTGAGTCTTTAAGGTAGGAGATGGTAAAGCCTGGTTCTCGCCCTGCCTTGGGCGGCATGCAGCCTTGGCGGAAACTACAATGTTCACCGATAACTGAAAGGTCACTCCAGGTTCTCTACTTTCTCCCCTGTGGAAAAGCTGAGATTTTTACGGAAAGGGTGGCCCCACGTCAGGATACCGCCGTGCATGAAGAATGAGTTTCAGGAGGTGTCAAGACAAAAACGCAGAGGCACGTGAAAAAGACAGCGACAGGTCAGCCTTGACCTCAAGCATCACATAAGAATCCTGATATGCTGACCAGTGCTGTGGGATTACCGCAGCCGTATCTGAATGGGACCAGTCTGCAGGCGTGCACCAGTCATTTAGTGTATAATAACACTCCACTGTGGTGCAGATGTTTGTGTAATTGCCCAATATCTTGTAAGAAATGGGCAGGATTTCTGACAGATGAAGTGGCCGTATGGTTTCCCTATTTACAGTGTTCTTGTTTCTTCTGTGTTAACATAAATGGATATGAAACGATCTCAGTCAAGAAATGCCTAGTTTAGAAAAAAAGGGAAAAGATAAAGGTATGCAGGTATTTCATCCCTTTATGAGTATAATATTATGCTTGTAGTGAAACAGACCAGTGTAACACTTGTATGATTGTTAGCCAATAGGGTAATAGTGTAATCATTCGATTCTCCTCATTTTTTCATTTGTATTTCTTACTTCATTTTGATAATTGTGAATCTTATTTTATCATTATTTATTTGTATCGTTATCGCCTTAATAAAAATGACCATTACTGCCGATTTGTGTTTTTTATGTTGGCAGAGGGGGGCGGGGGAGAGAGATGGATATACAATTTTCGTTAGCGGGGATGGGGGGGTAAAGTTGGATTTTGCCCAGGGCGCTGTTCAGGCTAGAACTGCCACTGGAGGTAGGCCTATGTATGGTTTGTAAGATGTGAGATGGGCTTGATCAGCGCAAATTGCTAGAATCGAGTGCTTCTGGAAAGTACTGGAAGTAAAATTCAGCTCTCTGAACCTGTCAGGCTTCCTCTATTTCAGTTTGCGGACCTTGAAGAAGATGTGACCTGATGGGTCAACCGAGAAGCCAAATCTCGTTTAGTCACATGCAGAAAGACAAAACCGAAGCATGGTTTCAACACATAACTAATCAATCTATCTATCTATCTATCAATCTATCTATCTATCTATCTATCTATCTATCTATCTATCTATCTATCTATCTATCTATCATTAATTATTTAACTTCCACGAATATCCTGAGCAGTAGCACAATTATGGATGTTGTTAATGGCTCTTCGATTTCATTATGACACGGGAGGTCGCCTTACGAAGACTGTCGAAGATGTCAGTATATCAGCCGCAAAGCTAACACCGATCTGCAGGGATCCTAAATGCAAGATCTTCCTTAACTGGTACAACACGTACGATTTGCTTTAAATTATTCTGGACATATGTTCATTTGTCTGCTGGGTATTAATATTTACTATTGCCTTGCCTTTTCAGTTTGAAAAGGCTGCCTCCTAGTGGCAATAATATTGACTTGCAACTCAAACTCTCTTTCGGTCCTTACGCAGAGCAGGGAGCTCAATCCAAAAAGCCATTCAATGGCAATAAAGGCTGCCCATCAGAAACATAAAAATATCCAGGTATAAAGATACCAGAGTATTAACTCCCGCTAACGTGTGAAGTTGCTATTTTCCTGTCAGTCTTTGAAAGATAGGCCTATTTTTAATACCATATAAATAATGATCATATGGCAAGTGGCCATGTTATTACCGCAAGAGAGATTTTACCGTAGCTGGAATTTTATAACTGCTCATTATATTTTGTCATCTCAAACTGCATCCCGAATAAGCGACTTTGACGATTAACATAATAAATACTCTGAAGTGCTTCACCAGGAGCTTCGACCGTGATTCATCGAGAATGATTCAGACCATCACATTGTTACTGAGCAGATAAGTGCAGCTAATTATCTAAAAGTATAGGGCGCGTACTAGGTATTTCTTTGTTCGATCGTATTTCATTTTGCCCTCCGTTTTAGCGCTGCACAACCATGAAAACTATTTTATGCTAAGAATAAATCTAAATTTGAATCCAGTTATTAAACAGCAACATACATGAAATAATAATGTTATGCAGCATTACATTCTATTTCTAAGAGGTCCAGAAACAACCAAAACGTAAGGGTATGGGAGTTAAGCGACTGCAATTATCTTGCTTTACCGATTATTGTACAGTACAACAGCAGACACAAGATGGCGCTAGATACGTGGTAGAAATACCGAATACAACGAACCCGTTTAATGACATACTCCAAGAGGTCATCTGAAGCAATAAAGTTCATAAATTACTTATGAATTTTTAATAATAAAATTCATTTAGCTGTTTCCAACTGTTATTCACTGAGAGCTGTCCATTGCTCCGGAGTTGGGGTAACGTATTCAGAGTAAACCCCGAAGCACGTAGATCTATATTCCTTGTAGAAATCCCAGGTAGCCTGGCTGTTGCTTGGCTGATGGCGGATAAATCTTGTCTTCAGAAGGCAACAGTTTTCAGCAGCAGGTCCAGGCTGGCAGAATCACCTTTCAGAATATAGGGGCCTGTACATTTTGAATTAATGCTCTGAGTAACTCTACTGGTTATTCTCCAGAGTGGTAAACAATGTGTGGTCTAAATATAGCTATGAATATCATTCAGTGATTATTGAACCCACAAGGTTTACCACTGTGTCTGTTTCCATTAAACAGGTGGCACCGAATTCACCAATTAAGTTTAACTTACCAAATTACTATGCGTTAGCATATTCTTGAATTGATCTGAATAATTAAATGCCTTACACAAAGAAATGGTCATGCTTAAACCAGAGAAGGAAAATATTAAATAGGGTTATTATTGGATTATCATATAGAGCATTGCTTTTCAATAACGCAAAATCCATTTCGCAGAATTTAGTATTTAGATTGGGCGTTATCGGCACCATTGATAAATGACCTTGAATACTTTAAATTCTGGCCCCATCTATGGGGGGGAGCATTCACTGAACTGAATAAAAAAACGGGAGCATCCGTTATCATAGTATTTGTCTTAATAATGAACAAAACAGGCGCTGAATACGAGATGTGCGAGGTGTCAGCGGACGCGCTTTCCCGCGACACGGCCGGTGTCACCGCTGACAGTCGGAGCGCCTCCTCTGTGGTCTGGCAGCGCCGCAGACCTCCAGGTGTCTGTACCATAATGATGAGCTTCAAAGGAAAGAGGTGCAACTCGACAGCATAAGATCGGCTCTGGTGACTCACTGACAGCTGGTGTCCGGGAATCGTTTCACTTTATTTATTTATTATCTTGGTTTGCGGGGACACTAAAGGCTGCAGCTCGTGTGCGTGTGTGTCTGTCCATACTACCTCCGCTCTTATATAAATCCAGATTTTTTTCCTCATTAACAGGGAGTGTGTCTGGAGTCATGTCACAATTTCGGATGACTTTCCCATTCTCCGATGCAGTGGGACACGCAAATCAAATACCCCGTTCCCATGCCTGTTTTCTCAGGGTCAGAAATCTGAGCAAATAACCAGCATTTTTTTCCTTTAATGATTCTTATCCTATTTGAGTTAACAGTCAGTCGCATGGAGGGAAGCCTTCAAAAAAGGCACAATTTTTTTCCACCTTCTTGTTTTTCCTTTTACCTTTGCAGTTGTTACCAGCCCATCAAAACGGAACAGAAAAAAAAACAAAGAAAATGAATTAGATCGAAATACAACTCAGTGTTTTCAGGCTAAAAATGCGCATAGGGCCGTCACCACCGTTAAATTCTGCTTCATCAAATAGTGCGACTTACTGTAAGTGCTGTCCATTGGAAAGCATTAAAATGAACTGGTGGTAGATGGTAATACTGTACGACAAAACTATTATAGCTGGACCTTTCGCAGGGTCGCCAACTTTGGTCAGCTGGCTAGAATCTACACACAACAGTTAAACAGTTACAACATAACATTTGTACTGACTTGTAAATTGTCTGTAGGGTGTGCAAACTTACGGGGTTCCATGGAACCCCATACAAACTGGGTTACTGCAACGCTTTTGATTGTAGCTAATTTTAGGTTTATAATCGAGTAACATAGATTTGCCATAATATTTCTTGCGTGAGCCTGAGAATCTGAAAGAGTGAGAGTCGGCAAGCCTGCATGCTTTTGAAATGCAGACTTACCAGGTGGAGTTAATGCAGCATTACTGAAGTTTAAGCCTCAACGTAAAACTTTTAAGAGGTTTGTTTTTACTGCCCTCGGGTGCTAAAACAGGCAGAATATCGTGGTAGTTTTAATGAAGGAGTGTACATTTTAGAAAGGCAAAATCTGTTCATTGATGATTGTAGTAGCCAACTTCAAGCTTTTCTCAGAAATCTCCAAAGCCTAGAAAGGTTTTGATAAGGTGACGGTTTGAGGTCCACATCGAAAATTAAAATCTCACCTAAGCTCAGCTTTGGCTTTAGCTACGTGACAGTGAATATTCTTCCGTCCTGCTGATGAACGTAGGGGATTGTTTTAAAACATTCCCCTTAAGCAGGCTGCCATCTTAATAACTCCAGCAACTGCACTGGACAAGAGCGATTTCCATGTGCATGCTAATGTACCTGGCGAATAAAGCTGATTTCTGTGAGGCTGACTCGGAATGGAGACCCCTGTGGCTGAGCACCCACTGCTGCTCTGCCGGTGCTGTTGCTCCACGGTTGCCATATCCTGTGACGATTTCTGAGACTGTTCCCATTGACATATTAAATCATTCCGCGGTTTTTATGACACATGCATCTGCGATTCGCACACCTGCTATTAACCCTCACCGGAACCATTAGGCTACCTCAGAAAACTCACATATGATGCTGCTGATTGTCAGACCTCATTTGTATGCAAACAGCAGAGCAGGAAATTGGACTTTTGGAAGCATGTAAATAGTATGTAAATAACTGTTAAAGGGGTTTATCTGAGACTGCGCTGGCAGAGTTTATCCATCTACATTCCACACTTCATATCGAGTGCAGGGTCACGTGACCAGCTGCTGAGCCACCCGGGGCAAATATATATCTCTGCAGCTGGGAACCAAGTGTCGAGTGGGAGGGGCAAAATTGAGTAGGAGGGGTTTGTAACGAGGGTTAGGGTATCAGATGATAACAGGCCTCTTGTTATAAACCCCTCCTATTTGACATTGCCCTTCCCACTCGACATTCAGCACACCCATGGAATCACACTGCAGACCATACGCTTGTAGGATCACACTGCAGACCACATGCCCGTGGGAACACACTGCAGACCGCACGCCCCTGGGTACACACTGCAGACTGTGTGCCTGTGGGAACACACTGCAGACCCCTGGGATCACACTGCAGACTGTGCGCCCCGTAGGATCACTCTGCAGACCACATGCCCGTAGGATTACACTGCAGACCGCATGCCCGTGGGAACACACTGCAGACTGCACGCCCCTAGGAACACACTGCAGACCGTGTGCCCCTGGGATCACACTGCAGACCATGCGCCCCATTGAATCACACTGCAGACCACGTGCCCGTGGAATGATACTGTATAGACCATGCAGCTCCTGGTGAACGTCTGCATGTTCCTGGTGTTTATACTTAGGATCTACTGTATGCCAACGCTGGATGACCCTACGTCCTCTGCTTTTCACCGTCGTTCGTCCCTAAGCCCCCCCTCCCCCTTCATCTCGGCGTGCCCTCATGCCTGTGCAGTTCTCCCTTTGTCACAGAACCGTCTGTCAAAGCGGCTGTGGGTGCCGCTGTCCTGCTGAAAGTCACAGAGGCCTGCGTCAGCCCCTTTCCGAGAGCACCGTGGGACGGCTGCCAAGAATAAATCAACATATTGCTTACGGCGCCCTCACACTGAACGAGGAACAGCCGTATGCTTTCCATGCACATGTGATAGGCATTTTTATGTTTGTCTTTATACACTGCTGACTGTTCCGTTTACAAAACTGTGAATATTCATTTGATTTGCACGCGTATCATGCAATATTCATACACATATACACCATATTTTTGTATATATGAATAATGTGGGTGCACATATAACAGCATGTATAGTATTTTGCAGTGTTTCTCAAACTAGTCCTCGGGGACCTCCATACAGTCCACATCTTGAACCAGTCAGGAATGAAAGAAACAATCAAGAGCACCAAACACCTGGTACAGGTGTGCCTAAGAGCTGGGACAGAGCCAAAATGTGGACTATCTGGGGGTCCCTGAGGACTGGGCTGAGAAACACTGGTCAACTGGCTGAAGTAAAGGCAGAGGAATCCTAGCAGCTGGCCTCAGTGAAGCAGCAGAGCCGTAATACCTGACACTGTGCTGGGAGCTTGGCCTGGGTGAGGGGCCACTAATCACCAGCTGTTTACGTGACCTTGGCCTGGGTAAGGGGCCACTAATCACCAGCTGTTTACCGTGACCTTGGCCTGGGTGAGGGGCCACTAATCACCAGCTGTTTACCGTGACCTTGGCCTGGGGATAATAACCCAAATACATGGCAGCTAGACAAACCCATCTTGATGCTTTTTAAACAATACAATTCAACCATAGTCTTAAGAAGCAAAGACATCTCTATATATATATGTCTGGCTTTCAAAACAAGCACACGACCTGCAGTAATCAGGCTAGATAATCCACCTGAAGTTAAGCAGGTTTGGGCCTGGCCAGTACTTTCCTAGACCAACTAGGAAAGCTGGGTTACTGCTGGAGGAGGTGTTGGTGTAGCTAGTGGGTTAGCCCAACCTGTGGTCAGT
>JAODLD010000001.1:22127833-22168370 GCA_026781065.1 Mormyrops boulengeri
CCCCCATCGCAGCCCCCCTGGACTCATTCCAGCCTCCCTACCCACCCACCTCACAGGTCCTTGCTGACGTGTTCAACGCTCCCGTGTACACCATCGACACGGCCAACTCTGCCTGCGTCGGCTCTGCCTACAGAGCGAAACACGGTAAGCCCTGGTATTCCAGCCCTTTGGGGGTGGTGTGCCGCTCAGCGTGTGAATACTATGTACCTGAGATCAGAAGGTCGCCAGTTTAAATCCTAGGGTTGGCAAAGTGATTTTACCATTGGGCCCTTGAGTGGGGCCCTTAACCCCCAAATACTCCAGGGATTGCCTGACCCTGCTTTCTCTACTGTACATTGCTTTGCGTTAGAGCGTCTATCGTATTCTTGGCTATTACTTAAGGGCACCCTAGAGGTGAAATCTAAATGTGAAATGAGTTTAATATGCTAGTAGAATTGTATTATGGTCACAAAACGTGATCAGAATGCAGTTTTCAGGAGGTATGTACTAATTCATTTGTTTAGCACATTTTACCATTTTTGTTTATTGCAACAATTAATTTTAATTTAGCTAATTTATTAAACATACAATAGCTAGTCCATTTTTTATTCCTGTATCTTGAGATGCAGAAAGATTTGAAATGATCATAAAAATATTGTCTATTTTTTAGTGTGTGGTTTCAATCAAAGCATAAGTCGAACAAACCAAGCAAACGGGTTCCCCACCGACAGTTTCACGCACACTGGGTTCAATAGTACAATAATCTTCAAATGTGTCTTCAGCAGTCGGTGGGAGGTGTAGAAACGGCAGATGTGTGCTGTAAGTGTTTCTTCAGGCGACGGAGGTCTCCCTATGAAGTCAGCGAGCGGTTTCAAAAGCACAGCCAATTAAGCTGGCAGGCAAGAGCTGAAACCGGTGACCAACCAGTGTTGTTAGATCTCAGTGTAATGCAGTGACCTTGCGACTGGCTTGCTGGTTATGCTTTCTATATTGTGTATGTCGTCGTTTCTTCTCCAACAAAAATACAGAATGTATAGGGCTGTCAGAGTGTTTTTATATAACAACCTATTTCTGAATAAATTATGAAAATGCCTAAAGTAACATGCTTTCCTTATAGCCAGCAGGAAGGTTTCTGACCAGCCAAAAAAGATAAAGTGCTCGTTTTAACTGTGTGCGCGTGGGTCAAATAAACATTACGTTGTGGGAACCAAATGTCCACACGATGTGATAAAAACCTGTTATTTTGAGGTTGTGGGGACCTTTTTTTTCCCACTCCCCACCGGGAAAAATCCCATCTTATAAATATCTCTGACTGCAATCAAAAGACTAAAAACCAAAAGACTTGTATTTTCTTTGTTTACTTGATGATTAAGGTTAGGGCTGGGTGGGGGTTAGGGTTGCCATTGTTGCGATTAGGGTATTGCCAATAGGAATGCATGGAGAGTCCCCACAAAGATATGAGTACAGGTCTGTGTGTGCATGTGTGTGTGTGTATGTGTGTGTGTGTGTGTGTGTGTGTGCACCCTGGGATGGATTGGCGTCCCATCCGCTTGTTGGGGGCCCCCTGTTGGTCACAAGCTGTCACTACATTAGGAGGGGCAGGGGGGCCCAAACTGACCTTCTGAGCAGGGCCTCTGAAACAACAACACCTGCCCCATACTTATAGCCGACCTGAAGCTGTGCTTCATAGACCAGGTCAGCTTCAGCTTCAATGGAAATCAGCTTCCCACCTGCAATTTTTATCTTTTTCTCAGAACTGATTTTAGCTGTCAGTAAGCTGTAATAATTTCTCATTTTATCAAAAGATTTTTTATAATATAAATACTGTGAATAGTATTTATTCACCTGTTTGGTTCTTTTAAATCCACCTGATAAATTAGCAATAGATGTGCTTTCTGAGTATCCTTAAACCTGATTCAATACAAAAGTATTGCGCTTAAATGCAGATTTTACGTGAAGGTGGGGTTTCTTTGCAAGGCTGTTCTAAATCGATTTATGGTAAAATAACATTACGTGTGTTGTGCTTCATTGGTATGGCATCCTAAATCAAATTAAAATAAATCTCAAGGTTTTTTTTCCCCCCTGCATTGCCAATTGTCAGATGCAGGCAATAAAAGCGGGGTGATTGTGATGTGTGGTTTCTTTAAGGCTTTCAGGAGTACGTTATTGCGCTCTATGCATCTGGAGTTATCACTATGGCAACAGGAGCGGCCGCAGTGCCCATAGGCAGAGAGTGGAGGTCCACAGAGTGGGATTGGGCGGCAGCCTGTGAGGCGGATTGGGGAGGGAGGGACTGGCTTTTACAGGGACCCTCACCCCACTGATCCTGTTTAGCATGTGCCGGTGTGCTACAGTCCCGAAAAGGTGTTTAAAGGTGATGCCGTGGTGCACGCATTAATACATGCATGCTCATTTCTTCATGTGAGGCTGCATACACGTGTATAGGGCTAGTGTGGAGATCCTGGGTGTGGGAATGTGCCTAGTCAGACATGGGTGTTAGTGACTATGCATGGCTCAGCAGGTTAGGACATTTGCTAGTGTTGGTTCAAATCCCAAGCTTATTTTTGATACGAATAATAAAACAACAAAAAGAACTTTAAATCCGACTGCATGCATTTGGAGATGTTTCCAGGCCAGGCCGTAGTAAAAGTACATTTTGGATGCTATTAGCCACTATATTATTGTAATGAAATTTTGTCTCTGTTGCTGTTTTGTGGAGTCCATGTTTGGAGTCCCCCCTTATTTCTGCATGTCATGTGATGAATTCTCAGACTCACCTGGAACACACGCCAGGCTTACGGGTGTGTGCATTCCACTTGGTCCCAAGTCTGTGCCTGCTTGTTTTTCAGCTTCTTATTGGTAAATGATCCAGTTTCCTCACCTATATGAACTCATGCTTCTCGCGAATCTGTGACTCTGATTTGCCCTCACAGATGGATGGATGGATGGATGGATGGATCAATAGCAGATAGCAGCAATAGCAGCAACCTTGGGTGCACAGGTGAAATTTCTTAGTAATAGTGGAATTCTGGACTATTTTTTTGTTGGCCAAAAAAAAAATTAGTTTGACCTTTAGATGCACTGCCCTCCCCCACTGCCCGTTGTGGTTGAGCTAGCTAGCACTTATAATCAAACACCAATGTAACGATCCATCCTGCCTCTGAAAACACCACTTAACAAATTGGAAATGCAATTAGTGAACGAGTGCAGCTCTGTGCCCGATGAAACGACCCAGTGGAAACGGTTATAATTACGTCCTTTATAATGATTTGACATTAAACCTCAGACAACAATTTAGGAATTAACTGGCTGCCGATCTCACTTGCTATACAGACCGAATATAAAGTTATGGAAGTAAAACCGTACTTTTTTAGGGGCCGGATGTTGGGCTTTGTTCGCCGTGCCATTATTGAGCTTTTTGATAAACCGTTAAGCGAAATGAAAATGTTGATTAGTTATTAATGAGACCCTCAGACTGCGAGACAATTGCAACGTGCATTATTAATGCAAATCCTTGGATGTTTGGCATGTGTCATATTGATCATTGTTTTGCTCTTCCTTGGTGCTCATTACGCCTCTTTGGATCTTGTCCTAAGTCCTTGGGAAAAGGCCGTACCGGGGGGATGTTGCCAAGAGCACACTTAATCCCGTAAATGAGAAAATAAGCCACCGTTTCGTCTTACAACAGAAGGCCCGCGTGCCGCTAACTCGTCGAGACAGCGTGCTTGAGCGTCGCCGTCTCTGTTTTCATTACGTTTTATCGTTCGGTTTTAATTGCTAGTCAAAATATAAAGTAATCCGCTGAGGGATTTGGAAGCTGAGACCAAAGGCCCTCAGCCTGTTGCATGGCCGCCCTTGTCCACTGCATCCGGCGCAAATGTGATATTGATGCGTTTTATTGTCGAGGGAATGAAGACTTCAGTCGCATCCCAGTCGATTAAAGAGGACAAGACCAGCCAGCTGATGGACAGTTTCCAGAAGCCTGTTGGCCCCAATTTCAGGAACCTGCAAAGCAACATGGTCCTCTTTGCAGTGGAAAGACAAAAAGAAAACAAAAGAATCAAAAAGGGCGTCACCTCAGGTCCTGATTTTTAGATAGAATCAGACTTTGTTTATTGTGAAGAGGCTGCAGGGACTTGCCTCCTGTACAAATGATGACTCCAGCTTAAAACAAACACACAAACATGCTTTGGTTGTTTGTCTGGGGGAATCATTTCTTTTGAGTAAATTAAGTACCAGGCTAAGGAAACAGAGCCATGCCCTTTGGAAATCGTTTCAGAATGAAGGATTTAGCGTCTTTGCATGATCTGTGATGCAGTATGCCTAAAAACTAAGTCTCTGTTGAATTTGTTTCTGTTGAGATTTAGGTCCTTTGGATCGGCATGTTCCAGAATATAAGCTCTTATGTGTCATAAGACAAGGAGCCTGTCTGCAGTCTTGTAAATGTATGTTATGTTCATGTGTGTAAGCAGTTATTCTTTTTATATATTTTTGGGCATTATCTTGTAATCAGGATTATGGGAGTTTGTATGTTCTCCTCATGTTCACAAGCATTGTAGGTGTGTGTGTGTGTGTGTGTGTGTGTGTGTGTGTGTGTGTGTGTGTGTCCTCAGACAGCAGGAATTATTAGCAGAGTGAATTATTATTAGCGCTCAGTAAAAAATGGTTTAATGTGAACACTTCATTGTATCATATCAGCCTGGATGGAGCATATGTCTGTAAGACTTGCTCTGAGAAGGGATGGGAACTGAGTCATATGACTGTGTGGGATGGGACCTGGTCATGTGACTGGGGGTTTAATGAGGTTTTTAAGGAATGTGAACAGGTGGAATGGTTGGGGGGGAGCACACAGGTACCACACATGTGTAGAGTCTGGTATGGGCTAGAAGTGTGTCCAGGGTTGGGCTTTGCGACCTGACTGCATCTACTGACATGCAGAGGGAGTTCACCTGACTTCCAGAATGGATGGATTGTACTGCATGCATGCAGTAGTATATATGAACATACAACAGGGTACATTCTAGGTTTTTGTTTAAGGTGGGGTACATCCAACATCCAGGCATTTAATGACTTCTTAGGCACAGTAGTGTGTCTGTCTGCGGGGAGAATGTCAACCTACCTCGGCAGCGACATTCATATCTCTGGTGACTCTTCCTATGAAGTCAGCAGATGGATTGGAAGAGCATTGGGGGTCATGCGGTCGCTGAAAAGGGGTGTGTGGCGTTCCTGATATCTTTGCAAGAGGACGAAGATCCAAGTCTTAGAGTCCTGGTCCTCCCTTGCTCTATGGCTGTGAGACATGGATGCTATCCAGTGAGCTGAGATGAAAACTGGATTCCTTTGGTACTGTGTCTCTTCGGAGCATCCTTGGGTACCGCTGGTTTGACTTTGTGTCGAATGAGCGGTTGCTAGAGGAGTCCTGAATGAGACACATTACTTGATTGTGAGGGGCCGTCAGTTACTGCACTAAGGCCATGTGGCGCGTTTCCCTGTGGGTGATCCGGTTTGCAGGATCCTCATTGCTGAGGACCCAAGGGGCGGCACCAGGCCAAGGGGACGCCCATATAACACCTGGCTGCAGCGGATGGATGGCCATTTCTGGAGTGTGGGACTGGACCGTGTGTCCGCCTGGGGGATCATCGGCCGGGATCCCGAGGAGTTTCCCTGTGTGGTGGAGGCGGCAACGCGCTGCATCAGCAACATGCTCCCCAACCTGACTTGAACTGACCTGTGGTACATAAGAGGGAGCATAATTCATAGAGACGGGCCAACCTTATTATTAGCTAATGATATATTTAGAATTGGTGAGTGACAGGGGATGGGAACTTCAGGGGCCAATCACCTTTCATGCCTCTGTGATCCCTCTCCTATATATGCCCCTGACATACAGCTTACACTACTATTGCATTTATAAATTGACTGAATGTCACCTGTTTGTTTTCTGTACAAAGCCTCCCCAAGGAGCCACTTGGGGTCCTATTTACCCTCGCAGCCCAGAGGCAGCCTGATCTACCATGTCAGGTGTGATCTGAGCCACCGACGCGTATTCCTCCACCTCTCGATGAGCACTATACCCCCTTAACGACAGGCTTGCAGTGGCAGGCCGTCACCCAGGTGCCTGTGTTGGAAAGTGACCTGCTGCTTGGTTGTTGGGACGTTCCATTATTGGCAGAATGCGGGGGGAGATATCGGCCTTGGCGTTTGGATGCTTTTATGCAGGAGGAGATCTCTGTGATCTCGAAGCATCCTCTGTCCAGTAAAAGCGTTGTTTATTAACCCAGTGTCAAAACCAGTTGTTTTTTTCCACGGTATATCTATTTTCTTTCATGGTTTGGCCTAAAGTAGAAGTAAATGCTGAGGAGAAATTCCAGTTCTTTGTGATGCTGGCTGGCAGGTTGGGTCGCGCATTTCCAGTCCTGCTGTGTTTAAATGCCAGGTGCATTCCTACGAAGACTAATCTGACAGCCTGGCCACCTCAAAGGTCAATGTCTCTGTAATATATTATGTAAGCAACGCTGTGGCCCCCGGGAATCATTCCAGGTGAAGTGTTTTTCATCTGTTTATTGGATCATCATTTTTATTTTATATATCACAGCACTGCGTGCTTTAGCACTGTGGTCCTGGCCTTTGTGTAATTAATGTGAACCAGGGTATATGTATTTAATAGTGCTCTACCTATCTGCATTTCTGTCTGCATGCCAGTTGTTTCGAGGTATGTCTTGTTTTTTATGCATTTAGGGTTGGTCAACAATATTGTTTGATATTGTATGAATTTTTTTAATTAACAGGCATTTAAAGTGGTACCTCACTGGCTCCCCTGCAGACTGTCTCTGAAACCTCCCTAACTCTATTGTTAACTGTCTCTGTAACCTTATTGGCTCCCCTGCTGGCCGTCTCTGAAATCTCATTGGCTCCACTGCTGACTGTCTGTAAAACCTCACTGTTTCCCCTGCTGACTGTCTCTGGAACCTTATTGGCTTCATCTTGGTGGCCCCCTGTACTGCTCTAGATTTACAAGGGATTGACACTGGCAGCCAATAATCTTGTCAGTGCACTTGATGGGGCACCGCAGTTGGTTTTTAGGAAATGTTTTGTTAATTTCGCTTTTGTGTTTGGCAGGAATTGTCGCCGAATGGGGTGTGTCTTTCGCCGATGCTGTTCGACATGCACAAGAACCGAAGCTGGTTGCAACGCCTGGCCCGGGAGCAGAACAGGTTTGAATTCTGATTCTACTTTCACATTTGTTTTGCGAATCGTAAGCAATTGTTCCTGTCCATCTAGAAGTGGATGATGAAGATGCAAGTCATATGGTGTGCAAATGAAGGTGTGGGAGCGTGTGGGAGGAGCAGTGAGATTGCCATCCTGTTGTGAAGGGCTGTACTTCTGCACAAAGCTGCTGAGAAGAGACGAGGTTGATGGTGCCTCCGTTGACAGTGTTAAATGTTTCTTTTTCCTTGATAAGTCGTGGCTCGCCAACGCTGCGGCACTGAGCTGAATAGCCACCTTTGGATATGTAAGAACGTCTATAGAGTTGAACAGAAAGCTGTCTGAATTATAATTAGTCTGGCCTTTACTGAGCTATAGGCGCAAGTCACATGTCTACATGGATGACGCAGTTCTGCTCCCCGCCCCCCCCCCCGACTCACACACGCACATAAAGGCCTCTTTAGTGCTTCAGCAACTTGAATCTTCAGATCGAGGCTGACTCAAAGTAAAACGGGCCACATTACCGAGTTGACGGCCCTTCGTTAAGCACCCCGCCCCCGCCAGTGTGAACTCGAGCCTCTTTCCAGCTCTTGGACTATTTAGGGGGGGGGGGGGACATGCAGTCAGAATGCAAAATTCATGCTGCCATTTGGAGAGCAGTGGGGTGGAGGGTGGTCATGTGATCAAAGGGAATCGGCCATGTGATAGGCGTATCCTGATACGATGCTGCGGTTGGGGCTTTGTGTACAGTTGCATTATTGGTAGTTAGAAGGTTGCTCGGAAACATGGTGTATAATTGCATTTCTTATGTGGGAATCAGTGTTCTCTGTAGGATATTACTTTAGGTAAACTGTCACTAGTGGATAAGTGCGTGTCCTGCGACAGACTGCCATCCCATTCGTTGTGCCCCCCGACCTTGCGATTCAGGCTTCCCACGCCCCTGTGTGGGACAAGGATTTTGGCGATGGATGGGTTGACCAAGGTATGGCTGAGACTGAGTCAAATCAGAGCCAGGCGTTTGAAGTATTTCAGCTTCCTATGAAGTTTACTGTACCTGACTCACTATTTCATTAGTCTTTTGGCAGAGAGGTGAGTTCTTGTTATTACAAACTGACAGGTTTATACATAGTCAATACAGGAGACCTGGACACCAATGTCTGAGAACAGACCTGACTGTTAGGCTGGTTTCCTACCAGGTGAGAGTCACTCTTCCGAGCCAAGAGAGGTCCATGGTGTTAAAATATGCTCCTCTGGTTTTTGATGGCTTGAGGACAAATTCTCCATTCCTTAAGGACGACTGTGCTCAGGCCAGTCATTGATCCCTGTGTTGTCATGTGGCCTTTCGATGGACTGGCATCCTGTCCTGGCCATCCCCTCCACTGGGCTTTGTGCTTCCTCAGACAGGCTCCAGGCTCACCCTGTACTGCAAAAGGACATGAATAATGCAGCTCTTGCTCTTTAATTCTTAGAGGGGAAAAAGTAACTAATATCTCTTATTTAGTCTTACTATTAAACTGGAACTGTAACATAAAACTGATGTAGTACACACTTGGTTTCATATATAAAATTTAATTAACTTGAACAAAACTGCAGGTGTGAGTAATTTGAATGTGCACTTGAAATGTGTTTTTACTGCTCTATTCAGTGAGGTCTTTTCTTCTTCCTTTTCAGATTTTTAGGCCTCTGCTGAAGAGATACGCAGAATTGGAGGAGAAGATACTTGAAGAAGCAAGAAAATAAGTAGTCAATTTGTCCAGTGAATTAATATGAATTTCACAAATTAAAACATGAAAATGACCCACGTCCTCTGGTATTAATACTGAAGTGAAACCGTTCACAAAAGAAACAAATGTTACTAATTATTAATACGTGTTTACCGTGGTGAAGGTGGAGAAATGAGCCTTGGAAAAAATGTGAATAAATGACCTTTCCGATAATTATAATATCATGTATGTGTAGTCTTCTTTCTGCTGTTCCACGTATGTTCACACGCGAATGATCTGCTGTTTGCTGTTGTGTGAATTGCTGTTTAATTTGGGGTTTGTATTGATTCTGGAACTTTCTGCACGCCCCTTACCAGCATTTCATGGCCAGTCACAGTATTCACACAAAAATCTGATAAAAAACACTATCCTGGAATGAAATGGCAATGTTCAACTAACTAGTTACCCCGGGAGGAAATGGGATATGCACTGTTAGTTAATCATTTGGCATATTTATAAACTCAGCCAATTAGGATTCAGTGGGCGGGACATCCTGTATAATTGACTTCATTTAGGAAACCAGATAACAATAACGTTGTACTGTAAGCTTTAGAATAATGATGAAATCTGGTTTTGTCCTCTTTTGGAACATGAGTTTTGTCCTTCAAAAATGACTAATGCCATTTGTCATCACAGTGTCCACACATGTGAAACTGGAGGCGTGATACTTAATACAGTCACATTCCTACTGAATTTAAATATGATGGATCTCATCAGTGTGTTCCAAGTGAGACGTTTTACATAATCGTATTTGCCGGGTAACGTTTTGCCATTTTTAAATTTAATTTGACACATCTGTGTCTATTATGTATGCCGTTTTAACAAGATTAGAACTGGCAAAGCGATAGATGTCTGGCATAGCGTTAAGCGCTGGCAGTGTATCACATTACCTCAGGCTCCCAGGTTGGCGTTTGGTATTCACCGCGCCCGACGCCATGCACAACATGCAAATAAAACACCTGCAGTGCTGACTACAGAGAATCTGCACCCAACCTGATGGGAATTCCAGTGTCTTCATTAGCCTGGCTGTGTAGCTTCATAAGGGCGGTGCGCTAATCTCAGTTAGCAAATGGATCCGTGCCATGTCATGGGGTTTGCCTGAGTTTCTGTGGTGAGATTTTTATAAAAAACTAGAAAACACTAGAATGATGTGTCGGTCAACTCATTAAGCGACATAGGCAGCCACCTACGGTGCCATCCTATGAGGGGCGCCGGCTCAGCAAGCCAATCTCACTTTGCCTTGGACATGGGGCGCCATATGGGCGCCATAAGACCTTCGACTGGCAATGCCAGAGAGAGAATATGAAATACAACAAACCATTTACATCTTTTGTGGCCAGTTTTACGATGTTCAATTAGCTTTAAATGTTTGCTATAAGGGTTAAAACTATATACGACCACAGATTTCTTTCCCAAAAAAGCACTTTTTGCAAAAAAAAAAAAACATCCCTAACATTTTGCTGGATGTGTTTTATGTGTTTACATGACTAAGGTACTTTTCTAGAGTAGCAGCTGTGCAGGATCGTTTTGTACTTTATACACAAAATCTTACTGCTGTTGGTTGATGTGCTGAACATGATGTTTCTTTGAAGAATAGAGATGTTTACAGAGTGTTATCACAGTATACTAGAGCAAAAGATTAGTGTCAAAAGACAGTGAGTCATTCTTCAAAGAATCTTTGTTTGTTATAAATATTGCTCCAGTCTATCTTGCTTCTTTCTATAGTTAATTTGATAAAATGTTATCAAGAGATGACTTGGCTCTAAGGACTGAGCTTCCGCTACACTTACAAGTAGGTTATCCTAGACTTCCCACTTCTCCTGGAGGTTTGGGGAATCTCCTGCAAATTGACAGCGGCTCTCCGACACCTACAAATGATATGCAATGTCTCAGAAATCTGTCGTTCTGCTATTCAGGAGTGGTAAAAAATAGCCAGCAAGAGGTCTTACTGCTGCAACCTAGCCCCCGATTTTACCACCACTCTCAGGTCCAGGTCAGCAAATTTTACCCCCCTCCCCTCCCTCACCCCAGTTGGCAATTTATATATGGTATTATTGTAATACCAGCCAAGCATTGGCCAGCCCCCCTTCCCTCCCAGATGCCCCTCATCTGCCTCCCTGAAATCAATCGAGGATGTCTGGGATCCTAGTATTTCTCAACCAAGTCCAGACAGTCCACATTTTTGCTGCCTCCCACCTCTGAGCACATCTGTACTAGGTATTCAGTGTTCTAGATTGTCAAGGGCATAGACTTGTGAATAGATTGTAGGGACAGTGCGGAACTACCATGTGAAACTAGGGGGGGAATTGGGGCTGATTTGGTCCCTACCAATGTTCAAACCAAACATACACCCTTGGGTTCAGGTGTATTGGGAGCTGGAAGGGAGCAACACTGTAGACTGTCTGGGGCTCCCTGAGGACTGGGTAGAGAAATATTGTCCTAACACATACGTAATTCATACACCAGTCAACTGTGCCTGTTGTCGCATTTAAGTCAAGCCAGGAGAAAGTTAACAAGCCAAGATTTCCCTGAATTACTGGAAGCGACAGAAGTGTGAGGCGTAGACAGATTCCTGCAGCACTCTGACATGGATTGTCCCTGCGTGTCAGTGGTGAGAGTCTCATACAGAATAAGGTCCATTTTCTAACAGGCAATAAGAACTGGTGTCTTCCTTGAAATGAACCTTCTGATACTAAGGTATTTTCTCAGGTCGGGGACACCGGCGATCAGGCTAAATCATTCCCCTATCATTCCCCTCTCTGTTATTTCTCGCAGTACTGTGGCCTTTGTTTACCTTGTCACAAGGGTGACTCATTTTTTCACTGCAGTAAGTGGAGTTCCGTGCCCTCACGGCTATGTCGGTCAAGCACGACCGCCGGAGCCATCTCCAGATGCGGTTTTCTCAGGTATATTTTTTCACGCATGACAGGCCGCTAAAGGATGTATTATAAGGATACGCGGTTGGCTCTGGAAGCCTGAGGTATTGCTCTTGTCGCACCATGCTGCAGTGGTCAGCGACTCAAAACACTGTTTTCCTTTATACCTCTCAGCGTAAAATTTTTGCCACAACCAGATTTTTTAGAGTCGAGTTTAAAGGTGACTTTATTTTAATGCAGAGCATTTGTGAAACTGTTTAAACTCTATATACAGTTTGTTACTAAAAAACCCACTTAAGCAGTAAATTATAAGAGAATTTTACCTTTATGATACTCATACAATATCCAAAATTTGATAATATAAATTATTATCACTTTGACTAAATTAAAAATGAAAAGAAAAAAAAACTGTCTAATGATTCCATTGATATTTAGTTTCATCTTAAATGTTCCCTAAGAAATTACTTTATTGATGGGAGCTAATCTGTATTTAGCTAAAACTGTAGCAGTTATGTATTTGTCACTCATGGGAGTTTTACTTACTTAAAAGTTTTCTGAGGGCAGAATGAAAAATGATCAGATGTCTTGGTCCTGCCTCTTCTAGTTGCTTGGCCCCACCTCCTTCATAATCTGATTGGTTATCTCTCTGAATCAATAATTCTTTCATTTTGCCCTCAGAACATTTACATGTAAGTAAAACTCCTACAAGCATATTTGTCCTTTGACCATTCCTCATTGGTATTACTAAATGTCGATCACCAGTACTGGTTGAAGCCTATGTGATGCTTCATGCAAACTTCATCAGCAACATCCCCTGTCCAAGAAGTGAAATTGGCTAAAGTATTCACCCTCCCAGATGATGGCACCCTAGGCAGCTGCCGATGTCACCTAATGGGTTGACCAGCCCTGCTGATAACTCATTTTAGCTCCATGGTGTATTTTGTGTTTGCACACAGCTACATTAACACATTTTGAAAGCAGCCATCATCAATTTCACTGTGTCAGTTGTACTGAAGGGTTTCCAATGAAGAACCCGGCGAGTGGCATGAGTTTGTGCAACTCAGTTACCCTGACTTAATTTGGGATTATTGATGTCCACGTGAATGTCGATTATTACATTTTAACTAAACATTTCTAGTGTGTTCTCTTCGATTTGACTTTAACCTACACAATATTGCTGCACTCACCTTTTGTCCACGCCAGCACCAAATTAATCAAACATGAATGTTGTCCGCACAAATTTTAGTCATGCTAGCTTTTATTGCGCAAAAAATCCGAAATCGCTGAGGGAAGTGATACAAATATATCTACAGACAGACGACATAAACAGATCCTGGACCATTTCATTTTTTGTAGAATGACAAGATAAAACAGGCTTAAGGCTATCAGGGGTGATAGGATATTTTTTATGACAAGTGGATACATTTCACACAGTGATACCTTGGAGACTATGTGGACTGTATGGAGGCATTTACCTCACTGCTCATTTTCCCAAGGGTTTGCTTATTTACTGCAGCCTTGAGGTGTTATTGTCTCACACAGAGGTACACTGTGTAAGGTACACCATGTGCTTCATGTTAGGTTTTGTTCTCTTCTAAATGACAATCAATTTTTTTTTTAAAGTACCATGGTGAGACTGGACCAACTTCTGGTTTAATTTATTACTCAGTAAAATTCCTGAATTAATTAAAGATTTTGTTAGACTCCCAGTAGACTGGGTCTTCTAACAAAACAGTTTTGCTGTTTTCAGTTCTGCTGCTTTGTGGGAGAGTCTCCCATTAAAAATTAATGTAAAACAAGTATTGTTACTGAACCTACATGAAGCTACAACTGTAAGAACTTCCTTCTTTATTGACTTTTAACCGTTATCTCCAAATGGCGCAGAGCACTCAAAAACAATGTTTATTCCTTTCTGTTTTCTGTTTCTTGGACATTTATTCAAACCAACACACTTATACAAAGACAAAAAGGCGTGAAGGTAAAAATGACCACCAGCAATCTCCTGTGCATGGTGATTTACTCTTTCCATGAGATGCCGAGACAGTTAGCAAGACTTATTAATTAAGAAATGCTAAAGTCTGACTGCCTTTATATGCCTAATAAATCACGTTACATGTTTGGCATTCCATGAAAGAACTAGAGGTACCTCATGGTGTTCATCTAGTAGAGGTTTTGGAAATGTGGGCATTCTGTATGTATGATTCTTTCGTTGGACACCTCGTAATATTCAGCATAGTGTTATTAATGTTGGGCTCATAATATATGTAGGAACAGCAACAATATTACCATTACTCTGGACCAATTAGACTTATGCAAGTCAGAACAGAAGAGCCTCAATCCACAGAATGGGCTGAAAGGTGGTTGGTAACTGAAGAGCAAACTTCCAGAACTCACTCAGTTTCTTGTGGTTTGCCAGATGAGACCACCAGTCATGTATCCCCCCCCCCCCCAAAAAAAATAAAAAATTTAGAAATTTTGATCAGGCACGCAGCCTGGTAGTAAAATTATTATTTTGAACCAGAAATTTGCTTCATCCCCCCGATCAACAAAATCTACTGTGAGGGACCAGTCGGTAGGGTTTCCAGGCTCCCCACAAAATTTATTCCTGGGTACAGACCTGGAGACCAACAATAACTTGTGATATATTAGGAACCAAAACTCACTCAGTCCTCATGTAATCCAATTAAAATTTCCAAACCTTCCACAGAATCTGGAAAATGTATCCCATGCCCTGACTGAATTTGCTCTTCATTTATCAGTTTGGTGGTATCAGCTGAGGAAGGATCGACATCCATGTGAAGCTCTCCAGTTTTTTCTTTTTTCACTGTCATCCAGAAACTGCTGAATGTGCATTTATGTTCTGTATGGCTTGCAGATTCTTTGACGGTACAAATGCAGTTTTAATGACGCATGGGCCAAAGGCAGAATGTCAACAATGGATGCTCTGTTGGGCTGATTTACCTTCAGATGCATCGGGGTTGTGTCAGATAATCCGTGGTCTGTTACGGGTGTGTGGCTCGATGGGTGGGGATGCTGTGCCAGTGATCAGAAGATTATCAGTTTAGATCCCAGGGTTTTAGAAGGTTTTCTAGAAAAAAATGTACATTTTTAAAATGTTTATATATCCCATGTTTTATTATCTTAAAGACTGTCCTCTCAACTTCTGATTTGCCACAAAATCATATCAATGGATATTTGGGAATGTTTGGGTCTCAGTTTATTCCGGCTGAATCATTTCACCCAGGTGAATTGTAACATCCCTTTGAAGACCGTCATCTTCATTTAAGAGTTACAAATGCATAGTTTATTTAAATGAACCTGGGAGGGCTGGGTGTCTCTCAGGAATGTTTGGAGCAGCTCTGAGAAGCACAGGTTAGCTCAGGTACCTTCCTGCCCCCCAAGACCTTTCCTTGTGGTTCCCCTGGATTTGTTTATTAAGACAAACACTGTGAATCGATGATATAAATCTGCAGATAGCCCGCGGGGTCCTTGCGCATCAGCAGAAATGCTGCCCGGGCAAGCGAAGGCTGCAGGTCGTCGATCACAAGCCTCCCAGGGGCAGGTCGAGAGTAGCTGAATCTCTGGAAAATTCCATATGATGTCAGATTGCTGCCCCAAGTTAGTGTGCGGGGTGAGGGGAGAGGTGGGATTTTTCATCTTAATTAGACGTAGATGTTGGCGTATCTCAGGGTTAAAAATCGAATGTCCAAAACGCTGTTAGCGTCCATTTTTGAAAAACAAGTTGCCTCTACTGGCTTCTGTACCGGGTAACCTCTTTTTGGAAAGTGTCGATATATTTTCTTAAGGTCAGGTCAAGAGCTACTGAACATTTATGAAAAGGAAATTATCAGTCAGTGCCTTTCTCTTTGAGTTAAAGGCTGGTAAGCAAGGAAATAAGGAAGATTAGTTTTGTCTGCAGTGAATGCTGTCGTGCTGCTAAGAATTTCTGATGGAATTCGGCACATCCGGTATCCAGGCTGAATTCCGCCACCATCTGAGCCAGCATCCCAGCACCGTCAAGCAGATCTCACGCCCAATGATAAATCTCTGTCCTCACGCTCTTGTTGTCCTTGCCCCTGATGACACAATGTGATTTGCCCGCGTCTCCTGCACTTCTAATGCTGAGCACATCCTCTAAATTATTACCACAACCTCTAACGGATATTGCTGACTGCCTGTGGTCCCACGGCGCCCTCTGGGGGACACATTGCTATACGTTGCCCTCTCCAGTTTCTTCAGCAAGCCCTGTTCTATTGGACTGTTAACTGGGAGCTAGGGGATGGATTTATCTGCAGCTTGTAAAGCACTCATTCCAATATATGTTTAACAACATGAAACTGTTGTCTTAATCCACATTATGACCTATCTCCTTTTGACCTTTGACCTCTTTGCTGATTCATACTTGACATAGGTTGCAGAGGGGACAGGTTGCAAGACCACAACTGATAACCCATGAAGCTTGACTCCGCCTTGAAGGGACAGGCTAGCTATATATCTTTGTCTTTCAGCTCGATGTCTTCAGGGTAGTGCCGAATCACCCCTGAGCTCACTGTCCCGTCACTTGAAATTTATGTCACATTTTCTGGTCCGCGGGGAATAATTTCCTCCCCCAAACAGGCAAAATGCAGCTCAAACATCCTTGCAGCTATCTCTAGAACAACATTAGGGTGACTATTACTTTTGTAAAAATGTGGTTTAGGTATCAGCTTAAAGTGAGTCAATAGATTTCTCCATTGTTGTCATTTACAGGCTAGTGACTGAAATCAGATGTGGTTTGTAGTGTAGTTTAGTATATGGTGAGTGTAGCTTAATTCTCTCTGTAATTTGAAAGTTGTGAAAAAACACACAGTTTTTTAGGGGTCCTGCTTTCTGTATGTCAATTTTGTGTCTGTTAGACAGCTGGCTTCTATTCACTTTATCCTGTTTGCTCATTTACCCATAAGGCCATGGGACTCAGTCACCTGACATCAATCAACCCAGGAAACATTCTGTTAGTCTGTTACTAATAAGTAGCTCTTCACCGCGTGACATTCGTATTCATTTCGCTGAACACGGGGAGCTAATGACGAATAGTCAAAGATTGTGGCGTGAATAGCTTAGCCATCTGTTTGAAACGCTTAATGAGCTGCCGCGTAAATTTTATACTGATTTACTTTCTTGTTTTTCGTATGCATGTCTCGTTTGGCTGCTAGTTATGTTGGCCAGAAAGATGGCAGCACAGAGGGTCTGTAGCTAGAATGGGTGGTGCCCACCTGTTGGGTCAGGGGTTTGAATACTGTCCCCTCCCCTGTTTGTGGGAGGTTTGCATGTTTTCTCCTGATAGTGAGGATTCCTCCAGGTACTTCGGTTGCAGTCAGCATGCGGGTCAGGGTGTTAGGGCAGTGTTTCTCAATCCTGTCCTTGGGGACCCCCAGAGTGTCCACTATTTTTTCAGCAGCCATATCACCTACGGTTCAAACTAGATAATCCACTTGAAGTTAAGCAGGTTTGGGCCTGGCCAATACTTGGATGGCAGACCAACTAGGAAAGCTGGGTTACTGCTGGAGGAGGTGTTGGTGTAGCTAGTGGGTTAGCCCAACCTGTGGTCAGTGTGGATCCCATAGCCCTGGTGCAGTGACGGGGACACTGTGGCCAACAGGTTGGCTCATCCTGTGATCAGCGTGGATCCCAATGTCCCAGTGCAGTGATGGGGACACCGTGCTGTAAAAATGGTGCCGTCCTTCGGATGAGACGTAAAACCGAGGTCCAGACTCTCCGAGGTCATAAAACATCCCTGGGCTTCCATCGAAAGAGTAGGGGTGGTACCCCGATGTCTGGGCTAAAACTGCCCACTGCGGCCCCTTCAGATCCGGCCTCCTAATCATCCCCTATATCTAACTGGTGAATCCTACCCCTTTACCACCTTAGCTACTGTCTGGTGAGTGTACTGGTGCAGGATGACTGCTCTTGCCTCATCCAGGTGGGTGTTACACAGCGATGGTGGCTGAAGTGGTTCTCCATTGGTTCTGTAAAGCACTTTGGGTGTCTTGAAAAAGTGCTATATAAATGTAACATTCATTCATATGTATTCATCATGCTATCTATCTATCTAATTTTATGCACAGTTCCTGCACAAGTAGCCCATTAATTACTCCAACCGATTAAAATGCTGTGAAGTCTCATTGTGTTATTATATTGTATCACTCTGATGAGGCAGAACGTGACAGGGTTGTCTGATACAATATATAAACCCCCGGCTAACAGCAGGGACAGGATGGCACGGCGCGACTGGTTTCGCTCGCTCCAGTTCCTCGATCAGGAAGACCTGAGCCGTCCCCTCCTCGGATAACAGATGGAAACTGCAGCCCTCTGATCGACGTCACAGTCAGGTGGCGTTGTCAGCGGACCGTGACACGATGTGTCAAGCACAAGCGAAACAATTATTTTATTTGAGGTGTTCGCCCATTATTATAATTGTTTATTAATTCCAACACTATATTTATAAACACTTCATGCACAAATATTTATATGCCTATTAGAATGTCCATTAATTAATTTTGAATATTATATTGATCTCATTCACAATTTATATTTTGTATACAGTACATATATAAATATTTGTGATAATAGAGATATATATTGCGTATTAAAGATTCATAACTGTAATTGACCTGTTTTGTGTTGTGATGCAGAGCTTGTTCAAACGCAGGATGAAGGGGGCTATAGAAGAGTCTATGGAGGGACCTTCATGACTGATGAGGATGATTGATGGAGCATTGTGCTGACAGAGACAGTGGACCTGGGGCCTGTATCACAAAGCTGGATTTCTTGCTTACCTGGATAACTTGTCGGGTTTAAAGGTATCCCATTTCAAATGGACCTTATTTTGGCTCACTTACATTTACCCCAGACTACCTTAAATCCGACAAGTTACCCAGCTAAGCCAGAAATCCTGCTTCGTGATACAGGCCCCGGGAGATGATCCATGACTACAGCTGGCAAGGTAGAAAGACTTTGGATATGGAGACGAACCACGATTATGGTCAGGAAGCCAGGAAGGATTGTAGACCAGGAATTTTTGGACCTGTATTCCCTCTGTACATTCATTCCATTGACCAGGATCTCCCTTTTACTTGTGTGTACTTAAGGCACCTATTGGAAACTGTAGGCTAGAGGGCAGGTGCAGAACACCACAAATGCCTCCAGAGAATCTGTGATGCCCTGAGGCATTTCTAGCTATTGAAATGATCAAGGGTGAAGTCAAGATTACCTGGGGCTTGAGTTTTTTTTTATTTCCGAAAGAAGATTGGCATCGGGGCTAAAATACTCGGGACTGCAGCCCCGAGTGATCAGACTTAACGACGCCCAGGTGATGCCTAACATTGACTCCTAGAGCCCGGTTTAGTGTGCATCTTAGATGAATTACAACACATTGTTAGGTAAGCCCTACAGCGTTTGCAAGCCGGTAGGAGGTAAAGGTAAAGCATTGGGCTGGGTTTGGCTCGTCATTAGCATTTCCATGGCAACTGATCACCAACCCCATGCCCACAGAGACCTCTGTTAATGAAACCTAAATGACCCTGAATGGACTAATTAGACCATTAAGGGCTAATAGTGGCACACAGAGGGCTGGGGAGAGCTGAGTGGAGGCCTACTCTTTGCAGTCAGCATGTATGAGACTTTGCTAGCTGTGTTACTATGGGGTCTCCATCTCTTAGTTGTCGTTTTCTCTAGTCTGTCCCCCTTAAAGGAGCATCAATCCTGCTTTTGTGTTATAGATTGAGTGATGGAGTCCATTTGCTAGTTTTGCTGTACTAGCCATCCTCCGCTGCCTCAAGGCAGACCTCTGGGGGTGAGTATGAGATTTTTTAGTGGGGCGTATAAGAGGGGCCAACCATATCATTAGAAAATGACATGTTTTGAATCAGTGAGTGACAGGGGAGGGGGCCCTCTGGGAGCCAATCAGCTTTCAGTTGGAGCCAGTGGATGTGGCCCCGCCTTTATATATACCCCCACATATCTCAGCCCCACTTCCAGTCAAAGAATATTTCATGATAGTGAGCTTCTCTAACATGCGTGCATTTCACCAGATGAAGTCCTGGAGGTTAAGAAGCCTGCAATCACATTAAATACGCAGTTGAAATAAGAGCTTTTTGTTTAATGTACATCATAAGGAGTCTGTGTGTCCTGTTCACTTAGAGGAATTAAAGGCAGTGGCTTTTTGGAACATTGGGTTTCTGGTAATATTTCATTATTTTTTACTCTGGCCAAATTCCTAAGAGCAGTTCAGATATATTGCTGGGAAACCAACAACTGGCACTTATAATGTGACCTTAACCATTTAGTCAAATGTGCAGTTTTTCTTTTGCATCAGCAACATACGCACTGAAGAAGAGAGATTACATCTCATGTGCCCTGAAGATGTCACAAATGAGCATATCTTTGATTCCTCCCGGTTTTGCAGAAAGGAAAAACGTCTTCGAACAACGAATCCAGATTCAAAGAGACACTAAGGAATTTGAAGATACTATATATAGCTTTCGTTTGCTAGGCTGAACTCTGGCGGTCTTCTCTCAATGTTATCATCCCACTGTATTAACATAAAAAAATAATTGTCTTGGACAGAATCAGTTTTCATTTATTTTGAAACTTAAGCAAATTGGGTGCTACAGACGTCAGATTACATTTCTCATCAAGGGCCAAGTTAAATCAAGACTCCGGTGAGCATGTCAAAACTCCGGGTTGAACTCATGCCAAAAGCAGTATAGATGTAAAGTCCTACTCAAGCTTGCCAGGCATATAAAATTAAATGACAGCATATCTCTTCGAAATAACTGGTTTGTAACAGCAAACATCGTTACTTTTCTTTTTCCCCATAAATAATTATAATCCGTTAAGCATAATATTGCTAATCTGGGTTTCAAACTTGTTAAAAATGATCAATACAAAATCTTGCCAAAATAAATACTTTACAAAGCTATTCAAGAAAAGAAATATAATTGATATTGGCTGGACAGCAGCTCCAATTTGAGTGAATTCAGAGGATTAACTTTGGGTATTAACAGAGAACAGTAGTGTTTACGTTCATGTTTTGTACACACCATGATGGTAAGTCGGATGACAGTACTCCACTGCTTTCCTGTCATGAAAGTAAGTACAAAACAGAGGCAAACAAATGAAATTACTACATTTGGACGTTCTTTGCGTTATGGTATCTTCCATGGGTCACAACAGGACTACCAACTCCTAAAATGATCATCTATGAATTCAAATTAATCCATTAGCATATTGTCAAACCAAATTTAAAAGAATCTTTTTTTTTATGCTTGATTGCATTACAAAAGCAAAGTGTCACTAACGGGGCAGTAAGTGTGAACTGCCATCCACTACTTCTGTAGTGCCCTTTGCAACAAGTTTCACAGACCTTTCAAACTTTATAAAATTGTGCAAATGATCTTTCATAAAGAGATATGTTCATTCAAATGTCCGAGCTTCCAGGTTCCCCTTCATCCAGCGCGGCCCTGGTTTTGGATCCCGGCAAAAGAGTTTCTGTATTCAAGTATTGTGCGGTCACCCGTCCCAAATGCGGCTCACTGCTGCCATCTCTGTGACCGCCAGCCACTGGGGGCCTCTGTCCCGCTAACAACGCCTCCACTGAGACGGCCCGGCTGGATGACACCGCCTCTGAGGACTCAAAAGAATCCCCCCCCAGGTCCCCCAGCTTGATGTAACCCCAGATACCGGAAATCTCAAGTCGTGAGCAGCTAAAGCGCCGCGTCCTCGCCCCCTGCCTGTCGGAGGCCGGTAATGAGCACGATTCCAAGTCGACCGACCTGGGGTAATCGGAGAGGGTGCCGAGGGTTGAGTGCGACCTCTTCAGCCTCTGTCGAGGGGATGGGGGCAGCAGTTGTGCCTGTGACCCCTCTGGTGCCCCCCGCAGGCTACCGAAGCTCTTATAGACATCTGTGGGGCCTGGGGGGGTGTATGTGTCAGCCTGCGGGGATGTGGAGCCACTACAGCCTGCCAGATTGCTCTCTGGCTCATGACCAGGCTCTCCCCCGTCCTTATGGGCCTTCTCTGAATCCATCGGCCCTAGAGGCTGGCTCTCCTCAACACCGGGGTTCAGTTTTATTGCTGGCAGAGTGGATGCATTCATGGAGGAGGTGGCGGTGCACTCAGCCTCTCCCTGCCTGGGTAGCAGCATCACTTCTGCCGTCCTGTTCTGCTCCTTATATATGCTGTAGACCGCATCAATGAACGTTTCCCTGTCCTGAGCCGGGCTACCCTTCGATAGGTTCTCAAACCACAGCTCCTGCTGCCTGTTGGAGAACGTCGAGGGCCAGGAGCTCCTGGCCAGCAGGGCGGCGCTGCAGTTGCGCCGCGGCTGGCCCTCGACGGCCTGCGGCTGGGCGTGACTCACGAAGCCATTGTGCGGCGCGCACTCCTTTGCTCGAAGGCTGTGCATGTCAATGACGGTGGAGTAGATATCCCGGAGGTTGATGATTTTGGTTTTCTTGTCCCTGTTCTCGTGCAGCACTGCGTTGGCACATATAAATATGAATATCCCGATTCCCATGATTAGGGGCCCAAAAACCTTCAGCTTGTCTGAATGCAAGTACGTGGCTAAGAACTCCCTGAAGAAGCCAACAGCAGGGGGTGCAATGGTAGAGGTGCTGTTGGATAAATTGCTGCTGGGGAATTCATTGTACATTTGATTTAAGACTGAATAACTGCCAGTCCAGTTGGACAGTGTTTTGTCATAGACCTCAGTTTTCATTGACACTTTGGGAGTCTGTTGAGGCTGATAAATCGGGTAGTCCGTGGGCCAATAGCCTAGAACAGCCATTGCAACTCCCACCAGCAGGACCAGTATCCCCAGGGCAGCAACAAAACCCGAGATGGAGCACAACTTCAGCTTTCCCCTGACTACAACCACATCGTTCTTCCTCTTCTTCTTGGCCTTCTTCTTGCGCTTCTTCTCCACCTGGTTCTTGGACCGCAGCGAGTCCTGACGCCTGGCCGAGATCCGCAAGAGACCCCCTGTGGCTATCATGATCCAGATTGGATGGCGGAGCTGTCAGTCATCCTGGGAAGACAGGAAATTGACACTTTTATTCCCCGCCCTCACCATGATTTGAACATCCATTCCTTCCTTTACTGTTACTTAATTTCCGGTTACTGGACAGTCAGTCCAGAGTCATAAAACAGTCATTTATCTTTAAAGGTTCTGTCAATCTAAATCGATTTGCATGCCTTATTAATATGGCACAGTGACCCTGTTCTGGATATGCTGTTATAAAGATGGTTAGATGTTATGCATGGTGATTATAGACCCTATTTAGGGGGGTACAGCTGCCCTATTTTTTTGTCTGAGCCTCTCTGAAAAAAAATATTTTTCTAAACCCATTTAGCAATCTGTTCCATATTTTCATACACATTTCACATAGATTTAATCGCCGGGGACCGCTCAGAAAATTTGATCCATGGTCAAATTCTGTAATCGCTCCTGATAATAGTTAGGGAAATTAGTCAGATACCTGAAGCCAAATGTAAGGATAGGAATATCACTTATCTCTCTTCCTACTGGACAATTTTCACTTCCGGCTTAAGTAATCCAGCTAACAGAAATAGTGCTTTGTGGAACACCCCCAGATGTTAAAGGACAGAGGTTCAAACAGTCCTCTCTCATTCTTACTTATTTATTTCACTGGTAGTCCGCTTTACGAAGCAACATATTCCGTCATACGTCTATTGATTCTTTCTGAAAGCTTTTTTTAAGGCAAAATCCATTTTCAGCCAGCAGCCTGTCACTAACAACCTAATGAACATAAATGATCTTCCGCTGATCTGAAATCACATGCTGAAACTGGGTTTCCTTACCGATAACAATGACAGAGTAACAATCAAAATAGATTTTGATTGAAGCCTCGAGAAAAGGAACTAGTTAATCGTCATGACACAATTTCCCGCAAATTACTACAAAAATGTAACGTGTACTTCTGTGTATAGACATTAACCGTAATTTCAGGCTGAATAACATGCATGTATAATGAAGTGAATTGCAAATCAGTACTGCTGTCAAGTGGGGCAAACTGCTTCAGTAAAAAAAAAAAAAAAAGAATAAAAATAACATACATCGTAATTAAAGACAACGTGTTATCTATTTTGCGTTACAGAACTGAGGTTACAGAGATATCGGTTATTACTGCAGATAACTGGTAATACTCGCAATTACTGTACTAATCAAAGTGCAGACGGACAAAACGTTTTAGTGAAGTCCGGTACTAGTCGAATATGTTGGACAAAATTATTAACCAACCAATCGCAGCATTTTTCCTTTCTTTCTCAGCGCTGTTCCACGGACCTATGCTGTCTTAAATTAGTAAATCATTAATGAAGTTAATTACCCATATGTTGTTACGAGATCGCAGTACGTTGCCAAGTCCGATAATTAGGTTAACTAATAGGCCTGTTAAAAACAAGCTGTCAAAGACGGTGCCTGTTCTATATGCCATATAGCTATAGATATGTAATTACAGCGTCAGGTAGCTACTACCCTATAGGACTTACAAAGGACGGAAACTGGACTAACTAGGGTTTAGAATTTTCCACAATAACTCAATAACCGTGTTTTTCCCGGATAAATAAAAGCACAAAAATAACGCGAAAAGGGGATTGTTTTACTATAGCATCGAGACCCGTAGGTAGGCCTATGTAATTTAATTAAGTGTGGCTAATTATGGCTGATAGTCGGTGGTGCTTTATAAATAATCTATACGGTCAAATTCTGTAATTTAATTCAGTGAAGGGTAAACAAAACGTGCCTTTTCATGTCATCCACTTTTTTCGAGCTGGATTTCATATTCAATGCCCAATGAATTTGTTTTTAAAGTCATGGTGCGAGGGGAAAACATATTATTATCATTTTGTACTGCCAATGTAGCTAGTGATTGAATTGCTACTACTTTTCTGGACATCCCACCAAGCAGGGTTCTCGCAATAAGAACATGCAAAACTCCCGTTCTGGGAAAAGTCTTTAGGGGACCAGTTATCACGTATAACCAATCAACTGCTGTTGCTGGCTTGCTTTACACTAATGGCCGCTTTTTACATATAGATCCAGGTAGGACTCACTTTCACCTCCAAAACCATTTCAAAGAGAGATGTTTCTTACTGAGCTTTTTGTACTTCTGGTCTTCCTGCTGGCTTTAACGAGTCTGCCCATTCTCTGCCCTCTCATTAAGTTCTCTTTTCGGCAAGAGAACTGCCACTCACTGGGTGTTTTTTTATTTAGGGACTGTAGGAAGTGAAAATCCCAGAAAACGCTAAAACCGCCATGGCTGGCATCCACAGTCACACCGCTTTTGAAAATCACTTACATCAGACGTCTTAGCTGCTCCAATGCTTAACCATTTAAATATATTTACAAGACACTAGTCTGTAGATAGCTGCACTGGTTGGGAGGAACGCAGAGGGACGCAGGAGGTTGTGAATCTTGCAAGGGCTGAACACCGTTAATCGGCAGTGCAGTAGGACGGGGATAGAGCCGTAAGTTGTTGACATTGTGATTGTTTTGCATCGACGTGCTCTGCCGCGGAATATGACTGTGGTGCAGAAGCGACCCCCCCCAATAGCATTCGGCGCATTAGCTTCCCTTCCTCAGATGGACGGGAACTCGAAAGTGAGCTTTGCAAACTGCGCTGGCTGCGCCTCGGATAGTAGCCAGGCTATCATGCATTTGGGAGGTATGGCTGCCAGTGTCTAACACCTCAGAGCCTCGATCCCCTCCTCTCCTTCCCTCCAGCCGCATGCCTTCCCGGCTTAAGCCATATTAATTGACTCCTGATTGATTCTTTTCCTTCATGTTAAAATGGAAGGGAGGGTACTGAACGTTACTGCAATGTACGGAAAACTATAAAACACAAAATCTACTCTAATAAGAAATACAGTGAGATCACTTTTGTCCAAACATTATATGAGGCTTTTTGATATGTGTATTTGCACTTTGAATATATGAGAACTTCACCACACTGTTAAAAAATGAGCATTTTAAAAATAAAGGGTTAATTTTAATTGAATTTCTCAAACTTTTCTGAAGACCTACAGGACCCCGCATTACGTGGAAAGGAATTTGTTTTTGTGTTTCACCTGCCGACGGACGTTAAACGTCGAAGTGCACTGCGGCAGAAAACGGCCAGGACGTGTCAAAATGGCATTATCAGTTTCGCGATGGTGCAGCTGACGCTGAATTAATGAGCATGCAGGTCATAGTTAGTGTGAAGATAATGACGAGACAAAAAAGTAAGCACTGTTTCTGATGTTTGTGTTGTCTGCGAGATTAGGTTTAATTTCAATTTTGAGCGCCGCCCTTGAATCCCCTTCATAAGATTAAGTTGATAAGATGCAATGGAAAATAGCTTCTGTTGTTTTCTTGCATAATAATGGAGCCGGGATGCAATGGAAATATGAGAACAAACCAGGCATTTAGAGTTTAGCATCGCCATGAGCCAGCATATGCGGCTATTGTGACAGTTACAATGCAGAACTCACACACACATCTGTTCCATAACAGGGTCAAACGTCTAGTTTGGCTAACCGGGATTGTAATGAATTTTTCTCTGGCAGGCCTAATGCAGATGCTAAGTATTTTTTCTATACTCTTAAACATTTGCGTACTGTTACATTATGCATTAGAAGCTTGGTTCCACACTCTAGGGTATAACAGCAGTCTCACCTAGATATAAAACCACATTTTGCCCCCAGTTCATTTCCTTAACTACTACACACATGTAAGCCTCAATACAAAGTTTTCACATGAGTATCAATGACATGTTGGACAAACAGGGGGGTAAAACGCCTAAATCTTTTTTACCGTCAGAATAATAAATTTTCTTAACGTGAAAGCCAAACAGGACATAAGGCGTACTGTACAACCTTGAATTAGTACATCCAGAATAGCATAATATGACAGAATTTCTTGTAAGAGACCACAGCTAACTCAAATGGATATTAGAAGAACCTCCGATGTTTTACATAAATGTGTTGAGATGAATCAGACGCTTATTTTTTTTAAAAATTGATTCATCTCATTACATTATTAGCAGCATCAGCACCCTAATCTCAACTTTTAATTTAAATGACCGTCTAGGTAATAGCTATAGCGGGATATGAGTAGGCCTACCTCTCGCTGTGTTTCAAATTATGGGACACCACACTGACTCCGCTTAACGAAATGCCCCTTAACTGTAAGGGAAGATGGAAAATTGCATGGAGGAGCCAGGTCGGCGCTGGCAGCCTTATGAAGCGCCGCGCGGGGCCGGAGGGGGGCCCGATCCTGCAGCTTACAGCGCGGAGCTCTCCAAGGACACCCAACGGAGGCTCTTCTGCTGTGTGCTCGGTATCTCGAGGCTGCGGTAACCTTTGATTAATGCCTCTCATTACCATAAATGTTGCTCGCAGCCATTTACTCTCTGCTGTACAGGTTACATCCCATCCCTGCTTCATCACGAAGCAGCCCTCGCCTGTCAAAGGCACCCCCGCGAATCTTATTTTGGCCCCACAAAAACCCATAAAGATAACAGCAGGACGGATCTCCCCTTCCAAGCAACTTTAATGGACAAGTCTCTTAAAACAAATGCTTGACATCTACAGTTTGCCAATTTGTGGAAGAGGCTATGCAGTCAGAATTATATAGTGGAATCTGTCAGTCAGACCATCCAGTGCCGCTTTGTTAGTAATATTGAAGCAGCATTAATTTGTCACTATTCTGCATACACAATATCGTGACGCTTGGCTACAATATAAACCAAAATACATACCATGTACAGACATAGTTGTAATGATGACTGTTGAAATTAAACAAAAACGTTAACCTGCAGCAATTACGAAATTACTGTTGACCTCACTTGAACCGTTTCTCTATTTAAATACATTTTGCACGCTTAATAATTCAGGATTTTCACACAAATAGGCCTACAGCAGCACAGGACTTCCTGCAAAAAAGCGTAACGTGTTTATTACAAGTTTAAACGACCAGATGAGGAATTTGTCACAAAAAATTGCACCTAATCCCCTGCCAAAGTTAAGAGCCTAATTATAGTCGGCGTTTTAAAACCGACGTAATTAACCAGAGTTGCAATGAAACACATCACATGATGCAATGGAAAGTCTAAAATAAAAAACTAAAGATACTTCCAAATGCAAATAGCGGGAAGAGGCGGCCATCGCAAAGCGTAAAGGAAACAGTCTTAATTACTGATTGGCAGGGAAATTGTTCCGGCTAAAACGGATTGGAAATGAATATAAGCGCGCATCACTAATCCCTATACGCCACCTCCAGTCCAAACTTCCGGTTCAGCTCAGCGCAGACTTATTCGCCAAACCTAACCTGTTTCGAGGGACTAAGGCCGCACCATGAAAATCAAAATTAAATGCTCGGTCTCGCTGTTCGGACGGCAGATTGTGGTTGAAATTCATGGTGAAATTATTTAACCTGATTTAATCTGAAAGACTTTTCAGAACACCGGCACTACTTATACGTAAATCTACTTCCAAGGCCATATTCTTAACTACTATGCCTATGTAATGAATATAGTATTAATCATCTTTCTTATGTGCGGAATAATTAGGCAATAAGAATGATTTCTCTATCTCTCAAGGGTCTTAAGCAGTAAGTCGTAATTAAACTAAGATGAGCATAAAACCTGGAGACTCCATTAGCGGTCTACATTTTGACTGTACGTTTATGGTCCTAAATATATGGTCCAGTATTGTTTATAAGTGCTTTGTAATGCGGAAAGGCTATGGCAGCTGAAGAACACTCCCCGCAACAGCCTTAGAGGTTGGTCATGAGGACTGTTGCGAGGGATCGAATATTGCGAGGGATTTGTTTTCTAAGTCCCAGTTTTGTTTACATGGTATCTCCAGCAGAACATAAATCTCAGTACAGTGAAGCGCTGCAGTCCTGAGACAGCCATGTTCCCTTCCGGGGTTTTTTCCAATACCAAGCACAGAAGACAATGGAATAGCTGAGACGACCATTTACTGCGATATGGGCTTTTAAATCTAAATTAGACTGAAGGGTTTGTTGGGGTTCTACGGATCACGTTAAAGCTAGGGCACTTAGCGCAATTCTCTAACCTTCCATTAGCAATTCAGATGAACGACCACGAACAAAAAGCATTAAGATTATGAGATCAAAATGAGATGCAATTAAGATAGGGCATTATCCTAATTGATTTAGGAAACATGAATGTATATCCAGGATTATAAACACACCATACCGTGTGACACACAGGCTACGTATCAAAATTCAAATGAAGTGAAATTCGCACACAAAGTCAGATCAACTTTCAGTGAGTACCGTACCATTTTATGTTTTTAATGGACAGCTGCAGAACTTTGTTGGCATCACACTATTTGAATCAATTGGCGAAAACTTGGAAAACCATCATAAATAAGCAACATAAACCGATCGCACCATCTAAGCTACTGTAAGCCTACTTCTACTTATTATAGTTGATTTTTTTTTCTATTGCCATGAAACTATCTTACAGTTACTATTTGAGAAAATATTCTTTGTTTAGTTATAATTACAGCCCTCAACTTCATAAGCAATAAAAACGTCATCTCAGTGTTTATACTGTATACTATAATCTGAGTTCATGCAGATACTACGCATTTATATCAACTACAGTGGTCTGACCTCCAAACACTGACGGATTGGCTCCGGGCGCGGTCAGAGTAGATGCAGAAAAGCAGCGCTGAGTTCTCCGGAGCGAAGCGCGGTTTACATGCAGTTACCAAACACGGCGTTTGATATTGTTAAAACTTAAATAAAAAACGGCACCTGTTCCCGAAAGAACGATTAAAACACATGATGATTTTATTTTGCAATTTACGTGCAAGTGTTGCGCTATATAAATCCATCTCGCCGAAAGCCCAAAGCCCGCATTTCCAGCATTACAAAATACTGTAATACATCTGGGAGTCGGCTCCTAAACAGTAGCGTAAATACCACAAAACACGCAGGAAAATTTGTGAACGAATATCAAAATATGGATCGATAGTAACTGAAATGTGGCTTCAAAACGTTATTGAATCACGCAAACCCCAGTCTAATTCAGGATATGTAAATACAAAGAACATATACCGTACCTATCCCTGCGCTGTGCGCAGTCCCGCAAGCTACTTTAACACTTATAATGAGGAATAAAAAAGCTCAACAAGAATTAAAGAAAGTTCAGTTGATTTCTACCTGAAAAACATCTGCACGTCGCATTATTTGATACAGTACCATGTGCTCAGTTGTTTTCAGTTACATCATACAGTATACATCGTCCAGCAAGTTCAATGATGTAAGACGCAGGTATGATTTAATAAAATACCGGAAAAGTGAAATGAGTGGAAGATGCATGTGTCAGCACGCTGTATATGCGAACCAACTATTCAATAATGATAACGTTTCGGTATGCTTAATAACGTACGATATCATCTGCAGATAAGTCATTAACCAGTTAATGACAAGCCACACAAGACCTCTTAGCAATATGATAACAGTTATTAAGAGAGAAAATCACACAAAGGCTGTTCTACTTCTCTATTTACAATTTATCAACAAGGGGTGAACCACAGCATTTCTGAAATTCAGGAAATGACTTCCAAAGCATCGACTTCACTCACCAAAGAAGCCAGTGAAGGGACAGAAAGCCATCCCTTAGTTGTTATCGCCAAGACAAAGTTTCTCCAGGTGTGTGTGCCTTATGCATCTGAAGGAAAGGTCAGATACTCCACGTAACTCCATTAGATAAGGGATGGACGCCTTCTCCAAGCATGGCGCTGTAGCTCCCATTGAAATCCCGCCGCATACCCGCGCAGTCCTCTCAGGAACGTCCGTCGGAGAGCTCTGCTGAGTTAGTAATGGGGAGTTTTTGCGCTGCCAGCCACTGGCGACGATGATGCTGATGCTACAGTGGATCTACAGCGTCGTTGCTACGATACCACAGCGGCGATTAACATGAATCTGCAGCAGCACTAAAGTAGTCACCTCCCTAAATACTCTGTAGGAGACGCGGTACCCAGCTAACTGAAGAATGAGTCGGCTAACTGCACCGGAGCAGGTGCGCCTACCTCTTCAGCGTATCGCGATATGCGGACAACATTAGGAACAAGGCCAATAAACCCCATAAATGCATAATCTAATTGCGTTTATAACCCCATTTTCATTGATGCCACAGCGTAGAATGATGATGCAAGTCGCTCCTTTAAAATATTCCCAGCGCTTTCAAAGACAAAGGTGGTTATAAATAATAAAAGCTCGCCGTGTTAAGACAGCGCATATTCCAGTAAACAGCACACTGTTTTCCATTGCTGCTTAATCGGAAGTTAATTTGCATATATCCGTAACTACTTTATTGGAGCCGAAACACCTTAAGTAAATCGAAATTCCCTATGGGGATCATAAAAGTGTAACACGAAAAATTGTTCATTGTATGGAGGCAGAGAGTATTTGGGTGGGAGTGTGGAGCAGGAACGCGTATGTCAGGCAATCTTCCGGGGTGACTATTGCAAGAGGGCGTTACTTAAGCACTCCGTAAGCAACTGCTGTTAAATTCAGTAATTATTAGACTTGCTATAATATAATTCTCCCAATTATTGTTAAAATAATGGCCATTAAATAATCCGTTTCCACATAACTTCTGTGTCCTTAAGGCAAAGTGGAATGATATTAACTACTATTTTTTTTAAAGATACACCTTGAACGTCGAGTACAATTCTCGACAACAACAATAATATTAATGTATTCTTTTTGGGTCCTTCTTTCAGCAAAGTAACGCTTCAAAGAGTTTATGTAAACCACACCACCAATTGCAACATATGACACTTATTCGTGAATGCAAAGGAGGTAAAAATAACACACAATTCAAAGACCTTTAGTTGAAGAAGGACGTTTTCAGCGTCACATAAACGCCTCGTAAGTGGAAAGGCGAACAGCATCTCATCATCAAATGCTCGGTCCCTTTCGATGAGATCTCTCCTTCAGCCAGCAGCATAAATGATTTCATTAAACTGCAGGAAAAAAAATCATATCCCTGAGGCTTTTAGGAAAATTAGGTTCCTATCTAAATTTAAAGATTCATATTTTATTTCCAATGAACATATTAATGAATGTATATTGATGCATTGCTATGCACTGCTATGAAACCTCTCCTTTAAGTTAATTTCACTGATAAACCATAGTCCAAATTAACCTGCCTGAAGCTAACATCATTCAGGTTTTGGACGAATAGCCCTGTATAGGTAAGCTATAGGTGCTTAAAACCAGATCTGTTCATAGTTTGCCACGAGACTCAGCTCCACCATCAAATATCATAGAACATTATAGAACATAATTATAGAACATGATTGCAGTTGCTGCTCAATGACTTTTACCGTGTAAATTGTTACTTAATTGCTTCTGTCAGAAAAAATGTATTTGCTGGTCTAGCTTTAAGCAAATATGATTCCTAGTCTAATTTCCTAACATTTGTAATTAACATGTTATCGAGGGCATGTTTACACGGCTTGAAGAAGGCGGTGTCTCTCTGACCCCAATCCTCTGGAATCAGCCAGTATGGGTGCTTATCTCTGCGACACACGGCCTCTCACCCAGTCCCCCTCACGCTCTCACTGTGTTTATGGAACGCTTCCTCACACGCTTTTCCTCCACGCCTTCTCTGCCACCTGTTCCTCAGATTAATTTCGGCTCAGTTATTACCGTGCTGCAGAGACCGTCCGCTTCTGAATTTTTGGACTGCGCTCCTTTCCTCCACCCCAAGTCTTACGGCTTCACTCGGTTCCGGAACACTGTCTCCGTCACCCACTGAGCTCTGCCCATCCCCGTTCACCAGTGGTTAAAACATCACATCTCCACCACTGTTTACTTTAAAAATTTACTTGTTTTCAAAAGTACCACTGTTCTCTGAGGGATAGAACGTGAGGTTGTATGTTAAGACCAGTTTTAAACCCTGATTTCCAAAGCACTTCTCTGAAGAACTTCTATAGGTGCAACTTAATTAACTAGGCTGTAATTGCTGCACAGCCCCCATTTTTATGGAAGCCAAATAAGGAAGATGCCAATATAATCGTAATAATGTGCATCTTCTACAAGTTGAATGATGGTTCACATAAGCATGTAAACAATCCAGAGGGCAGTATACCAAGATGTTATAAAACATGTTAAGTGACTGCTGGCATTAAAATCACAAGACCCTGAAATCACTGTTGACTGTTTAAATTAATCAGTCCATTTGGTCATTACTGTTTGTGTTAAGTTTAATTTGGCAAAACATTAAGGAACAATTTGCTTTCCATGGCTTCATAAATGAGACCTCACTGGAATTTCTTTTTGTGAAGAACTTCTTACAAGTCGTTCAAATATGCACGAGTAATTGTCCATCTATCACAAGAGACAGAAGCTTAATCATCTGAACACATCATTCTGTTTGTTCTACAGCCATAAGAAATTGCCAGGCTGGCTTGAATCTGAGCCTGTCGTACATTTGTACAGTTACATATGCGCTTTGAAAATCACAAGGCTCCTTATCTAACTATTTGGGTGATCATTACAAAGATGCTCCTTAAAAGGAAGCTTAGAAAAACCAGATAAGGAAAGCAGAGCGCGTGACTTATCCTTTGTTTTCTTCAATGATAAGGGGCTAATCATGAGGTTTGATAGTCTTTTTATTGTATAAAGTGGAAATTCAAAGTTAAGAACGGAGTACAATAAACATGTACAGTACATTACAAACAGGTATAGTAAACTTTATGATAAGACTGTCAATTCCAGTGGCCAGAGCTTACACCTGCTTACTCTGGTACATGTCATGCACTAAGGAAAACAGAGAATTCGTTCTCTGAACACAGAAGTAAAAGCACTGAAAGAAAAAAAAAATATATATATCTGAATACTCTAAATGTTTAGATAGAAGACCTCCGGAAAAGATCTTTGACATTAAACAGATTCACATTCCTGAAGGTTTGTTGCTGTTCGGTTGATTAAGCTACCAAAATCCAGTGGGTCACCGTGAAAAGCGAGAGCTCCAGTCCACGGTGTTGCACCATTTCTTACCATACATAGCAAATATAGATTGTTTTTAAATCTTTCTTGGCTATAAACGACAAACTACAAGTTTTGTGTTTTCATAGGTTTTTTTGTTTTTTAAAAAAGGCAAAGGCTGAAATGAGCTGTAACCAGTTCATTAATTTCCTGAAGTATGTTTGCCGTCACACCTGTTCGTATACCTGTATAAATCCCCTTGGAACAAAAGAACTTCTGCATGTCAGAGTGTAATAAAAGGGAAAATGGCAGACTGTCTGCAATGAAACCATCACTCAATACGATGCTTTTGCTACTGAAAAGATATAAAGTACTGCTTTTTAAAAACAAAGTATTATATTTTTAAGCATACAATTGTTTCTAACTATCCAATTTCCTGTTAAAAAAACTCTGAAATGTGTAATAGAATATTAAATAAAATCTGTAACAACTTAAACTCTTTTGATGTTCCAGAAGTACACAATATATTAAATTCCTTCACTTGCAAATACTTGCAAAGAGCTCACAATAAATATGAATGAATCAGTAGTTTGGTACAGTGAAATTATATAGCATTTGAACAAAATGTAATTAAATAAAAGTCAGCAAAATTAGCAGGTTGCTTCTGGATTGGATTCAGCAGGCAAAAGAAGACGAATCTGGTCATGCATTTGTATTTAGGAATGATGGTAGCACCATTGTGACCCAGCAGGTAACAGCCTCAGTGAGATTCCTTCCCTGCACATGGCGATTGTCAGTTCTGCAGCCTATTGTGGAACACTACAGCAGGCGAAAATCTATGAACATATAAACAAACACGTGCTCTGGAGCTGCACTCAAATATTCTGCTGCAAAGGCAAAACCTCGGCTTGGAGGCCATGTCGCGGTGAAAAAGGCCACCGGGACAATCACGTAAATAATTTAGTATAAACCAGGTGTTTATTGTTTTGTTTATTTCCACCTCAGTCTGTGCATCGCTGCTCTCAGATTTGGAGAGGTGTGCGTACGTGGTGGAGTCGCTTTGGCTTCAAGTGTCAATGGCGGCGTCGCCCCCTGCTGGCCGGGTGTCCTCAGCATGCTTGAACATCAGGATGGAGTTGTAGATCTTCAAAGCTGGCCCCAGTTTCATTCCCATGATTTTCACAATGTCACGTTGTGTCAGCAGTAAAAAGGCCTTCCCGTCTATTTGCTGGACAAAAAATGGACCAACCATGCTCATTCAATTCAGATCCCCATAATGGGGGAAAACAATGCAAACTATAAAAATCAGTAAAATATTTAGTGATTGATGCTAACTGTTGTGAGTGGTTGTGGCTTCCTCTCTCTTTCAACTATTATACTGTCAGTGTCAGTGGGCTGCTAGAGACTCCAGTCTTTGATTTGCCACAGTCTCCAGTACAATCGCTACATTACCTTGACTAATTTTTAATTCAGACTCCAGCCTCCTGCTAGATTCATGTAACACCATGAACTCAGCTTTTGGCAAAAGCATCTCTGGCAGGAATTGCATGCCATTCTGACTGAGTACATCCTTACAAACTCTGCATGTTTTTTGCAGCAGTTTGCCCCTCCTTCCTGGCAGTGTAGCTACTGCATCACGAGCAAAGTGCTAACATCACGTATTACTTATTGTTTATGGTGCATCTTCCTCCTCAGCATGAAGGGCACCAGGGACACTCCGGCCTCCTTACCTCCTGCTTAAACTGCTTGGCTTGCTCCTCACAGCCGGGCAGCGATTGGATGAACTCAGACACCTAGACGAAAAAGAAGTGGACACCGATTGGATGGAATCATCTGAAAGGGGGCGGAGCGTCTATGTTAATGACAGCTACAGGTTTGAGAACCAGTTGGGAGAAGGTCATGCTGCAGTATCCAGCCAATCACGAAACTAAGTATCCACGGTGTGGTCAATAAAATAGCTGACATTCCTGTTGCTATGCTGCATCCTGGCTTCAAAGAGAGCCCCAGGGGCTATATTGGCGGCAGCATTTTCACCTTGGAGTACCCGTTTCCCTGGAGGAACCCCGGAGAAAGAACCCAGACACTGCATGGACGACCCTATGGGCATCTACAGTCAAATCACAGCCAGAAGGAGCATTAAATCATCCTGGGGGGGTTAAAAGAATTATTCCACCCTGTGGATCAGAAGGCTCTCAGGACGAGGGCCTACAGAACGCTTGGGTGCTTCGAGCTCAGCTTCCCAAATAGAGTCAACGGTTACCCACTAATGCCTTACGCAAGCAGCCACCTACAGGGACACCTCACCTGTTTTTCTGGTACTTTCTGTGCTGAAATCCATCCCCCCTCCAAATAAATTGTTTGTCGTGTACATTGTGAACTCAAGATTTCAGAATTTATAATTATGGACTCTACAAGCTCACAACTGGATTACTGTAAGAAGTAGTAGTTACCACTGGTACCAGTACATATTTAGTTAGTTACTACTTACATGTATCATTATTAAGTAAAATGTCTGCTAGATAAAGTTACTTTCTTAATATCAGAATATGGTAATGCGGATTACAGCTGGCCTCCAAATTTCACTTGGTAAACTGGGTAAATACGATGGAAAAACTAATTCATCATAAAGAAGAAGAATTAAACAGAAAACAGGGCAGATTCAGATGCTGCATGTACAACACTGTGTTACCTAAATGTCAACAGAATCACTTATATATCTCTGAATTATAAAATATTCAACACCTTCAAATGTTAAATTTTACAAATGTGATCTTAAGTTTGCGGCAGGTTTAGACGCCGCGCCCGTGGTCGGAAGTTTGGTGCTTAAAATCTCATAATTGCTCTAGGAATTGGCTGACTCTGCTTCCCTGAAAAAGTGTACATCACTTCGGATAAAAGTGTCTAAATAAGTAAACGATCCTGTGTGAATGTTCATATATCTCAGTAGTAAGGCCAGGAGGGACTAAACACTCACAGTTAAATGTCTACATAATGGGTGTTTTCCTTACTCTGCTCGTTTTTCTGCTCCCTGAAAATGGCACAAAACCCTCCGAAAATGGCAGCCCACTATCCAGGGCCCAATTAAATGCCAGGGCTCACACAGCCCAAGGCACACTGTGGGGTGGCAAATGGCCAAAGGTGGACTTACTCTTGTATGTTATTCTTGGTCTAGGCAAGGAGCTGCAGGAAGCGCCAGATAAAATGCCTGACAGACACAGTTATATCTGTAATGTTTTCCAGTAATAATGTAGATTATGGCTATGACTTGATAACCTGAGATTATAGTGAAAAACACAACAGTGACGGTAAAGTGTGATTTTGTAATAAAAAAAAAAATACAGCTACTTTCAGGCGATAGTAAAAGTCAGCAAAATAACTGTTTTGACCTGCAGTCACTCAGACACACAGTTAGGAAAATGTCAAATGTCTGGCTTGCAACAATTATTATTTACATTTATTTTAACAGATGATTCATCCAAGGGAATGTACACTTCCCCCCCAAAAAAGCAGGGCCAGATAATCCTTGAAGCTATTGAAGGTTCTGGGGGGTGCTCAAGGGCCCAATGATGACATCACTCTGCCAACCCCTAGGATTCGAACTGGCAACCTTACGAGCACAGGCATAGCGTCCTAACCCACTGGGCTACACACTGTCCCCATAAACATATAATCATCATTAATGCAAATATGGCCTCTTGATTCTAGGTTGTCCATTATTTCCAGCACACCATAATCAAAAAGATTCATTGGTGGTTCTGAAAAACTCTTATCACCTAATTTTTTGGTCTGGTGCACCAGACTCAAATGCTGTTTATGTTCATATGCAAATTAGGCACCTGTTCCACCGATCATCTCAAACAGAACTGTAAACAAACACTCCCATTGGTATGTCTGGTGTGAGGTCCATCCTATCAGAGGCCAGATGTTCCAATTACCAATAAACACATTAGCTTCTACTCCACAAGGTTGGCTTTAATCCATAAGTTAATTGCACAAAATTACAGTTTTAAGAATCATAATTATGATTTAATAATAATTACAAAAAATTGCATCTTAATTACACAAAGTTAGCCTGATACTAATGTATCCTAAAGTGTTTCAAGAAATGGACATTACATATTATATGATTTATACCTGGGGTGCTCAAGTATTTTACCCCAAGGTTCATCACTTCTGGGGACCCCCATAGATTTTGCAGAGAAAGGGCGGTTGGGGAGGGGCAGATTGATAGCATGGTCTGGATTAAATTGTGTTTTGTCAATTGAGTACCCCTGCTCTATACCTATATCTATATGTTATGTATATCTATACACAGATCTATGTATAGATACCAGAATAATTCTAATAAGACTCTCCAGTAGGTAGCACAACACACACAAAATCTTAGCCAGGCATCTAAAGTATATGGTAAAATCTGCCGATGAAAGTGACAGTTGTGTTTGTACCACGGTGACAAGGAAGTCACTGTGGTCACTGGTGGGTTTAGTGGAACAGGCGTAATGCAACACGATGTGACGTTACGGACCCGGCGGGTTCTAGCTGTCCGACATGAACCTCCAAATGACCTCCTCCTCCTCAGGGGAGGCGATGCCTTAAAATAAACCCGAAGCGCTGAGGTGAGGTGGGGAAACGCAGGTCTTCATATGTGGCTGCTGAGGAGTCAAACCATGGGAAAACCTCATCAAAGGTCAAGGTCAAAAATCAGAACCTTGATCAGATGGGGACTCCCATCCTAATCGTCCTTTTCGCCTGTAGACCAGCAGTCTTGCGGTCACAGCCGTGTTGAAACTCTCAGAGGAACAAGGACGTACAACTGAAGGTCTCCACTAACCAAACCACATCATCATAATATAGTGCCTTTCGTTATTATTAAACGCTTATGAAACACGCCACGAGACACACGCGCTGTGACCTTGAGCCGCAACACTGACTCTTACTTTCAGAAACACTGACGTAAGGATGTGACTCTCACATAAAAGAAGACCTTTCTGTAGGAATATACACAGATGCTGCATTACACACTGATTTAATACAGATCTTTGGCTGTAGAGGTTGGCTGGCTCTTGGGTGTTGAGCGCTGGCTTACCCCGAGTGAGAAGCAGTTATAAGATCTGCAGATAAACGGAGAGCGGGATCGATCAGATGATTGTGATGTGGCCTGACTGTGTCTTTCAGTGAATGTGTGGCACTAGCAGACAATACTTAGTCTAAGCAACTATCCTGAGAAAAATCTGATATTACATCACCCAGATCAGCAAAAGGCTGAAACACCTATAACATTGAAGTCTTACCTATATAATGTTATAATCCATTAATATTAAGCCAAGAGAAAAACTGATGCACATTAATTTTTCATATCGTCATTCTGTGGTTACATGATCTCCCATTTGGCTGTTTTCTGTGATCTGTTGCTACCGTTTATTTTGTTGTGTATAAAGATGTTTGGATATTGACAGGCACTCATCGCAGGGTCGAGGGCCCGACAGCAGGGAGCACCGGATCTGCTGGAATTTCACTGGAGAGAGGCTACAGCTGACAGCTGGGACTGTTGCAGAAGGTTCTGTGGGACCACAGGACCCCAAGTTTCCACGGTTCGGCCCATGCCAAACTTGCACAGTCTCTCCGGCATGTAAAACACACCCACACGGCAACCTTTCCCTCTGCCGCTCGTCCGGCTAGCCCCCGTCTGAGCTGCAGGACCCCCAGGGGACGTTTTCACATTGCTACCCTTGACATTGACTCGCTACTGTTGATCCACTGGCATTCTGCGCATTGCCATAGAGATCAGACGTATCCCCGACATCACAGCTCGCGAGATCTGATTTAGAGGAAAAACGACAAAATATTCAAGCTGAGGGACTTTCATCTGTCATTGTCGGGCTGTGAGGAGGGCAGACAGTGTCATGGGAGGACAGACAGAGGAAGTGGAAGAGTAGTATTATAAATACAAAGGCAATGTACGAGTAACACAATTAGAGATTCGAGTATCACAATGATATCCTGGCCTATATTTATCAAGACAGAATCTGCTGAGAATGAAGTGGTTTAACAGCTTCCTCTCCATGAGATGTATGAGCTCCTCAGATAAGAAATGAAATGAATAAGAAACAAAATCTCAGAGAGATAAAGTGACCTTAAGTATTAACTGGGGATGTCCATCCCCTAAACAGCAGCACAGCCTGAGAAATCAGTAATGATCAGCGGCATGACGGCACTTTGGAAGCTTTTTGCTGCTCTGTGATGGATTTTAACCCCATTATTATCACCCAGGATATGGGGCCATGGGCCCTAGCGTTCAAGATTAAGGAAATGTGTAGTCAAATGCGTGCAGTGAAATTCTTAGCATGTTGCATAAGGTGCGAAACCAACATTCATCCTACAGCTGAGGGTCTTGATGGAAACTGTCACATGCATCCACCGATCCACTGACCCATTCGTTAATCCATCATCCATCCATCTATCAATGCATCCAACTAATCATCCATCCATCTACTGACACACCCACTAATCTAGTCAGTCATCCATCCACCCATCATCCACCTACTCATACCATCAATACAATCCTGTGGTGTTGGTGGTCTAATGGTTAGGACGCTTGTCTCTGGACCAAAAGATCGCAGGTTCGAGTCCCACCTCTGGCGCGACCATCCTTGGGTCCCTGAGCACGACCCTTAACCCCAACTTGCTCCAGGGGGGCT
>JAODLD010000001.1:22172634-22197635 GCA_026781065.1 Mormyrops boulengeri
GACCTGTCCATAAGCTAGGCAGTGAGGCAGCAATAACCTGATGCCAGAGGTCCCTACAGGTATCACCAGCCAAGGGCCATAGCTGAGATATCAAGTCCCCCTGGATTTTCCAGGGTGAGTCTGAAATACCCAGTAAAGCCTCCGCGGTCAGATAAGATGGCCACCCAGCCCTGGGGAGGGCCTGGGGACCGCCTGTCAGCTTCAGCCCAGGGCTGCACAGCCAGCCACGCTTTTGCCAAATACCTACCATGACCGTGAACCACCAAAACATCACTGGCCCCGCAGATTGCTGATGCTGCTCTCTTGCACATTTCGAGGTCAAACACCCTCCGCAAGAACAACAAGAATACAGCTGTCAAGGACTCAGCTGCACCAGTAATGCTGGCCTGAACTTCCAGGCACTGACCCGAGACAAGTGTAAGGTATCTGGGGAGAAAAAGCTACTGGAAGACTACTTAGAAACCTCATGTCAGGAATGCTACACACACAAATATCACCCAGGAGGGAGTCCAGTAAGAAACCAAAGTCTAAGTCGAAGTCAAAGTGTGATACAGTGGAACACAGCATCCAGAAGTGAGGTACTTCAGCAGAACAAGTCATCCAGTAGACAGTGAGCCAGTGAGTGCCAGTGGTAGGGCATAATCTTAATCTCTATAAAACATGTAACCAGACAATGGTGTTCCTCTGAACAGAGATGCCCTTTTAATGCTAATTATCATAGGTGGCCTCCACCTGGGAAGGTCTTCGAGTGCATTGGTAGTTACAGAATGCATCTTTGCTCTGGGAATAATGATTTACCAAAGTGAAGATCCACAGGTTGAGATCACACTGCCAGTTAATCAGATCCAGGCATTATAATCACTGTTCATTTACTAATAAGATGACCGGGTGGCAGAATTGCTCCCGGCGACTTGAACAGGTTCAGGAAGTACAGCCAGACTCTCCATGTAGCACATTTAGCAGCTAGTGACTTCCTCAAAGACAACTCGGGTGGATGCAATGAGCAGGAGCAGGGGGAACCTTTGAAACCATTTGCGTTCACTTGTCATTGTTTTCTTGCCGGAGTGGTGTTACAAAAGCGTGGGAGAGACTGCATCAAAACGGCTCTTCACAAAAGCGTAGCAACACCTGGGAAGTGCATGTGCAGACAGAATACTTACTACCTGGAAATGTTTGTGCACACAGTATACTACCTCTAAATGCATGTTAACAGAGAACACTACCTGGAAACGTATGTGCACATAGAATACTACCAGGAAATGCACATGCACACAGTATATTACCTTTAATTGCATGTGCACAGAGGATACTACCTGGAAATGTATGTGCTCACAAAATACTAGCTGTAAATGCATGTGCACTGAGAATACTACCGGGAAACATATGTGCACACAGAATACTATTGGAAATGCATGTGCGCATAGAAAATTACCTGTAAATGCATATGCACACAGAATACTATCTGGAAATGCATGTGCACATAGAATACATTTGCAGCATTTAGCAGACGCTCTTATCCAGAGCGACTTACATTTTTCTAAATTCAGGGACAGCCCCCCTGGAGCAAGGTGGGGTTAAGGGTCTTGCATGTGCACACAAAATACTACCTGGAAATGCATGTGCACACAGAATACTACCTGGAAATGCATGTACACAGAGAATACTACCAGGAAATGCACATGCACACAGTATACTAACTGTAAATGCATATTCACACAGAAAAGTACCTGGAAATGTATGTTCACATATAATATTACCTGGAAATGCATGTGCACACAGAATATTACCTGGAAATGCATGTACGTACACAACAGTACTCTGGAGACTATTGGAAAAAAAGGCAAAAATACTACATAGAGTGAATTTTGTGCACACCGAAAATGGCAAACTGACAATGTAAGGCAATTTCCCACGTGGAGATTGAGTGGGACAGGGTGTAATTCAAACTGTCCTCTCCAAGGAGTCTATGCTATGTGAGTCCTGTGGCACTTTGCGTTCACTTAGCTAGGGATCACCAGAGATTTTAAGGGACTAAACTCCATAATAAATTATTTGGAGAGAAATTGATCGTCTGGTCTCACATTGTTTGCACTATAAAAACCAACGCGGAAGGCAAGTGGCGCTTCCTTCATGCAAACCAGGCCGCATCATCAGGATGAGGGGGGAGCCGGAGAAATAAACAAGTGACAGGAGAAACATTTGATGTTAACAAGAAGGAAAGATGTTGTACATCTTACAGATCCATTAATGTCTCCTGTCTGCACCTCTGCTCAAACGATGCCAAAATAATGTTTCTATAAAATAATCAAATTAATCTCACGTGCAAAAACAGAATAGCACCGGTATAAGCTACAACTCCCAACAATACACAGTGTCAGAAGAATTTACTGAGACGGATCCAGCCTCCCAGGGCAGACATACCGACTGAGATTCCTATTGTCCTAATGATTTTCTGCACGCCAGGGACAGCTATGGGGGACGTCCTATCAGATTGGACACGTTCTATCACATGACAGGATTCCATGTAAGCAGGTTTCTGCTTCTCTCCACCTTGCTCACGCTTGTATATTCGAACAGGCTGGGGACTATACCTTGGACCAAACATGGCACTCATACAGATTGTATCAGCTGTAAAGTAGTGCTTTGGTTGGATGTGCTAACATCCAACCAAAACACCTGAGACCATATTACAGAATCAATGACAGTACTATGAAATCAACAGAATATATGGGGCAACATTCTTGTATTTACACTGCACTACAGAACCACTTTAACCCTCTTAAATAATAATTAGAAAATTAAGACATCTGTTCAAATGAAATCAGGCCTCGCACTGGACCATTAGTTAGAGCACTAGCAAGGGCACTAACGTGGATACGGTGAGATCCCCCAGAAGGGGGCAGCCATCCCTAGGAATCTGTCCATCACCCAAAAGGGACAACCATACCTAAGATTCTGTGGGGTGCCCTGTTGGCTTTAAATCTGGTCTCAGAGGGAAATCCCAAGCAAGTTCTTAAAGCTCCATGCTGTCCGTCAAAGTGCATTTCTGGTCCTCTCAGACTCCTCCACTGACTGAGCGTAAGACCCAACCCTCCATGTTCGACAAGCTAATCAGGGCAGGCAGCGATGCATGGGCGCCATGCCCCCAACATTCCCCCTTTCTCTCTCTCCTTTAATAACGACTCCAAAAAAAATCACATCATGTAGTGGAGGAGCTAGGGGTGGCATTGATTTCTCGTGCCTGTGGGCCCAAATCACCAGGCGTGCGACTGCACTCCCACAGAACATTTTAAGACGACTGATATGTTACAAACAGCATTTGTCATCAATGGGATGGAGACTCGAATGAGCAGAGGATGGCCTGCGCTGATAGAGTTAGTTGCAACCGCAATCGAACTTAACCTGTGGGCCGACTGTAGAGAGGCACAGTAGGACAACCCTGCTGGGGGGGAGGGGCTTATTACATTATTGACCAATAAGGAGGAGTCACCCAAGTGGCTTAAATTGCTGGTACTGGATGAAGTGTGAACAGGCTCAGAAAGACTCCAGTGCGACAGAATTGAGAAACCCACTCCACCCAGTGCACTGAATTTTTGCCATGACTTGACGCTCTTTCTCCAATACCTACATGCCTGATAGTCGGTTATACCCTCTTGTTATGTTAAGATGAGAGACTGGCGGTGTGAGCTATCACTACACATCTGCGCCGCCTTTCCCGCACAAAATCCTGCTTTACCACGTGAGAACCCAGCAATAAGTCAATCTATTTTTAAAAGAGCCTCTGCTATTCTGTGCTCGCATTTTGGGCCTCGTTCTGCTCGGGTATTTATGAGAGACGTCTCAAGAGGTTATGGGCCTACACACAGATTCTTATGGATGTGCCTATTGTTCTCTGGCTGCATGCCTATTTCCAGAAAATGACCCCCCCCCAGACTGAGATAGAACAAAAAAAAAAACTAAATACAAAAGACTTCAGCGATCTGACACTGAAACAGCTCACACCCCTCACCAAAACTGAAGCACACAGTAAAGATGGTGATTTAAAATGCCAAAGTACAATACAGCTACCTACCAGTACAGCATACATAAATCTCAGAATGTATGCACTGTTTCTTTAACAAAATCAGGTATTGCATATGCATTAGAAGGAAAAACAAACAGAACCAAAAGGTAAGCAGAACAGAATCCTGACTGCGGCACAAAAACAAACAGCGCGACGGCTAGCATTTACAAACTTTTGGTGCTTCCCTTGCTAACAGCTCATTAATACCACTCCAGTGAAGGACATCGGGAGCCCGATTCTCCGCCTCACTGCCTGCGTAAAGGGACCGGCGTCACCTATGCTAAACAACGAAACGGCGCCCGGCTCACATGATCCCTTTAAAAACACACCAACACTTGGAAGGTCAGCTTCTGAATTTTTAATAACCTCGCAGTGTTAAGATGCCAGCGAGTTTGCCGCGGCTAAAAACGACACGGGAGGTTCTGCGCGGGCCCTGCTCTTTTTTACCTTCATTTCTAAAGGCAGACACACTGTAGTTTAGCACTGTAATCGCTTTTGGCAAGACAACGTTTCTACAGAAGCGGCGTAAATGCTTCCGTAAAAGGCCAATCCAAAGGTCACCCTGCATAGTTATATGTTCAGAAAAGCTCAGAGAGAGAGAGAGAGAGAGACCATAGACAGACTATTCAAGGAAGCTAGGTATTACAATTTTCCCCCTTCATTATGATTACGATTTTAATGTCTTTCCAACCGCTTTCCGATAAAGTTCTCTTCATCTGCGATAAGGTTAAAGGTCATGGTGTCCGTGGCATGCTGGATGTGACCCAAGGGAAGCACTTAGGATGAATGACTCCTGCAAACTATATAGCTTGGCAGTTATCCTGAATAACACAATTCACTCAACAACTTATTGAACCGTCGTTTGGCCTCTTGTAGCCATGGCCTTATTTTCTGGCAAGTTATTTCTGGATATTGATATAAAATGACCAGACCTGGGGGTGTTCAGCAAAAACATGCCAGAAGTAGTTGTCATATTAAAATCAAAATGCCCATAAATAAAGTAGAAAAATTACAACCTTCACCTTTTTATTGATTTATATGATGCTAAATATGGCCGGTTACCTCCTGAATCGCAGTCCCTGGACCTAAAAATTTGTGTGCTACCAGCTATGCTTAAGATAAAACTGGGGGTGTGTTTCCAAAGGGCCGTTAACTGTCATGCTAGATGCTTTTGGAATATGGGCCTCTGGGATTTTCCGAGTCATGATTAGTTGTGACAGGATTTCTCTAAACGGCTGTTTGCATGTGCTCCTCTTATGTGTTACTAGTCTTAATAGAGCCAAGAACTGAACCTTGAAGAATTCCACAAGCTGGCGCTGTTCAAAGTGACACTGAGGCATGATATTACAGCAGTTTACACTTTGTCTCCGTGAATCATCCAACACAGCACCTCGCTTTTAGCAAAATCCATATTCACTGTGCTTCCAACGTAATCTTTACCTTACACTTTTATCTGTTAGAGGAAGGATACCGCCAAAAGATGCTGCAGGTCCATCAGGACCCATATTACAAGACTCATAAACACCTTCCTGATAGTAAAAACAATGTTAAATACACACTGATTACTCTACAATTCAAATCACCACTATTTACTAATCACTAAACCACTTTAAGGTTGTCCTACTTGTGTGTTATAATGTATTTTATCATTCACTAATCTGTTACTGCTATTTATAGTTCTTGATCATTATACAGTATGTCGTGTCTGCAGGGATGTATACAACAAATATTGTATTGTACTTGTACAAGTGACAATAAAGCTTTTGAATTTTTGCTGAAGTAGATTTCTGATGTGGCAAAGCAGTCATTCAGCCATGATACCTGTCGCATACAGTAATATTATCCTGTAGATGCTCTTCCATTCAGAAAGAGAGGATTCCTTCATGTCCAGTGAGCCAAAGGGCTACTGGTGCAGTGCCTCTCACTGCAGTTTGGCAACTCAGACATAAATCCTTCATGGGAGCAATTCCCTCCAGAGCTGCTGTGTCACCTGAGCTCAACGGCTCTCAGCACAAACAAAGAACCACCCAGGAAACTAACAAGTACTTCTAACTTGCACCATTGACCTGATTCTCACTGAAACAACCGGTCAGAGATGCATTTTGGGGCAAAACAAGATAAGTCTGGATTTTTCTCAACAAGTTTCTCATACCTGCTTTTGCAGACACAGCAATGTTTAAAAGGCCATATGTATTTGCTTTGGTCATCGGTTTGTAGAGCAATTTGAGTGCTGATTAATTATATTCACCTGTATGTCACTGAACGGCCTGATTTGTTAATTTCATTAATTTTGTTTAGATTCCTCGCACCATTTGGTTGACGTGACGTTACAGATGCTTCTTGGCTATAGCCAATCTAGCAGCTTCCTCAGCATCTGGTTTCAGGGGCGATTCTAGGATTTTTTAAGGTGGGTGGGCAACCTTATCATTAGCCACTGATATAATTTGAATCGGTAACAATGAAGGGGGGCACTTCAGGGGACAGTCAGCTTTCAGCTGGGGCCAGTTCCCATATGGCCCCGTCCCTGTATATTTCCTTAATGATACAAAACCCATAATAGCCCCATCCTCACAAGTAGTTTATTAACGATTCCCATCTTGTCCTGGTGCCTCTATTCTGGGGTCTCATGTTTCCCACCACACTGAAGCTCTACTGCATAGATTAACATAATGTATTCATGAGGACTGGAAGAACATGAATGGTTTTAGTGGCTGGGCTCTGATGTGGCCGGGGTGGGGGGAAGGCTGACATACAGGGCAAGGACAGAAATATTAAGATCACTCACTGCATATTCCTCACTCACTGCATACCGATGGAAAGGTCATCAGAAGGCAGAAAACAAAATCCTTCAAAGCTAATATTCAGCTGGAGATATTTGGAAAGTTCAATACAGATCGATCATACTTTGGTCTGAAATTATGTAAACAAAACATATGAGTTACAGAGAGAAACCGTATCAGAATTACATCAGCATATAGCTACAATTCTGTTTATCGCAGATGGAGTTTGATCAGCTGAGACTTAAATGAATTACCGGCGGTATTTTCATTTTCATTATTGGTGCCAGCAACGCTGCTTTTGTCAGGAATAACATAAGCTGGAATGCTAAATTTATGAGCTCCCATCTGCCTTGGGAGAGACATCTTAATTTACAGAACATCCACAGGTGTGTTACTCCCTCTTCTAGCAGATGTGCCTCCCCCCACTAAGTGCCTGGCATTGGTATAGCCTGAGTTCAGTTGGTATGCCCCAGAGTCCCATGTAAATTTATATGTTGTACAATACCTTTGCCGAAACAAACGTAAAAGGTACCGTAAGTTCTATTGCAGTGTGTCCATGTTAGACTGCTGCTACCCAATTGTAACACATAAAAATCAATTAACTTTATTATGAAATTATCTAGTCTTAGTATGCATAACTAGGAGATGACTAACCACTAGAATCGAGCAGTACTACTTACGTATCTACCTTATGTAAATGTCCTAAGTTATTTGCTATGTAATATTTCAGTATGTTTTAGTATGTTTAGTATGAACTTGAATCTGATATCTGCCAATATGGTGCCAATATCCCGCAACAAGAAAGACTATAGCTACCATCAAAAAAAAAATTTGACCAAAGGATATTATAATTACTGCAGGTTAGTGATCCTCAGCGTAACAGTCATTTTATGCTGGTCTACAGTGTTTATTTCTGTCTCGTGGTCCTTCTTCTGGTCCTGCTCTCTGGACTACCCTTCTCCACACCACCTGCTTTTACTCTGAACTCTACATCCGTCTGAATCGCCTGCCTGCAGAGGTTCTCTCATGCCTCTCCCATGTGGCCACCTACATTTAGGGAGCTAAAACTGTTTCTCCACAGCAGAGACGGTGTCAGGTTAAAATTAAAACACGCTATATGGCAACCGATCGATGTCCTCTACGTGGAGAATGCCATGAACTGTATTGTGTGCTCACTTAAATGTGTTTAAACCAGTTTCAGCCACTCTCCTCCCAGCAAAACCAGAAGAATATTCTCCAGGCCCTGTGCAGGATAAGATGGATGGATGGATGGACACTTCAGCATTAATAAGGTAACAGAGCAAATCACAAAAACAATGTTTATATAATCCTCAGAGAGATGACTTTATGGACTCAGGAGCTCTGCATTTGTATACAATAGAGAGTGTTTTTTTAAAAATTCTCCTCTGATCCAGTTGTTTAGCTAATCCTTCTTTTTCCAGACAGAACTGTTTCTGAAAGATAGCTTTTACTGGAAAAAAACCTCATTGTATTAAATTCCATTACAATGTAATCAATTTACTTCACATTTCAGTGTGAAAGGGTTGCAGAGATAATTTTGTTCTTGCAGATTTCATTTTTTTTTTAAAAAGATTGGCACAATAGCTTTGGAAAATCCTAATTAATCAAACCCTGAAAATATTTATATGACTCCATTTTGAAGCTTCCTTTTGTTGGAGTAATAGAATAACAAGCCATCGTTAATAATTTTATTTCATTCAAGTCAAATTTAAAAGTTAATTTCCATGAAGTCCCCTTACAATGGATGTAGGACTATTTGTTTTTAAAAAGGAAAAGACATAATGAGCTGAACTAATACTAAAATGTTAGAAAATGATTTCCAACGTACCTGTGAACAGCTAGCCAGATGTCTGGCCTGACTTTGTTTCAATGTTTTCTTGTATTTCATTGATTTGCACATTTTATTTATTCAGCAGGTGCTTTTAAAAAGCTTTGCACCACTCAGACTCTTGTCTTGGGTAGCCAATCTCTGGGGCAACTGGGGGTTAAGAGCCATGCTCGAGTGACATCACTCTGCAGACCCAGGGATTTGAACCAGCAACCTTCACAGGTTAACCGATCACAGGTACAGCATACTAACCCACTGAGCCACATACTGCCCTCACAGCGTTTTACGATAAAAGCTTATTTTTTGGATGCAACACATCCATTACGCTCCTAAGATAAGATAGCAATTCCAATGCAAATCCCAAAGTAAAACATTTTGTTGGTTCCCCTTATGTTCCTGTTATACTGATTCTATTTGAAATTTCACAGACTTTCAAAACACAAAGAAAATTGAGAATCACTTAGGAACAAACATACTTCCTCCGGAATTTACCATCAACCTAGTCTAAGAGAACCTAAAGATGATTCAGACCATTTTTCTTAAAGGTTACTGGTTGGCTTCGATTACTAAGTATCAGTGACTTTGTTCAGACCATAAATAGGATGGTTTACAAAATGTAGACAAACTAAATATGATTCTCCCAGCATGAAATTATGACATGCAGAGCAGCACATAAAGGCAATGAAGAACTTTCTTCAAATAGAGAATTTTGGTTTTCAAAGCTACCAGCTGGTCAGAAAAAGGGGGACTTCTGTCAGCTGCTATGGCAACAGACTGATTGTGGTAGCAACTGTCCTTCTGGGTACAAACACAAAGCGTCCAAGTCAGCAGTGTCCAATTGATTTAAACAGATCATTTTTAGTCCATAAATACCTGCCCTGACAGACGACACTGTGTCGACCACCAAGAGGACAGAACCGCCTAAACAGAGGTTGAAAAATGGAGGAAAAATGTCAGAATTTATACAGGATTTAAATTCTGAGCAACTAGTAGTGGAGAAAATGGAAATAAATTTTTTTCCTTCGGTCAAATGTCTAGTACAAGCCAGTGTGTAAACTCTGAGGACCAGATGGCGGTCTTCTATGTTTAATATAACAGTATATGGGCTGTTTTTCTGTCGAACGAATGTCTGCAAGCAGCCATCTGCTTTTCTGTGCTGGGGAGAGGGAGAGAAGACAGTGATTCAGCGCTAGGAACGCTAGAGAAAACGAACAAGCCGCCTGCTGATTAATATCGAACCCCCAGGAGGCTCGCCATATTTGCCTGATTCGAGAAGCTTTTTGTAACATTAAACTGGCTGAGAATGCTCTTCGTTCACTGGAAAGACTCAGCTAGATGAGCAAATTATTTTACATTTACGAGGAGAATAGCACATTTATGCCATTTTTTATTTTAAAAGTAAACATTGAGGTAAGTCACTAATTTTTTTTTTTAAACAACATAAAACTTGCAACTAAACAATGAGACATAGACACTGATTCAGCTACATCTTTGCCTGTCACGTCAAAAAAAAAAGAAAAACTGGAAAATCAAGGCATAGTAAGAGACGTGAGTAAGGAAGCTTCTGCTAGATGGAAAGTTAAATTATCACAGGATTGCCTCAATTGAGGATTGTGTCAATGCAGGCATATATTTCCATAAAAAACACAGTGGTTTGTCAAAAGCACTCCATTTCGCTCTTTATTATTCCATTCAACGTGCCGGAAATTTCCTTTGGGTGTCTCATGTTGAGATAAATCCCACGGCAGGGTCGCCAAGTTTCTGTGTCGAATCCACCGACCGTGGTGAACTGTGGAAAAGGCCCTGGAATTTTCTGCGACGCACAAGGCTTGTGTTCCACTTGCTAAGTGGAAACAATGTCAACTGCAACACGATTTAAAAAACTATACCCCCCCCACCCCCATACATAAAATTATTTATTTCTGTAAATATCAGGAGACTGGCAGCCACACAGCACAGGGAGGTACAAGGTGAAATGTGTTGAATTTTAATGGAAAAAAATGACTCCAAGGCATATTAAAAAAAGGTCTCTTATTGATGCATGAGAGAGACTCTTATTATAAAACGGGGACACGGTGCACATAGAGTCCTTATGACATGAAGGCCATCATAGAAAGATGGAAAAAAGAATAACTTTGACTTTTGCTTTACAGGCTGGGGTGTTCTGTCTGAGATGAAGGACGAAACGATCCACGGGAGCCTGGGTCATGTACCCCCTGTTGAGGCCGCCCCTCCATCTGCCTGCAGGATAAGTGTCATGCAGCACAATCAGTGTGCACATGTGACTTCACAAGCCACTGAGGGAAACTTGCGGACATCCCGGGTCCTGGTACACAACATGCCGGCACCCGCCTCATAATCATGAAAGTGGAGACGGTGGTGTTTCTGTACGAATAAGGCATGAGTGCAATTAAACCTGCTTCCCCAAGCTGGTCTATGACAGCAGTGTGGCTCAGTGGATTAGGCCTCTGTGCCATGATCAGAAAGTTGTTCGAGCCCTGACCTTGGTAGAATAGTCACATGGTTGTTGGGTCCTTAAGCAAGGCCTTTAGCCCCTCCCAAAATGCTGGATGAACAGCTGACCCTGCTCTCAGATTCCAAGCTTTGCTCTCAACCGTGTGTGTGAGTGTGTGAATGTGTGTGTCAAAGGACAGCGAGATGGCAAAAAAAAGCATGTAGCTGTACTCCTACAAACGGCAAATAAAGTGTCACACTTCATTTAAAAAATCTGAATTAAAATGCTAATTTCTGCAACATAAAATAAAGGTGATGCCATGTGGTCGTCTCTATGTTCACACATTCTGCCAAACGGCGTCTTTCCTCATCTCCGGACTGCGGGAAGATCAGGGTCAAAATGAAGGATGCGGAGATTCCAGCGCAAACACGCCGTAAATCATTCCTCCCCTAAAATGACAAGGAACCGAATCTCCACGACAATAAGTCGAATGATGTCCTTGTCATATCATCCTGGAAGGTTTGGGGGGGGGGGGGTGCTCGAGTTCGAATGGCACCCATTTCAGATGCTAATTTCTGGGGAGAATTAAACTTTTTTAAAATAAATATATATACACACATGTACACACAGGAGAGTCGTTTTATTTTTCTTGGGGAGGGTGATGAAAGTTTTAAGCAAGCTCAGGACTTTCTGCACAAGCCGACAGCTGGATGAGACTCTGGTCTCCATGGAAACGGCTGCAAAGTTGTACCGGTTGAGCAACTCCTTAGTACGAGGAGAGGTTATCGGTGGCGGGCCCCAGCCAGCCTCTAGGCCAGATTGACATGGATTTACTACTCCGAATGGTTACTGATAATAATCAGTCCTAAGTGTGCACCAAGTGGTCAGTTTTATAACGCTTTTATAAGTGATGCGCACCCAGCCTCATTACCCTATCCTCTACCTCCATTACGTCACTATACCAAGTTACAGGAATTTTTCCCAGGGCGAGATGTGCATCATTAATAACAGAACACGTGCAGATGCCTTGAAATCAAACTGGCAGACGTCCGGGGTTTATCGTCTTAAAGAGATGCACTCCATTTTCGCCGCGCTCCCTTAAAGCTGGGGTCGGCTTTCACGATGGGCGAAGCTCACGATACGTTCATGGTGAGACAAGGGAGGGCACTCAGTCAGTCTTGAAACAAGCGACTGTTGTTTGAGGTCTTGTGTCACCTGCTTAATTCTGCAAAGGTTTCAAAACAAACAACCTCAAACCAATCAATCACTTAGTTAAAGGAGGGAAAAATGACAAGTTGTCAGGCTGCCGGTTTCCTCCATATGTTCTGGGATTTAATTATTTGGTGACGAGCCAGAGCAAACGATGCCGTCAGCCGAGCCGAAAACGAGGAAACCAAGACGGTTGTGACACTCAAATGGCGCAAAAATATGTACTTTTTCAGCAAAAGCTGTTTCCTAGTGATGAAGATATTTTAGATGATGACGTTCCGGCAGCCACGGCGAGCGGTTTCGGCCAACTGGGAGCTGTGGCTGGCTGCCAGGTGTCTGAAGGTTACACTGGAACCGACCAGCGGGTCTCATGTGCCATTAATGAGGAAATTGAGGAGCCAATAATGCAAAGAAAATACATGACCGGAATTTTAGATAACACTGTTTAACACTCCATTACTCGATGCATCACAGAGGAGTCTCAGTACATACAGTTCCTAATTATTATGTTAATAACACATAATTAATAATACATGCATAGAACTGGCATCCCACTGCCAGGGCAGTCCCTGCCTTATGCCCCCTGCTCTTTGAGAGAGACTCCAGTCTCATGGTGACCCCCTACTGAATAAGCAATAGGAAAGATGGATGAATGGAATAAGGAAAGCAGTACACCATTTACTAGTGTAGCTTCACTTTTGCGAACACAGGATTCTAGAATCAAAAACTGAAAGTTACTGAGGATTCTGAGATTCCATCCTTATCATCATTGGAACATTTATTTCCAATTTAAATCTACACGTCAAATTTCATTTCACTGTAGGTAGGCAGGCCTCAAAACACATACTGACATATTTCTGGAAGTTATCTGAATTCTCACACTACGAAAAACCAATTTAGGGCAGTTTCAGAGAGCCAGTAATCCATCAATAGACAACGATCATGACGGCAACGGAGGGTCGCCTCAACAACTCGGGGAAAAAGAAAGTTCTGGAAAGTTCACGCAGACCGCATTCGTTTCCATCTGCGAGGTGCTGCAACGGCAAATACAAAGAAGGGTAAAGCTGTCGAGTATGAAATACCTTTGAATATGCCGTGCAAGTCAATCTCCTCTTCCTCCTCCTCCCCATCCTCCTCCTCTTTGATTTTCAGATATCTTGTTGAAGGTGCAAGCCTAGGCAGAGAAGGGGGGGGGCGTGAAATTATATGTGACATGGGACTAAAGCCCAGTAGAGTGCACTCAAGGCTAGGGGAGCCTATCATCATGCAGGGCGTGGGATACAGGTGGAAACAGGCAGCCTTCCTACGCCTCGGCTTTCAACATGCAGCACCCACAGCTGGGGTCTTACCGTCCTACGCATACCTTCCCAGTAATGATGTCCCGACCCTGGTACTGGACCCTGCCACCCACCACTGCTCGTTCGTGCTTTATTTACTTAAACCTCACATGGAGACGTCGTGTCACCTGATCTCCTGCCATGGGTTTGCAGAATATGGATGCACATCATACATGAAAACTCTAACCCCCCACCAGGTAACTGCTACTGGCAACTCTATCAACATCCCAGAAAACTCTTCCATATGCTGTGGTTCTTTGAAATGTCTTGCTAGGGTATCGTGATGGGGTTCTGTGTTGGGGTGACCTGTTGAGGTGTCTTTTTGAGGTCACCTCTTGGGATATCATGTTGGGGAGACCTGTTAGCATGTCTTGTTGGGTTGACACTCCCCCTCCTTCCAGAGACAACGGTGGTCCCATCAAACCATGACTCTAACTCCTGGTTCCCCCAGTACAACTGGAGTGTCAATTCCGACAGAGACGCTGCTGAACTGATGATGGGGTTCAGATCTGGCAATCAGGTCATAAATCGAATGCCTTAAAGTACTGAAGTACAAACATCCCAGCACCAGATCCTCAGTGGTTTTCTTGCTTGCCATTTAACGCTTTCCCAAGGGCATAGATTTCAACATTGGTAGGCAACAAATCAGCTCTTAACTCCCTGCCTCCCGAACACACGCACACATGGTACTCCCACAATACTGCTAGGGACAAGTCCCCACATACCCAAATCTCTGTCCTGGGGATTTCCTCTCCTTGCCCTGCAAATCCGTGCATATGCCTCTTTTTCGGACAGTGGAGGGGTTTTGGGGCCCAACGAGCCAGAACGTCGTTGGAAGGCCTCCATTTCTGGTTCGTGATCCTTTGCAGATGGAGTCAGTCAAAGTTCAAATGACACCTCAACTGTCACTAGAACTAACCATAACTCACCCAACTGGGCAGCGGTAGACAGTTCACAGGAATCGCACTCACAGGAGACACTGAACTTCAGGTCACCCACTGCTACCAGTGAGTAGGGTGAAGTGAATATTTTTGCCCAGGAGAGAAGGTTTAATAGGAGTGTTACACAAAGCCAGAGAGCAGAACTAGCACAGAACCCAGTGCTGTGCTGTCAAAACTAAAATTTGGCAGCACATTTTAAATCTGTGCCTGTCCTGCTAAACTGAGAGAACTGGACAGTATGGCAAGGCTTACTGTGCCAACAGACAATAGGGGGCGCTGTTGCAAATGAGCACTGCATCGGCGACTTTCACAATAAAACGATAACGTTACAAACTTGCTTAATACTAATTCGAACTTAATTATTCCTTTATAGATTATACATTCATTAGCAATTAAAAACAAAGGACAGGCAGAGTGAGTTTTAATCGCGCTGTAAACGGCAGATGATTAATTTTCACTATTAGCGGGTGAGTTTTAGGGCTGAATGGTTCGTACCTGCTCTTATCGGCAGCGTTAAGCGCCTGGAGTTCCTGACCTCCTTTCTTGCATAATCATTACCCGTACAAACTGCAGGCTTTCACAAAGCGCCATGAAATGCGTAAGGCTTTAATCCTCCATTGTGAAAGCTTTTCGCCTGTTTTAGCCAAGTGGGGGTAGGGGTAACTATTTAAATAGGGGAAAAAGGAAGTGACGAGCTGCGAAATGTCTCCTGAAGTGACAAGCTAACCAGCTAGCTAGCTACGATGCTGAAGTACCATGTCCTGTTAACCAACAAGCTAGCTATGATGCTGAAGCAGCCTGTTCTGCTAACCAGCTAGCTAGATATGAAGCTGAAGCAGCCTGTTCTGCTAACCAGCTAGCTCGCTACAATCTTCTGACTATATTTGCTAGCTATTTTAGAGTTGGGCCCCAGAAACAACAAAAATCTGTCACTGGATTTACTCTTGTACCTTAGTGACATCACAAAGGTGCCCTTTAGATCCAGGGGAGAAATGACACAAAAGAGGCAAATCTCTGTGGGGGTGTAAAAAAGATGGAGCATCTGCCCGCCCCCTCCCCTCTGTAGGCGAAGATCCAATATAAGTCATCAGCTGGCTGAGAGTTAATGATCGTAATGACCAGGTCAACCTTCCTCCAACTAAAGATTTAATATTTTATGCAAAATGTTCCAAAATGAAACAAAAAGGGTAAATGGGGGTTCAGGGCTCTGCTCAAGGGCCCAACACTGAAATCACCCTGCCACCGCTGGGACCTGAACCGATGACCTTTTGATTACAAGCACAGTGTCCTACCCTGCCAAGCCACACACGCCTCCTTCGAACCAGAGATTACCCTGCCACATTGGTCTAGCCACATCGCCACCTGTGGTCCTGTTTGTCACGCATCTGTGTTCTCTCCTTCTAGCTGTACTTGAGCTGCTGGCGCCGCCCTTCTCCTCTAGGATTGGCCAATGAGGATGATGTGGCATATTTCTATTGGAGGATCAGACCCCAAGTAAATAACTTTTTTCTAATTAAAAAACAAAATAGCAAAACAGAAAATAGCCAAACACATTTGTATGCTCAGCCCACATGGTACAAACTCATAACTACTATCTGTGGCTTTTCCTTGCTGCTTTCATCTCAGGACATGGATTTGGGTTCCGATTTTTATGTGTCTGTCAGGAGAATGTCAGACAGTCTGCCTGATCGGCTGTTCACCGCATGTCCCTCTCTCACACAGCACACACTTACATCTGCCAAAAAAAACAACAGGCAGCATTTTTTTTTTAATTCACATCATACGCCTGCGGGAGGTTGAAGGGGCTATTTACACGCAAAATTAATTTGTTAAAATAAAAATGTCACTTTTTTTACACTCTCAGCCTTGAGGTTTTGAAGAGTGATGGTCATGATAAACCGAGGGGGCACTGCAGGACCTTGACACACACGATCACACCGTAATTACATCAAGCCAGATCACATCAATGCTGTCGACATGCTGGAATGTGAAAGTGCCACATGATCTTTCCGTGGGAATGAGGGTCTCCTAAAATACCTTTGGCGCTCAAGGACTCAAATCTGAGTTTCTGGGTCTCACTTGTATTTCTCCATTCTGAACCCCACTCTACCCCATCCAGCTGAATAATTCATCGCTGGTCCGTTAGTGGAACAGAAAATCCTGGAATTTGATCTTACTGGTTTTCATACCCGGCCGGCCAACTCGCTGCGTGATTGTAGGGAATCGTGGCTGTGTAACCTGCACACTCTGAGTTTGATCCAGTCCATTTTTCGCCGGGAATGAAAAGTGCATCTTGCTGCACAACGCGATCCCTCTTTATCTCTGTGGCATCATTACCGCGGTGATGCCACCTGGTGGCACTTAGCATGCAGCCAGACTCATGCCTCTCGGTCCCTCCCGGCTGGCGCACCATGGATATGATGTGTTTCTGAATGGAGCGCCGCCTTAATTGGCTCGTCTCGTTAAGAGCGCGGGGGAATATTAACCAACACCCCCAACCCCACCCCCTCCCCTCCCGTCGAGGCAGGGGCCCCATCAGTCGGGGAAACAAATGAAAACAAACATGTGTACTTTATTGGCGGCAGGACCCAGAATGGGCCGGGATGGGGCCTGGCAAGAGCACAGGCAGATTCGGGGAAGAGGAAGGATCTAGAAAAGTCTCAGTAGTATGTAGATCCCAAGTAGGGCACAAACACAAACCCAGCTGGCTCCCCAGTATCACGCCCTTTCCACGTTCTTTCCCAGTAACGTACTCAAAGTGACCCCCCCGCCCTCACCTGCTCTCCACATGGCCGCCGTCGGCCCCCTCATCCTGGTGTTCCTCGCCGGGGTCGAGTCTCTTGGTCTTCTGCACAAAGCGGACGGGAACAAAGGTGATCTGCTTCTCCCCGCCAAGGCGATCCGGTAAGATCACGTCCTTCTTCATGTTGATGTCTGAGTATGGACAGCCGAAGGCACTGGGGGACGAGGCGAGAGCCACGAGTCACATGGACGAATACTAGAAGAAGGTCACCACCTGACCGCTTAATACAGGTCACTGTATTAGCCTTCTAAACGAAGCCTCACAACCACATCAAGTTTAAAACAACTGACATTATTATTGTATATCTGTAATGCTACAATATTTTGTTTTCAGGATATTTGTGTACTGTGTACCTTTTATTTGTTTGCACCACTTTCATTTGTTTGCACAACGTGTAAACATCTTTGCACTCTGTCTGTTCTGCACTATACGTGGATGTCTATTCATCTGTGCATTAGCATACATTCGTTCTCAGTGATACAACACACCTGCGGCAGAAAAGCCTTACTTCAATGCAGAGCCAATATGGCAAACGCAATTGTCTTTCAATAGCATAAGACTTAGTCATCATATCTTAATTTATACTAGTGAAAATAAAATTCTAAGTAGTAAAAATTCAGTTATTACTAGTAAGAATTATCATTTTTACTAGTAGGAACTGTATGTAGAAAAGAGAGCATATCTATGACTCATTTTCTACTACTCCGATATTATCATTAACTTACATTCAATTTTTGCCTCTCATACCCAAAATTCCATTTTTACTACTGAGATGTCATATTGTAGATATCTATAATTCACTGGATATCTGCAGTTACATTTTAGAGATCGGAAATAATACACACCTTGAATGTGAATTTCTACAAGTAACTACTGAATTGCAGATATCTGCAATAACATTTCTACTCATAAAAACTGAATTATGTCATATCTACCATTTGACTTCTTACTAGTAAACATTTAATATTGGATATGAGGCAAAAATTCAATGAAAGGGAAATACATTACTAGTAAAAACTGAGTTATAGATATCTATAATACGGTTCTTACTAGTAAAAATGATAATTTGTACATATGAAAATTAATTTATACATATCCTGAATTTGTATTCCTTCTAAATTGAATTTTTACTATTAAGACTTACAATTTTTACTTATCCTATTGAAAGACAACCTGGCTGGCCAGGGAGTCGACGACGCACAGCACAGGTCAAATTAACAGCACTGCAGAAAAGATGACCCCTTTAAAGAAGGTGAGATTGGAAGTTTAATAACATCAAGTTAAAGGCTTAGGAAGAGACACTGCTGGATAAACAGGAGTTTAGGAGTGAACTAAGGGTGCTGGGACCCGTGCTGCGGAGGATGCTGTGTAGAGAGAGAAAAGTGCTTTTTTATTTGACAGTTTTGCATCATAAACCCTTCTCAGGACCTGAATTCCTGAAGTTATGCTGAAGCAGAGGCCAGGGTATGATATTCAGCCTGCAGAAAGGATCTGAGGTCTTTATTATGGCGAGAGCTTGTTTTGTTCAGTGAGAGAGGAGCTGAGTCACATCAATTCACTCATACATGAAAGATATCAGAGCCTCCCGAGTTTCACCCACAGATAAAGACAAAGGATCTGATTCGTGAACAGATCCGTCACCTTGATGCTGCGCTACAAGGACGTTTTTCCGTTTCCGTGGTCTTCCGGCATTGCAGAATGTGAGATGGCATGGGATGCTCCATTGCCGAGCGTGAGCTGAGAGGTCGTCTTGGCAACATCCGTTTTTCTTTCAAAGGTCATTGTGATTTGATCATCCGTGTGGAGGGGGGGGGGGGGGCAGAGTGTGGTTATGCGGGTTAGTGTTCTGTGCCTGCGATCAGAAGTTCACTGGATGTCATTGTCAGGCCCTTGAACGAGGCCCTTAATGCCCAGTTTCTCCAGGGACACCCCTTTGGATCAAAGCGTGTGCTAAATAAACAAATTAATTAAAGTCATGGGATTAGCGAGTGCTGTGAATCACCCCAGGAGACCGTTTCAGGTGACATGTGACCGATGATGAGCTGTGTGTCTCCTTCCCAACCTATTTTTGGAAGAAACCCCCCCCTCCTCGGATGACAGACAGCCATCCATTTAGGAACTTCACTCAATCGCAGCTGACAGACCATATGGTCTCCATGCCTCTCTTCTGGAAGGACATCCTACCTTCACCCCTATTAATTGGACAGCTCACTTAGTCAAAGTGAACATATGCTACTCAAAGAAGTGGCTGTTACTTTTCACCGGGGGACAGTAGTTTAAGAATGACAAAGATGTCCATTGAGAGGTAACATACTGGGGGGGCACTCAAAATAAGATCAGATCAGCATGTCCGTAAGGTGTATGGTTCCTTGTGCCCATTGTGATCTGGAGTCTGCACAGGGAATTGATTTTAGAAACTGTACAGTGCAAAAGCTTCCATTTCAAAAAAGAAACATCTTGATTCCAGAGACTGAAACATCTCAGAACATTCTGACTGGCATGACAGGCATTGGAATTTTAGAAGACCGTCTTTTTTGGACTGAATGACCTCTTTAGTCAACTGATAAATGTCTGAGATCATTACTGACCAGCATGAAAAGCAGCAAGCAGGCATGCTGTTAGGGTCCTACTGAATTTTGCATAGCCATGCTTTTTAAACACTGACTTCTAACCCAGGAGCTCCAAAACGATTCCACTGAGTCTGTGTTACGTGTTCATTAAACCATAATCAGCCTCAGTGTTTTTTTTGTTCACTTCGGTGCTTAAAAGGCCAAACCTACAGCTTGTATTAAAAGTTAATGTCTGAGTGGAAGAATCTGAATTTTAATATGGTTCTTCGCCCAGACAGGTACGCTTTGTCATACATACAGCGCAACACTATGTATTGAGGTTAGTGTCTCTCATGCCCCGCCCCCACTATGACACAATTGGCTGACCAAACGCTGAGCCTGTGTCAGAAATGGTAATCTGACACCCGCAGTCTTCCTAGCTTGGTTGGGATTCTGTGGGCATCCAAAAAGCCTCTCGTGCAATGATAGACTGACCAGGAGGGAGATGATAGAGGCCACATGCCAGAGGGCAAGGCTGGAACCAAAGCCACATCCCTGCTGGTTGCACATTAAGGAAAAAAACATACATAAATCTAGAATAATTACCACCTCGTCCTCTTACAGAAAGCCAGGGCTCGCCTTCTTCCAAGACACAGCGTGGATCTGACTACTCAAGGGAATGGCGATCAATGCCTCACTCTTTCTGGGATTTTACAATTAAAATCATCCATCCGCAGGGTGAAATTATGCGAGTTTTAAGGAATGGCCCCATTTTTGAGTCCACCGGCGAATATAATGGTTCACTGTCGTGTGTGATCTGCCTTGCGGGAAGATGCAGTTTCAGAGTTAACATGGATGAACCCTTTGAATTTCCAGAATTACATAAGATGCCAATGTAGGCATTAAATAGAATCTGACAGCCTCCTTACACAGAGGTAGGCAGATACTTCAATTATTTATGAGAGTCTTCACCCAGGGCAAACATTAGATGGCAAAAAACTGTTAGCACAAGAGAGTCAAGGGTGCTCTACTATTTAAAGATGCGCTTTTTCCCCCAGATGAACTTTGCTAAATATTCATGGCTCACAACTGGATTGGCAAACAAAACCACAAAATGCCATCTGAGAGGCTGAAACAAGTCGGGACCTTTTCTGAAAAAAGAAATTTTCAGCTCAACCTGCGGAATCGTCCATGAAGAATACGGCACAGATCGATCATGCTAGCGATTAGCGAGCCTCGATGTCGATATTGCTGCATGGACGGATCCGAAGGTGACGCAGTGATCCAATGCAATTCCTAAAATGCTTACTCAGTGTTTCCGGTTTAGCAGGCTGGCCCACTGCACTCTTATTTAAGTTACATAATCAATAATGAATATTTGGTCCCCGGGCCAAATGACAGTCGAAGCAGATGCAAACTCCATCCGGCTAGAAATCTGCTTCATATCCGCTGGCTATTATGCTTGATGTTAACTAAAGCGACACACAATGCTGTAGCATTAATTAACTATGTGTGAAAGGAGATTACAGATCAACTCTGTGGCAGCGGCTGGTGTCACTGGTGATTACCCCAAAATCACCTAGGAAAATGTTTACCCTCCACTGAGGCTCATCTCAACTGAGATAAACAATAAAGATTTTCTACACGTTTGTGTTCTTCATTGTGGTTTTCTGTGATGTCGTGGCTCGTAACGGGAAATCAAACTGAAACAGACTTCCACGATTGGCAGTTACAGCTTCCACGCAATCTGCAACATGCACTGCAGGAACAAAAAAACACTTGAAACAGCGGTACTTTTGAACAAACACAACGGTTTGAACAAAAATAATTGCCATAAGACAAAAACAAAGCAAAAGCAAATTGGCCTACAAGACAGCCTTGCTTGTTAAACTGTAATTATGGGTAAAAATAATGTGTAGTAATATAGTTCTTAAATAACTAATGAGAAAGGCTACTCACTGGTGCCCCTAGTGGTGGGATATTCCCCAGAACAGTACCGTTAAGGGAATATTTAATAATGGAAATTGATGTAGAAAGCACCTGCAACAGTACTGGAAAATCATTTGTAGCCTGAAATTTGAGTTAATAATGAAGAACTTTCACAATCGTGTGATCCTGAGGCCGTTAGAGACGGAAAAAAGGGGGTGACGGTAATTTCCCTTTATCGGTATAGTTCATGTCCTTTTCTATTGTAACTTTAATGTGAGGGCACTACTCGGCCCAAGTCAACCCAAAGCCACGGTGTGATGGATCTGAAGAAACATTTCATCAGGACAACATATTAGACCCCAGAGTCAATTATAAGCCATTAATCTGATAATATCTGCTACAATAAGAAGCACGAAGCAAATCTTACTTAACAGACAAGAGCTAAGAAAGCACCCAAATATGCAAAGGCATAAGGATGGGCCACCATCAGCTGGATATTCCTACAGACAGCCTCACCCATTGAGAGCCGCACCCATACACTGTCAGGCCTGCGGATAGCCATGCCCGTCTCAGTCACGGTGCAGTGGGCACAGAGGCAGTCAATCTAGACAGAATGCAGAAAGACGGAGGGATCCCAGCCATGTTAAGGCGGGGTCTCCGGCCCAAATGAGCTGGAACCCCAAGGGGGACACATGGGTCGATTGGACTGCGTATCCGGGCTCCGTGCCACGGGTTCCTCCTCTCCACTGGAGATGGAGAGCTCATAGATACACCACAGCTGACCGGCCGGTCATCGGGAGATTAAGGGCTTACAGAAAGCTGTCGGGAATCTGTCCACTGTTGGCCGGAAGCGTTTATGCTGGGAGCTGATGGAGGGAGACTATAAGACTCATAAAAAACAAATACACACACATGAAGGTCAGGCCACAGACTCTGGAAATGTGATGTTTAATGTGGATGAAGGCCACGGCAAAGGCGCTCTGCCTTCTCTGATTTATACACCCCTCCATCCATCTATCCATCCATCACCACTTATCTAATACAGGGTCAAGGCAAACATGGAGCCTATTACAGGGAGCAGTCATGCAGGGATGCCAGTCAATCACAGGACACGCGTACATTTGTATTAATATCTTTCTGGGGACCATCCATTCATTTCTATGGGGAAAGCCCTAGTCCCAACAATGACAACCTTAACCCCAACCCAGCCCTAACCTTAACCATCCATCTATGCACTGTAACCGCTCATCCTATCCTGGAGGCTACGGGCACAAGGCAGGGAACAACCCAGGATGGGGTGCCAACCCATCGCAGGGCACACCTTAACCGTAAGTAACTAAACAAAATACAAAACTTTTGGCATTTTTAGTTTTTTTATTGCAGCCACAGAATTTTATAAAACTGAGTTTCCCCTTGTGGGGACTGAGAAAATGGTCATTAAAATAACAGGTTTTTATGACATTGTGGGAACATTTGGTCCCCACACTGTAATATATTTATGGCCCCCACACACATACACTATGGGTAGTTTAAATACTAAATGACAAAATGGGATGCAAAGCAGTAGTTAGAACTGAGCTTAAATTAAAAATGGGGAGTGGAAACCGCAGGAAAGGGTGTTAATCTTTCAGCAGGACTGGCAGTAAACACATTACATCATGTTCAGTTTTGTCCTTGTTGGAGGCGGGTATGTGGTTCAGTATTTGGTTATTTTTTTTTAATGCACTCTATGTAAGACAGAGAAATTCATCTTTCACGCAAAAAATGAGTGCTGTGCTTTGAAAATGTAACTGGTTACTTAATAGACCTTTACTTTCACAGAGATGCTGTTTTACAGACATTTAGATTTAATAGACACCCATTAATTAGTCAGTTAAATTAAGGATACTTTTACCCAAAGTAACAGACAACTAGGAAGGCTGGGTTGGACAATCCTTACAGCAACGGGGGTTTGGGCCTTCCTCAAGGACCTAACAGTTAAATCACTCTGCTGAACTTGGGATTTAAACCAGCAACCTCCTGGTGATGGCTACCACATCCTAATCTGCTGAGCCACACACAGCACCCCGATACAAATCCATAAAATCAGCTAGAGTTTCAGATTTCATCATAAGTCTGCAGAACATACGCTTCAAAAACAAACACGTCTGCCTTATTAAAAGTTCAGACTCTGGGTTTCAACTCTGAATGCTGAGAGTCAGGCAATGCAAACAAAGGTGAAAAATTCAAATCAGGGCAAGCGACAGGGGAGCTCGCTGCTATCACCACTTTGGATACCGCATTGCAATTATGCCCCGAGCTCAAGCGATGGCCCTTACCAAGAGAGGGCACACAGCACATAACAAATACTACTAAGAATGTATTGTGAAATGTCAGTCAAGTCACAGTCTCCGGATCAGAGAGATAACATTGAAATGCAATATATAAACAGAGGCAGACTGAGGAATGCTTCGAGAATCTAGAAGGTAAAGGTAGATGGAAAAAATGCAGTTTGTCATGCATGAGACACGCTGCGAATGTGCTTTCATTTTAAGTGCTAGCGATGGTGACCAATTAATCCGGTTCCACATGAGCGTGCTCGTTAACTGAAACGGTGGAATCTGGGACGGATGGCAGGCTTTGCATTCTTCAGATAGAGGCTTAAAAATTCTTGCTGAACAAAACAACCTCTTCCATCATCATCAAAAAAATTTGCCGCACCAAATAACCAAAAGTAGTAGCTTCACAAAGAATTACAGGTATAAGCAGAATGATTATCTTAAGATCTTCAAAGTACCAAGCTAGATGGACAGGGGCAGTTTTGTCAACTCATGGAAGTTTTACTTACACAAAAATGTTCTGAGCGCAAAAGGAAAAATAATTGGTTCAGAGAGATAACCAATCAAGCAACTAGAGGAGGCAGGACCAAGTCATTGGTTCGTCCCACCTCCAAAAAGGTGTGTAAGTAAAACTCCCATGAAGTATTTGTGGGACCCCATGCAAAAAGTAACTTTGGGGCCACAAGCCCCCTCTAGGATGGCCAACAGGTGGCTCCCAAACTTCGGGGGGGGGGGGGGGGGCATGGACATGTGTATTATGAGTGGTGG
>JAODLD010000001.1:22219715-22239737 GCA_026781065.1 Mormyrops boulengeri
TCTGTAAACCCTAGAGATGGTTCTGTGTAAAAATCCCAGTAGATCAGCAGTTTCTGAAATACTCATACCAGCCCATCTGGCACCAACAGCCATGTCACATTCAAAGCCACTTAAATCACCTTTCTTCCATAGTCTGGTGTTTGATGTGAACATTAACTGAAGCTCCTGACCTGTATCTGCATGATTTTATATATTGTGCTGCTGACATATGATTGGCTGATTAGATATTTGCTTCAAAGTGCAGTTGAACCTACCTAATAAAGTGGTCAGTTTGTGTGTGTGTCTGTGGATTGTGTTCGACACAATGTAATAAAACCCTGTTATTTTCATGTAATGGGGATCAATTTTCAGGTCCCCATGAAGATCTGTGAATGCAATAAAAAAAACTAAAAATGCCAATAGTCTTGTAATTTGTTTGGTTACTTATGGTTAAGGTTATGGCTGGGCAGGGGTTAAGGTCATCATGTTGGGATTTCGGTTTTCCCCACAGAAATGAATAGAGAGTCCCCACAAACATATATATACAGCTGTGGAAAAAATTAAGAGACCACTTTATATTGTTAAACAAATCTGCATTTTTATATCCTGTGGCCTGTACTACGAAGTGGGCTTATTGGCATACCGGGGTAGCTTGTCGGATTTAAGGTAGTCTGGGCAAAATGTAAGTGAACGAATATGAATTAGTCCATTTAAACTGTGGTACCTTAAATCCAACAAGTTACCCCGATAAGCCAGTAACCCCGCTTTGTAGTACGGGCCACTGGTTTAATCGTGGTTCTGCTGGCAGAAGGCTACGCTGAGCAGCAGGTTGTTTCCAGGTTCAAAATTTAAAAGACACCAGTACGCACGAATAAGTTGAAGCAGGAGACACTGGGAACGACCAGAAACCAGCCAGGTAAAGGGCAGAAGCAACATTGTAATGCCAGAGATGACTGTTAACTTATCCGACAGCTTCTCATGAATCGTAGGATGGCATCAAGTGACCTTCAGCAGGAATGGGAAACATTAAGTGCAGGTGTGAAGTGCACTGCTAGGACGGGATCAAATCAGGTTCCTAGAAGCAGGACAGAAGTCCTATAAAGCAAGGATCCCTTCATTAAGGAGACACAGAGAAGAACCAGGTTGCAGTTTGCGAAAAGACATTATATATATATTGCTCACAGATGCACACCCATACATTTTTCACGCAATAAAGTAAAACAAAAAAATTGTTCAGTGGTCTCTTAAGTTTTTACAGAGCTGTATATATAAACGTCCTGCTGGATATGATGTGTTTCGTTTGGGCCAAACATTTGACTAGCAGGCCAGATTTACTGCGCAGGCCCCCTGTTGGGGAACCCTACTCTATACTAACCAGTCATTGAGCTGGAACTCTTAGCGGACCAGTTGAAAATGGTAGTGGCGGGAATCAGCAGCTGGCTAATACTATCTTGCACTAATCTCATTTCATGTAGCCTGAGAACTTCACAGCTGATGGCTCGGGAACCAGAGGCGGACAGTGGGAGCAAAGGACCCTTTTCAATAACGTTAAAATGAGGCCGACGAAAACATTAAGAGGCACGGTCGATGGTCAGTGGTATTTCAGTACGTTATACTGTAGCAATATGGGAAAATGGAAACAGAAATATACATTCCTCTCTTACCAACAAGGGTTCCAAAAGGATATTTTGGGATCAATGAGGTTCTAGCAAGGAAGGTTCTACATTGACAAGGCAAAAAACCCTATACAGTTCTACTTAAAAACTTATACAGCTGTATAAAATTTTCTAAGTACAGGCATTTACATCTATAGAGACTCTAAAATAGATGTACATACATTCCCTTTCTAAATTTGTTTACATAGTTATAGTCATATATTCAATATATAGTCATATTTATTGGTCTCTGTGGACAACAGTATGCTGAGGAAAGATAGCATTACCTATGAAAAGTATACACAACAAATAAAACACATACTGAGGTTTTAAATAAGTATTTTATATCCTATTAGCTTTCTGGTGTAGCATGTAGATCTACAGGTTTTTTTGCACCTATCCCATGTTAATAATATTTCAGTGTTCTGCATGGCAAATGAACACTGCAATGTGAGGGCGTACATTTGGATTTTTATTGGTACCGATGCCGGAACCAAATCTACACCCTTGTTGCAATGGCTGCAAGCATGTTTGAGGGGCTCTTAAGTGTAGGGGAGGATAAACCCCCTGAGCCTGTAGGGTCACCATGATGCTGCACTGATTAAGGTGGAAGATGATGGATGGATAGATGGATGGATGAAGTCATGCCTATGTCCTGCTGCCTTACAGCCCTGTAGGAGTTCAGAGGTATTTGCGATTGTAAAATGCAAAGGCATCGTCAGTGTGTTTCAGGCATGACACCGTCTAACTCGCCCTGTGAAATATTGTGCGATAGCCAGGCTTCAGCATCGATCCGGCATTTCTCCCCACCGCGGCCCGGCCCGGTTATTTACTCAGGGATGCCAGCTAGAACTTATCTGATCGCTTCTGGTGCCAGGAGCCCAAAGGATTATTTGCTTTTCAGCGAGAGGGGACAACAGCAGCCTTTCTGCAAATAAAGCCGGGCGACTACCCAAGGCCCGGGGAGGATTTGTTTCACCCGCAGGGGTATTTTTCAGAAACAGGGAGGGCCGCAGCACCCCCTCATGCAGCCCCCCCCCACCCCCCAGCCCACACAGGTTCTTTAACCACCATCATCCAATAGAATATGATGTCCCCTGCTAGTGTTGGTACAGCAACACACACAGGTGACAGCTTCCTAAATAGTCACAAATAATCAATCCCACATACAACAGGCCCTGACTGTTAAATACCTGTATTCCAGAGATTAAACCTATAATAATATCTAGTGGGACCGAATCATCACAGACTGAATCATTTGTAATTACTGGAAAATTTTTGTGGACTGCGCCTTAATTTCTTGTGTATCTATGTCACTTCAGCACATGTCTGTTGGTTATACAGTTTATGGCCAGTAGGTGGCAGTAGTAGTGTAGCTATCTGTTTTGTGTCCTAGAGAAACACCTGCCCCAAAACACATGCTGTTGAAATGAGCGGGGAATGGCTGCATTTCACTTTGATTGACTGTGAAAGATAAGAAGAGGCACAAAAAGGAGGGAAAAAAAATCAAAGGAAAAAACTAAAACTTTATTTTCAAAAGAAATCCATCTTCTTATCGGCGGTGGGGGGGGGGATTTATTCTGAAGGCAATGTCATTCTGTGCTGGTGCCGGTCTTTCATGCCTGTGCAAAACGAACACAAGGAGTGCTGCTGACTTTGATACTGTCCTGAAGTGCCAAAAGGTCGATGCCTGGTGAAGTGGAAACGTATCCTAGATAGATGAATCCTAGAATTAGATGCTAATTCGCTTAACTGCAGGGAGGAAGCCCACGCAGAAAGCAGGCTGGGGTTCAAACCCCTATCCCTGACGGTATGAGACATTAGCACAGACTGGTACCCACCAGAATTTTTAAGGCAAAGTAAAAACCATAGTTGGAGAAATTTATGAGGCACGGTGGACATGCAGCAATACAGGTCTTGCCATGCTTACTGAGAAACTGCCTGTAAATCTGCATACTCAAATCCCCTTCTTTTCAAATGGGGCTTAACGGGCATTCAATTACATGCCTAATTAGGTATCTGAGATTATAATGAATTATTTGCACATTTTATTCTTATAAATCATAGAAAAGTCAGCTGGTAACTTATTTACTTAACATGGAAATGTAATTTATGATGGCTTTTTAAAAATTGCTATACATCATTTGATAATATACATTTAGGCCTGTATGCTGTGAAAATGACTTCATAATGCAAGCAAGAACGGAGGGTTTATGGGGGGGGGCAGGATTTTCTCGGTTTATCGGGATAGGGCAGAAACTGCATCATCCATTCATTTTCTGTAACTACTTCTCCTATGTGGGGTCACGTGGGGTCAGATCATAAAGAAGAAAAACGTAGGAGATATTTCTTAGGACGAGCATATCTGTATTGAATTGTGATTGGTTTATTTATCCCCCTGACTTTTGAAATAATCTGGACAGTAAAGGAAATGCACATTTGATCCTCATTGATGGGCATGTGAATTGCATAGCTAACATACACGCAATGATCGCCACTGTTTACGCGGCCGTGAGACAGCCATGGCATTTATAAGAGAGAGGGCACCGCTGCTTGCTGATAGTGGCCTAGGAGGGACAGCACGTTCGCTGAGAGCGTGGTGACACTTTTTCACATTTTCAACCTCATGAGCTTGATCTTGTGCAGATTCACGCCCACAGTAACCAGCGCCCGTGTAAACAGCTATGTCACTTTCCACTGAAGAGGTCTTCTTTTAAATACAGATACCGCTTCCCTATCTCTACCAAACTCTCATTCTCAGTTTACTACAATCATCCATCCATCCATCCATCCATCCATCCGTCATTAATACCTGCCTGATCCATGCAGGGTCACAGGAATCCAGATCCTATCCCAGAAGCTACAGGCGCAAAGCAGGGAATAACCCAGGACTGGGTGCCAACCCATTGGTGCAATCATAGGTACTTTATATACCCGTTACTTATACCACTCCATGTATACCACTGTATAGATGTACATTTTCTGTTTATCACACATGTATATAATGTACAGCCATTTCTAGCATTTTTTCCACTATGTTGCACTTTTGGATCTTGTACAATCACAATAAATTGTACAATAAATTTGATCGAATCTAACGACAAAGTAAGAGCTTTTTTGTTAGTCGATGGGTCAGTGGGGGCTCCCTTCACAGATGGTCTGCAGGGACACCCTCTATGCATTTAACAATACTGACATCAAATTCAGGCATACAGCTCTTATCCAGAGGCAGCCGAAGTGAGACCCAAACTGTGGCCTGTCCCTCAGGGTGCGGTGACCCTAGCCGCAAGGTCTGGTAGGCCTTTCAGTGAGGCTACACTGCCCACGATAAACCCTTGCATCGGCCTTGCATCAGACCATCCAGAATAACTCTTAACAGGGGTTTGCAAACTGAAAAGCCACGTGGATTGGCTGGTCATTAGCACTCCCATTTTGTGATGAAACGTCAGCACCTGGGTCCCATACAATATCAGGGGCCCTTACTAAGACTCCTAGGGTCTTTACGCCATACAGATGCTTTCTCTGAAACTGTGATATGGTTTCCTTTAGAGAGAGAAAAACAAGGTGTCATACATTTTTGTGGACTGTTGTATCTACTGATCTTCCATTTCGCAAAGGGTCCTGTTAAAAAACATTTGCGCAAATACTGAAATGGATCTGCCCACACACACCCTGCCCCCACCCCCCAATCACAATCACCCCCCCAAAGAATGGCTTGCAAATGCCACCCAATGGCAACATATTTTTATTATTGTAAATAGGATGGGATTAAGCCAAGTTTTTAACGATGGACCATCTGACCTCTTACCCCCCAAAATACCGCTAGCCCCTCCAGGAAGTCCTGTGGCCCACAAAAGAAACTGACAGATTCTTATAAATGGACTAAACTGAAACTTTATTTAAGAGATGACAAACTGAGACCGTAATCCATCCAATGAAGGCTACAGTACTGGGGCACACCTCAGGCTGGCCCAGCTGAAAATGGCAGCCAATCAGAGGATGGAGGAGGAAGGTCTCTAACATGATTGGTACTTCAAATAATTGTTTTTTATGCACCTATCTGAAATAGTACTGTTTAATGTGCTGCACTGTTTCCTTCCTTCTATATTAAGTGTTTCTGCTAATAGGAAATCACAAGTCTAAGAGATGTCTTGAATGTCTGATGTCAGTATTGTTGTTCTGAATTCAACAGACGCATTTTCATGTGAATGATGTTCCTCATTCTTTCTGTGCCAATCCACCGCTGACAGTCAAACACAATCAGCTCACAAAATACCGGAATGCTTTTGTTTTGGATGTAACATGGCCAGACCTTTATGAGTATTTATACGTATATGAATTTATGTGTAAGGAAATAAGCGAGAGATGTTTACTTTGTTTTGTTTTTCAGCTCATTTGCTGTTGGGGTTCGATGCATTCAGACGCAAATGTCTCCTTTCTTCTGGGCTTATAGCACAGTGCAGGAAACACACAGGGTTCCTCTCCTTACCCGGTAATTGTGTCCAGACTTAGCGGTCTATGGCACCCGGGGCGTTTTCATTGTGCCCTAAAGGGAGCTGGGGGTCGGCCTGGCAGCACAGCGCTGCCCCCTCACCGGCAACACCCAACACTCCACCGTCCGCCATTAACTGTGGGGACCGCACTCTTTTTTTTTTTTTTGCTCCCAGTGGCATAAACCGCAGCCAAATCGTGTAGCGAGGAAGGCTTGTGTTAGCCTGTATGTAAATGCTAAAACAAATGATGATAAACAGGAAGATTCCAAACATGTAGGGCAGCGGAGTTTTACCGCAAGCAGGGTGACCCGGCCAGTAGGGGATCGCCGGTTCCCGGCCGCGTTATGTTACAGCTGGCGGCCTCCCTCTTCCTGAGCGGCTCACCTCGCTTACATTTCACTCATTTATGCAGGAGCCTCTTGCAAGGCCTGCCCGCCTCTCCAGGACACCTATAAGCCTCAGATTTACGAATTCCCAGCAGAGGACTAAAAAACAAAGACCATGAAGTTGATGCATTATCGGTGCTGGGTATCTGTGGTCTTTCTTCCCAGTTTGTTCCTTATTTATTGTACTGCCTTCCACTCCTTTTGTTATACATGTAGCAGATGATCACCTAGCATTTCACTGCTGATTATAGACTGAGTGTATATCTTGCATGTGACAAATAAAACCTTAGAATCTATGACAAAGCGTTGTTGGGAGAATGCACATTTACATTTTATTTATTTAGACACTTTTGTCCAAAGCAATGTACTTTTTTTTTTGCTTGAGAAAGCAGAATCAGATAGGCTCAGGATTAAGGCCCTGCTAACCATGAGATCTGAACCTGCGATCTTCTAATTGCAGGCACAGAACCCGAAAAGAGAGACCCACACACCACGCCGCTGAGTATTTGTAAGGATTAGTGGTCTGGAATTATTCATGTGTAGCAATTGATTATAATCCGTCACCAAGTTTTATTAGTACAGTAGTGGCCAGAATTGGGAAAACATCTATTATTTTTGAGATTACGCTTTAAAAATTGCTACACAATTATTGGCATAATGTTTATACACAACCAAAGAAAGTTACAAATATCATACACTGGACAATAAAAATAAGTAACTGGAGTAACTGAAATAAAGTTCTGGAATCTCTAAAAACTGGAAATGTTTCCACAATTTTGGCCACTACAATTACAAATATATTACAATTGTTATTACAATTAGTACAATTATGAAATATATGAAAACACTTGTATGACATAAAGTATCTGTAATAGACATAGTGGTGTCACAACTCCAGAGTTAGGGGTTCGAATGCTAACCCTTGCTACACAAGTTTGCTTGTCTCAGGTTCAGTGAATTAGTGTCTCTGAATGGCCCTTAGTGTGTTTTGGAGTGTGATTATGTGTGTATGCCCTGCCATGGACTGGCATCCCACCCAGGGTGTCCTCTGCCCTCTGCTGCCTGGATAGGCTCCAGGCTGTCTGTAAGCTGTATGGATGCATAGCTTACTAGAGATACATTCCAGCTTGAAAGACTAAGCGGACATACCAAGACACATAAAAAAACACGACTTCCGGCATAAAAAGGGGTGAAGTGCCAGTGATCGTAAATTCTTTATTCTTGCAGGGTGTTACTCATTGAACAGGACTGGGAACTCAGTGACGCGCCTTCCCCATTCCACAGAGCTGCACTCATTCCAGCTTCCTACTTTTTGTTCCTATTCTGATGTTTTATAAGCAGAGCACTAAATCTATGCTGCTGAAAGACGTCACCTTAGATTATAAAAGATGAACGCTCACGTTGAGAAGGCGCTGCCCATTTTGCCTCGTACTGATGATCGCTCACACATGTTGATAAAGCATCTGTGTGGGGCAACCACACTGGGGCCTACAGAATTCGGGGGCCCCACTGGGGGTCGGCAGGCCCCTTCGCGGGGAGGATCAAGAGGCTGTTGATCTATTAGTTTCAATTACCAAAATACCCAAAACTGACATCATAATTGAGCATAGCTATAATGCCACTGTATGAGGCTGATGGGTCTGTAACCAATCAGAACTCTCTATGCCAGCCTGTGATCTCCAGCCTTGTCCTCATCGACACTCTCACCTGTGTTAACCAGAGCATCACTGAAATGATGTCAGCAGGTCCTCTTGTGGCTGGTCTGAAATGCAGTGGAAAAGGGTTTTTTTGGATTAAGTTCATATTCATGGCAACGAGGGACTTTATAATTAATTGCAATTCATCTGACCACTCTTCATAACATTCTGGAGTATATGCGAATTGCCATCATAAAAATTGAGGCAGCAGACTTTGTGAAAAGTAGTATTTGTGTCATTCTCAAAACTTTTGGCCACGGCTGTATATGGACAAGGTTGCTGTGGATAGAGGATAGTGGACTGTAAATACAAATTTAGATCGGAGGTGAAAAGGGGGACCAAAAGCAGTGTCTCTACTGGGGGTCTTGGGGGAGTATGGGGGGGGGACCTTGTCTTTCCCCCTTTTTACCACAACTGCCACTGACAAGTCTGCAGAACTGAAGAGAAACATTCTGAAACTCATTCAGTCCGTTTTTTGTTGTTTTTGAGATTATATCACCAATGACCTACAGTCAGGCTTCCTCATCATGTTATATTATTGGGAACCAAAACTTATTCAATCCTCATATACAAAAAGACCTTTCACTTGTTAAATTTCCAAAACTCTGCAGAAACTTCCTGGTAAATGTATGCTGATAAAAGTCTAACCATTTATATCAGTGTTCCCAATCCGGTAGCATCACTCTGCCAGTCACAGAATTTGAATCGGTGACCATCTGATCGTGATCACATAAAACCACATGATCATACAGTTGTGAGACATGGGTTTTGAAAATCTGTGAAATACATGAACTAAAACACAATGTGGACCAATAGTTGCTTTCACATCAAAGTTCTGGAACCTGGTCCCAGTTTACAAGTTCCTGGGCAGGTTCGACTTGGAACTTTTGTAGCTCCTCACCTCTTTAATGCATGGATGCATCCATCCATCCATCCAACCATTTTCTGCTTCTTATTCAGGGTTGGACTGCAGGGGCTGAAATCTGAGCAGGGATGCCCAGACCTCTCTCTCACCAGCCTGCTCCTCAGGCTCCTCCAGGGGAATACCAAGGAGTTCCCAGGCCAGCCAAGAGATACAATCTCTCCAGCATGTCCTGCCCCACAGTCTCCTCCAGGTTGGACATGCTGGAAACACCTCCACAGGGAGCCTACATAGATGCCAGAACCACCTCAACTGGCTCCTTTCAATGCGGAGGAGCGGCGGCTCTACTTTGAGCCCCTCCTGAATGTCTGAGCTCCTTCACCCTGTTTCTAAGGCTGAGCCCAGACACCCTGTGAAGGAAACTCATGTTTGCTGCTTATATCTGCGATCTCATTCTTTCAGTCACTTCCCAATGCTTGTGACCATAGCTGAGGGTAAGAATGTATATCAACTGTAAATTGAAAGCTTCACCCTCTGGCTGAAGTCCCTACAGTATTCACCATGACAGAATGATACAGCATCCATGTTACTGCCGATGCTGTACCGATCTGCCTGTCGATCTCCCGCTCCCTTTCTCCCTCACTCATGAAGAAGACCCCGAGATACTTAAACTCCTCCACTTGAGGCAGTAACTCATCCCCCACCAGGAGAGGGCAATCCACCCTTTTCCAGTATTTGCTCTGCAGCGTCTCTTTTTTCTGTACTTTTGTGTAACTTCCATGTTAGCACTGCTGCTTGTTGTCAACCAATCAGCAAGCTATCGCTGTAAGCATCTCCCCGGTAGGTTGTGTTTCAAAAAAAAGCACCTAGTCTAGAGTAGGGACTAAAAAGGTTTCCGGAACTGCCTCTGAGGACCAACAATCGGGCTGAGTTCCTGCATCAGAAAAGAAAAACCTGAGTTCCTGGTTCCAGAAAAAAGTTCCTGTGGTGTGAAAGTGCCTAATATATTTCCTAATTGCAGGTTTGATCAGCATCCGCAGGAAGTATTTCATTGAGGTTACTGCCAATGAAGGTGGTTCCCCCTAGCAACTAAAAATATGGGTTCACGTGCATTTCTCATCAATGACCCCGATTGTTTAAACCATTTTCTCAGAAAAGATATGACAGTGTTAATTGTCTGTGTGGACTGTTAAATAAGACTATCATGATGACTTAGTGGAAGATCAAAAGACATTTTAGGAGTCATTCGTGCAGAAATCTAGATAACTCTATGAAGGTTCACAAACATTTTTTTTGCAGGCTTATCACTTTTGATCAGCACACTTAGCAACTTATCAGTTAACCAGCAGGTTACCAGAACTGATTAAGCTTATAACCTTTTTCCTCAAAACTGTAATTTCAGAGACTGGATCTAACAGAAAAAATCCTAACTAATCAAGAATTTAACCTGAAAGGTCTCTGATTGATATTGACTGTAACTGCCCAGTATTTTCTGTTTTGTGTGATGCAGTGGGTGTATCATATTTAATTGAATTTTAATGTGATATATTTTATAACTGGAAGCAAATAATATTCATATACAGTTTTGTTTAAACCTCACAGATATTATAACCCAATAATTAAGTAGATATTACTCAGTTTCATAATGCGACTTGACACAATAACTGATTTAAGAAACAGATGATTCAAAACTGTAAAGATGATATGATCTGATAATTGAGGTAGCTTTTGTCTTCATTCTAGACATCATGTTTTCAGCTTCTTGCCACATTAATTTACTGATGTAAGACAGTCAATGGCAAAGGGAGATGACTGAACCAAGTATAACAAAAAAAATCCTCTTTTTAAAGATAATTTTCCCAGAAAACAAGGAATCACTTTGCCAGGAAACCAGATTAATGTGGAAACATGATGTGTTCTTGTTTTCTAGCTCCATCCATCTGTCTTCTAACTGTTTATCCTCAGGCTCATGGGAGTGTTTTCTAACTGGTTTACTTGCCTTGAGGTCATTTGCAGTTCTGATACTTACATGCAGATGAATCCACACAGAGTATGTTTCCTCCTGTTTATGTCAGGCTTCGGCTCACTGATGTGAAAGTCTCAAAATTAAGACCAGTTTCCACCCATACATCTTCCAAGCACTTACCCTATCTTTGGGGGGGGGGTGGTGGAGCTTATCTTATCCCAGACAGCACAGGACCCAAGACTGTGGTACACACAGGACGGGATTACCCTACGTTCCCATATAAGGCTATTTCAGCCCTGTGTTCTCTCTTTCAAAGCTCTGTGGCTCCTGTCTAAACTTGCACTGCTCTAATGAAGACTTTAGGCGTCTCTCTCAAGACCATATTCTTCACTTTGGGTTTGGATCTTTACCCTTTATGACAGTGCAGCCTGTATGTTCCCACAGTGCTCGGCTGCTGTTTTCCATTCCTCGATGACAATACGTGCACTCTGATAGGACAGCCCGGCTTGTAAGAATGAGCGAGAGGAAGCGGACGGAAATCTGATAGTCACAATTTACACTAAGCCCTCCCCAGGCTCATTCAAAACACTTTACGTAATAAAATACAAAAGATAAAAACATTACATACATGTATGCTGTTTGTCCAAAGCAACATCTAAGTGAAGTCAGTCATTCGCTGGCCAAGGGCCCGATGGCGACACCAACCTACCAATCAGAGGATTTTAGACAGCAACTTTGCAGTCACAGGCACAGAGTCCTAAGTCACGCAGCCACATACCACCTACAGATATCACAAACTCATCCATAGTGACTATTGCCTGGGTATAATGTATTTTCTGGGTACTAAATTCTGCTGATCAAGCACATGTTTTGTAGATACTGGAGGTGAGGAGTTTGCTGTACCAAGCTGGAGAGTGTTAAGTCGCAGTGAGTTTCACTGTTTCTCCTGCTAAACGCAAGATGAAGCCAAATTCCCCCTGGAGAGAGTCGTGTAGCATCATCACATTCCACCATGAGACGAGGTAAAAAAGCACCAATTATGGTCTGGCGATGCGCAGTATGACTAACTTAGTCATTAAGTGAAAACGGTGTTCTGGTCTTAACAGGTTTTCTTAGGGTAGCTGGTTTAATTGTATCAAGGTGCATGACTAGTTAGCCAAATATTTCACATTTCCTGGCTCATGTTTGGTTAGTATGAAGGTATGAATAGAAAGTATGAATGGAACACTGCACGTGGTTTAGGGCAGAACAGTGTTTCGTATTAAGCAGGAAGAGCATGCCGGCTCGACTCCAGCTGCTGATTAGACGATTTAAGCGGGGCGAAAAGCCACGCATTACTCTTAAACCTTCTTTCAGTTAAGAGTTAAAGGAAACAGCACAGCAACAATCTTTGCTCATAAAGTCAGCAAGAGGGCCACGACCTGTAGACACTGGATCTACCCTCGCTGATATCTCATGGCTTCAGCCCTCTGCTAATCTTCTTCTGTGTTTATTTGTCCTTTTCTTGTTTATTTGACCCTCACTCCCACCTCTTTTTTCCCTCTGCTATGAACAAGAAATTCGGAATAATGAGGGACAGATAAAGGTCTATTGTGAGACGGATCTTGTCCATCACTCCTTGCCAAAACGCCAGTGTCCTGCCTTTAAAGTAGCTTTGCATTCTTCATTAATATTGAAGTGTTTTTTAGTTTGTCGTGCATGTATGGATTTTCCACACTGTAGCTTTGCATGGTTACGGTTTACTGTTGTCAATTAATTTCTTGCTACTGTCTATCAATATATAAATGCATTTTCATTGTCTAAATGTCTGTGTTGTGTTACTGTAAACCTGCAATTTCCTTCGGGATTAATAAAGTGTCAATCAATTTACCTATCTATCTATGTATCTATCTATTAATATACGTATATATGCACATATGTGTGTGTGTGTGCATACGTTATGGCGTCGACTTATCACACTAACCGCAGGCCCACTGCGTACACAGGGAGTTGGGGAACATTACCGCATTTTCTGCAGACCTGGAAAACAATGATTTTATGGACATAAACAGACGTATTAGGATGAGTTGCAGTGAAGCATTCAACTTAGCACAAATTGTTCCTCTTTGCCCCAAGGCTCACGTAGCCCCAAACACTGCTCTCTCCTGTTACATGCCCCCGGGCCGTCTTTCGGGATTGTGGGCGGAAAATCCTCACCAGACCCTGTGCCACTAGGAAATCGAGAAACATGCAGATCCGCTTCGGCAGTGAGACGTTTCGCCCTCTTTTGTTCACCCGGAATGGGAGAGATTCGGGCCCAAAGCAGCTGGGACAAAACATGCAACTTAAGCCAAATATCCCTCAGTTTATGTCGGCCGCACTTTGAAAATGTTACTTAGGCAATAGCAAACGTTACGTAGACTCTATTGTAACTAATAGGTGACTTCCTAATGCTCATACGTTGTAGTATAACTACGCTTTTCGTTTTAAAAAATCAAAGCTACTTGTTTGGGTTAGTTATTTAATAAACACACCATAAAGGAGGCGTATTCACTTGCTGCTAAGTCACAGGCTTATATTTTTCTACACCCTGTTATTTTCTGTAACATACCAGACATTCTCACACCTCCTAGAGCCTAATATTTGCTCAGGGACAGGTGAGGGGGTGCGTCTGCTGTTATTTACCTGGGTCAGTCTACTGGATGATTTATGGCTGTCAGGCCCTGAAACGCCTCAAGATCGGTGGGAAGCAGAGGTCAGAGCGTTAACGCCTCACTGGAAAATGCAGAGCCAAGCAACTGAGCCAAAAAAACAAACAAACAAATAAATAAATAAGTCGCTTATCACTTCAGAGACAGCCGATGATCATCCCAAGAGCCTCCCTGCGGATAAATGAAAGGTTATATCACTAGGAAGTTCAGGTGGGAATAATTCAATATATTCCCAGAATGCAACATAAAGCTCCGATTGCACTGCATGATGATCTTTATCTCTTTTGTTTATTGTCCTTCCACACACCAACACAGACACCAAAAGCTTAGAAGAATCCAGTTATTTACAAAACTATCCAAACCACTGGCCAAACCTCTGAAAAATCTTAGTAATTCTGATCAAATGTAATTAAAATGTAATTAATTAGGAGTAAATCTTGTATCTTAAAATCAGTACATTCCATATTATTTTCCTATTTGGAGGCTGATAAGTGTTTTTAAGTGTTTAATGGGTCTTGTTTCACTCTTCAAAAATGAAGAGGAGGGAAACACAGATTTGCTCTGCTTAACGCGCGCAGCAGCCTAACTGCATGTCTGTGGAGTGTAAGGGAAAGCTGGTGCAGCATAGGGATTAAATGCTCACTAAACACACAGCACAGGGGCTAGGATGCGAACCCACAACACCGGGGGGTGTGAGGCCTACCCGCCACCCTGGCCGCTCCCGGATATATAAAGCGGCATGTCATACAGACGAAAGGTTACTGCTTCCCAGGCGGTTTGCATGCGTGTCGGTATCTGAGCTGAGTAAAGGCAGGCGTGTCCAGCGCTACGCCGTGGGCTGGCGATGCAAATGAGAAGCTGAAATGGCTCGGCTGGGCGATGGAGGCAGTATCGGGTTGCGGTGCAGCGGGGCACAAAGCTGGCAAAAGCCTCGCTGCATGTATTTATGAAAGAGGGGAACCGAGTAAGTGGATGAGGACCTTCGCTCCGATCCGGCGGCTGCTGGAAGGTGATGCGTGTCTCAGCATGGAGCTGAAAGACTCGGGAAGCGTCATTCTGAAGTCGTATCTCTCATATGGCCCATCTAGGATATACTTGGCAGAGGACACTTTCTCCTCTCCTGTGTCCCACGGACACTCATCTATTAGCAAGTGAGTGGGGCATTTAAATGCTTGTTTTTTTCTCGTAATGTTTCGTTTCAGAGTCGATCGCGTGGTTAACCTTCACTGTTTAAGCAAATAAATAATTGATTTATTTGATCCCGCACCTGTTGTTTGGCTTCTGTAGCAATGAAAAACGACTTTCGGGGGACGATCGGCAGTGAAAAACTTGATCGGTAAGGATTTTGACAGCGCAGTACAGTTACTCTGTATCGGAATAAACTTTCTGCTTGCAGGTAAACCGGAGTGCGGATTTTAACATCTGGTGACTTTCAAGGGGTTCATACGTATACCTTTTATGAAGCCAACCGCGGAGCCGTCATGAATACCTATGTCAAGCCAGAACGGACAGGCATACGAAAATAAATCTCCACAGACTTATTTTTCTCGCACAGATATGCCTCACATTCAGCCAGCTGTCTCCGGGGCTTTTAAAACACTGAATGCAATGGGACACTTCACTGCAGTTGCTCGGAGGGGGGTAGCATCAGCAAGTTTGCTGTTCAGTTGCATGAGTCATGTCATTATCGGGGTGTAAAAGTTAGCCAGATCTATTGTACCAGGTTCAAAGACTGCTTAGATTAACTGCGTAGCATTAATTTTGATTCACTGTATGCAGTGAAATCATGATCTGATCATTGTATTCACTTTGATTGTAATCCCTTCTCTCTCCTCCCGTCCATCCAAAGTTACAGTCTTGGCTGCGATGTGTTTGCGTCACGTGACTCGTCACTGATTCTTTGATTCCCGTTCAAACCTTTACGCGTCGCACTTTCCTTTGCTCAGCCCTGGTATTTCTGTCTGTTATGAACAGAATCGTGTTCGGCTCCTCTGACAAGGCGACTCACGTGTAGGTTATCTGTGGTATGTAAGCAGGCCAATCTGCCCTCCTTTCTCTCGCATGCTTTGTTTAGACAGTTGTCTTCTGTGTCACGTAGGGGTCCGTTCAGTCACTCAGGGTCACTCAGCAGCTGGGGGCACAAGCACAGGAAAGGATCATGTGAGGGCGGGTAAAATCTGTCTGGGAAGCCATCAGCAGATCTTTTCCTTTATTACAAAGAGTCTTAAAAGGAAACAGGGCATCCGGTGTCAATGTGTACTTTATTATTATTATTATTATTATTATTATTATTATTATTATTATTATTATTATTATCTTCCAGCGACTCTGGTGTCCCACAACAGTCCAAAGACATACAGTTAAGTAAATTGTCATCTTAAATTGGCCATAGTATGAGTGTGTGCATGTGCCCTGAGATGTCCTGGCACCCCCTCCAGGGTGCATTCTGCCTTGTACCCTATGCTGCCTTATACAGGCTCCAGTGGCCTGTACTACGAAGCGGGGTTACTGGCTTATCGGGGTAACTTGTCGGATTTAAGGTACCACAGTTTAAACGGACTTCATATTCGTTCACTTAGATTTTGCCCAGACTACCTTAAAAGTTACCCCAACAAGACAGTAAGCCCGCTTTGTAGTACAGGCCACTGGTCACCAATTAAATTAAAAAAAAAAATTAAAAATCAGTTTTAACAATAATGAAAAATAAGTAAAACAATCATGACATTTTCATACAGGGTATTGCCTTTAAGAAGTACCTGAGGGAAACTTTTTGGTATCAGATCAAATTAGAACAATAGAACAATAGAACAATAGAACACCATGGCTCTGCATTTCTTTGTTTACCACGATAACTCTTGTGTTCACTTACTTACATCAAGTAGTATCTTACACACATTTGGAACAAACTATAAAATCTCTGTGCACTATACTTTATCAACTCAGCTTGCACCTCGCGCAAATAAAGTCTTATATTTCATTTTGCATGCCTACTCAAGATCACAGGAACAGACTGAGTCATTCTGCAAGGGCTGATAAAGAAGGATTTGGGGGCTTATGGGTATTTTTTGTGAGGCTTATTGAGCAATCTTGGGTAATTATAAAAACACTGTGATATTGTCATCAGTTAAAATAAATACTGCCTTTACGGTTTTATTAATAGCCAAGCCCTAAAGTATAGTGCAGTATTGTCAGAAATATGTCTACATATTTCCCTGTATTTGAGGTTTTATATCATACGCAGTGGTATAAAATTGCCTCTTTCTGACACATTAATATTAGTGTTTATAATCGATGGCTAATGGTTGTGATTACAGAGAACATACCCCTTGAGTTTTGTGTTTCACATTTGTCAGTAAAAGATTTGTTCTCTGATAACATGACAATAGGTAGCAATGCACTGACTGCTTCAGCACTTATCTGTGGAACTGGATAATAGGAAGTGTCAAACTGGCTTTGAGTTTGCAAACCAAATTTTCTTTTACGTCGGCTTTGAGATAGTGGCAGGCGCATGTGTCCATGCATATGGGATTGTCTGCCATTCTTCTTTGGTAGAGAACTTTCATTACCATGAGAATGTAGTTTCCTGTTTTGTAACCTCTAATTTCTGATTCTGATCTGTTTTGGACTTTAAAAACCGAGATCTCTATTTATGAGGGGCCCGCAGGATGGTCGTTTACGGCCGGCCTCTCACGTGAGGTGTGTTTGCCAGGCGCGTGCCGGCAGTCTGTCGCGCGCGCTCCGAGGTCACATGCCATGCTGCTCGTACACCTGGGCTTTGCCCTGTAGCATTGCATGTTGCGGCTAGTGAAACATATTCGGAGAATTTTTGGCCACATGTACCATTTCTTGAAATTAATTTGCTTAGCTGAATGGTCATCTACACCCACAGTGATCTTCAGACAAGTCAATAGTTTGGAAGACTTTTATTACAAAGCTGAATAAGGATTATAATATGTTATTTCAGTGTATTGTCCATTGTAATGACCTTCCCTTTTGATAGATGGATAATACATAAAAATGTGTAGCTGATAAGCAATCGCACTTGAACATGGAAACATTAGGTCATAGATAATTATGTAACGTTAGATAAGGTGAAATGTAGCTCTTGTACATTGAGCACTCATGTACATCTTGGCACAGGAACATATTGTGATGCCTGACTCACAGTGAAATTATGGTGCAGAAAATTGACATCATTCAAACACTCAACCGGAAGGACATTATGTAATGTGTGAGGCACCGTAGGAGCCATAGTCCCGTATGTTGATGATACATGGTTGATATGTTTGAAAATTCACACTCATTGTTATATGTCAATGGTCATTGTAGCGGGCTTTAACAATTCAGCTATTAACAGCTAGAACTGGTTCTTATTGTAGCTGTTTGACTATTTAAGGATCGTGCTTACGGAATGCTTTCGTTAATTCACTGATATGCAGCTTTGTTTACAATAGCTCATCGGCTCACCCATAAATGGAAGTGTTACTGGAGAAATCTAGGTTAGTTTACTGAACGCTATTGACCTTCTAACTGTGTATCCTGTAGAGGGTTATGGGAGTCTCTCGCAGCCACCACGGGGACCAAGGCAGGGAACTCCTGCCACAAGGCACACACAAATGGACGTTTAACCACCATTAGTCACCTAACTGCAGGGCTGTGTGTGACATCACAGGCACAGCATCCTAACAGGCTGAGCCACACAGCGCCCCCTAGCTGCGTCAGACTCATATAGAGCAATGCTGGGTATTTTATGGTGCATTCCATTTACCTTTGGATCTGAGTAGAATGCGTTCCATTTGCCACAGAAGTTCAGTACCATGGACCCATATCAAAAAGCAAGATTTTTTGCTTAGCCGGATAACTTTAACCCTTTAATCCGACTATCATGAAATCCAATTCTAGCTCGGTTAATTGTTAGCCATTGTAAGCAATATCAGTTGATAACACATTACGCGCGGTGCTTTACGTATAAACCTCCGTAGCAATACCTCCACGGATAAGTTGGACGGTACAGTGTGTGCGGCTGATTTAATGAGCAGTGTAGTGCAAATTTGCAGAGTAGTGCAATGGAAGAATGTGCAAATGTAAGTAGAAGCTGTTGGTGTCTGGCAACGACCGTTTGGATGTTTCGGAAACTTCTGAACAGACTGTGGAATAGGTCTACACCATGCAGTTTGCACGACAGATGACATGTTTGGTGCACACCTCAGCGATGAGTAGCAGAGGTCGGTTGAAGGCAAGCTGTGATGTTAACCAATAGGAGGCGTCGTGCACTTGTATCGTGTCACGTTGTCCGGCAGCTAGATCGAAACGGAACCAGAGTGAAGCTGTACCAAAACAGAAACATGTGAAAAGAGTTGAGCATGTGGAAGAAACATGAACCTTAACAACTTAACAAAAAGTCTCACCAGCTGAGAAGGTCTTCGTGGGGGAAGTTCATAGGCTACCTGGAGCTAACAGTGTATATCCTATGCAGACTGACACGCTATGTTCATTGGATTATACGCTTGTAACATGTATACACATATTTAAGTCTTTATATCACTCTGACGAGACTGAAAGCCAGTAATGGTGGTGATTATGTAGTCCAAGCTGCATTCCCGCATCGAAGCAGTCGATTGGCAGAGCTAAATGTGGCGATTACGTCAAGGAAGGAGCACCTTGGGTGACTTCCTTGTCTCGTGTCCAACAATGCCGCCCGTCTGCATTCCGGTTGGATTTCCGCCAGGGAGGTGTTACCGTTGCCGTCTTGCTTTTCTGACACTTGTTCCTGAAGTTTCTGTGGATGGCGTTCAGGGGAGCGGGGGTTATGGGGGAGCGATACTATGTAGATCGGCCGCCATGATGGATCAATGTGATGCGGAGAATGTCCTTACCCATGCCTGGCGATCAGACCACTTTTACTCGCTTTAACGAGGGTTTGTTTACCTTGCTAGCTTTTACCTGAAACTTTCCCCCAGAAAGGCTTTAAACCATAGATTAGATTAGATCACATGAACTTTATTGATCCCAGACAGCAGCAAGGAGCGTAGAACAGTGATGCATTTAGTGCGAAACAAGACACATGGTGCAAAGACAGCACACACAGTGCAGCCAAGTGAACAGTGCAAAGATACTAAAAAGTACAAAGAACACAAGTGGGATCCTGAAAAACAGAATATACTGGAATATAAATGAGATGCATAAATATTAAGAAAAAAAATAATAAATTAATGTTTAATTTGGCCTCATTCGGGGGGGGCCCCCCCCCCCCACCAAAAGGAGGCACGAGGAAAGAAACACCACGCGGGGGCG
>JAODLD010000001.1:22239747-22250786 GCA_026781065.1 Mormyrops boulengeri
TTTTCATAAATATTAATTAAAAAATTTATTAATTACTTTTTTTTTTTTCCTCTTTTCCCCCCCCCCCCCCCCAAACAATAAAACCTTTCCACTTATTATCTGACACTCCTGTGTCCTTGTATGTGGTTAAAAAGTGGATATCACAGGGATTTTTAATGTGGGAACATGAGCTGCTTTCTGACATGTTACAGCTGGAGATGGGGAGTGACACAAAGCAAGGAGGCAATATTCACTGACCGTAAAGTAACACTAAATTTACGCACCTGGCCGTATGCAGCTGGTCTTAAAATGCTGCTAACCAGGAAAGTGCTTTTTATTAAAATGACCCTTAATGAATTATTGATTCCTAATGAGTTGCTAATTGTATTTCCTCTCTGAAGTCTGTGATGGGATAAGATCTTATCCAGATAAGTGATTTTTGTGGCTGGATGGGTGGATCTTTATGGAGCTTAATTGTGTTACACCTTAGCTTTCAATGCAAACTCTTTTCAAGCGATAAACCTTTAAATTTTATTCCTCTGCTTTTGGGATTCCTCCCTGGCGCCATGTTAATAACATTGCGTTTCTCATTTAAGACTGTCGATGTGTAATATCACTCAAAAGCGGGGAAAACATGCTAATGCTAACCTGCCCTCCTTTTACTGTCCATGATATGCTAATGCTAACCTGTATGTCCATGACATGCTAATGCTAACCTATTTCTCATTTATTGCCCATGACTGTTTCCTGGAGATGCTAGCCTGGGGGGCTAAAATGGCCTCATTCAGAAGCGTAACTGCTAAAATCCTCCTCTGTCCTCATTACTCAGCTCCATTTAGCTTAATGGGCTTGTCTATCCCTCTGACAATAGGCCCTGTTTTTGTAAACAAACAACCCTTACGGCGTGCTACCCAACAGATTATTGAACCATTTATGCAAAAAATGGTTAATCTGGCTGGCACTGAGGTGTTTTTCTTGATTGATAAGCAGAAAGCCCTTGTCCCACTCATTTACTTGTTCGTTGGAAGCTTTTTCGATTACTGCCATTGTCCAAATGGCTTAACAACAGTAGATTATCGATGGTACTGAACAGCTATTAAAGAAATCTGAAGTTCTAATGGGCCAACTGACTCTCAAATGGCCACCAAGGTGCTCATGATATTTGTATGAAGGGATGGGCCTTTGGAGAGAATCTTTAATTCTGTTTGTCCCATTCTGGTTTCACTTGCATTTCTTATTATTAGAGATTAGAATCTTGCTTACTAGCGGGTTGAAATCCTGTGATCCTCTGATGGGATAAAAGGGCTGAGCGATTCCCTTCCTCGGGGATGAACTCATTTCCCTGCCCTAAGTATCTGTTTTCGCAGAAGTTATTTCCAAAGATGTTCCTGGTATCGATAAGTATTCTCCTTCTTGAAACATATGCCCGAACTACATACTCAGTGGCAAACCTAATCTGTCACCAGGATAGCTTTGTTGAGCTAGAGCGGAGATGTGACTGATCTCTATAAGCTGCTGGTGGAGAAATTGTCGACAAAGTATGTGCAGTTTCCCTTACAGAAACCCCGGGGAAGTGGAACCATCAGAAAGCTGAACTCATCCATCGTCAACAAAAAACAAATCATTATTCATATGACTGTTCATTGTGTTTATTAGTTTTAATTTGTACATTATTTATTACAGTGATGTTTATTACCATTTTTTGGTTACATTTCCTATTTTACTCTTGTTTTTATTTGCACTACTTTGTCACTGTTGTGAGCTTGCACGCAAGTGTTTCATTCACCTGGACTTCCCAAGTGTCAAGTGATGTGACAATTAAAGTGATTTAATTTAAGATGTGGAAGACTGAAAGCCAGCCAGGCCTCCAGAGGGTTATGACTGCTTGGCGTTTCCCTTCTGTCCGCTAGCGTGCAGTTAGATGTCAGCAGATTAATTAAAAGTCATTACTGGGACAGGAATTAACAACCACCATGTGTTGGAGGCAAGCTATTTTGGGCTACAATCCAGTTAGCAGATTATTATTAGAGGGAAAATCCAGGCAATATTTTCTCTCTGGATAATGTCTAATAAATCAGTTACCAATGGACTTTTAATCCCTTATTGAGCAATTGTCCACCTCAAAACTATAGAAGTCTTAGCGCTTAGTTTATTACTCTCCCTTTATACCAGTGTGACAGCTTCTATGGTTCTCACATTATTTGGAATCAGTCCTTTGAGATCCTTCAGCATGGTGCTGCAGATGGCTGAGGGGATACATCACCCTGACCCTTGTAGCCGGTGTTACGTCTCTGAACAAATGCGGTTAGGAGCGTTTAACATGAGGAGTTGTAGCAGTATATGTACCCTGTTGAGGGCAAACGAAAGTACACGAAATGCATCACCTCCTGTTTACAGATGCAAGTCACCTTGCAGATGGCTGCCATTTTTAAATTACATGCAGGACTATTCATTTGAAAGATTTATTTTGGTACCATCTACATTAAGGAGTATTGTTTTTTTCTGGAAAAATACCAAAGGAAAGTCTGAGTGCCGTCATGTATAATGTCAAATTTGGATGCCGGCCAATGGCCTCCAGCTCGTCTGAGCCCTCTGGAGGTAAAATCCGGATGCCGCCTACCCTTCAGTTTGCTCTTATGTCCATTTATCCAAGGATGGTCCCACAGTGGCCTGATGTGCTGACAGGGCACTATGTCAGGATTGCTGGAATTCCCAAGTCGGAATGAGGATTTCCTGTCGGCTGTTAGCCGTCTCCCATTTGGGGGCAAGACGGGGCTTGATTTGGCACATCAATGCCAGGGGTTCTCTCTCTCTCTCTCTCTCTCTCGCCCACTCGCTCACTCTCTTTCTCTACACAAATACTTCTGGTGCATAAAAAAACTACACCAGGACATTCTTAACCATTTGTCAACATAAACACCAACGTAAATCACTACGGTGCGTGATGTGTCTTTCCTGTAAATATAATCGGAATTCTGTCTTTAGTTTCGAGTCGACGTTTTCCTAGCTGTGGAACCTGTTCCTACATTGTTAGGTTTGTTGCTAGGAAATGGTTGGAATGCCAGAAATGGCCTCCTAATGTTTCTGGATTAAACACTCTTGTCACAGTAAAAGGCTTGTACTAGAAGACCCATTACTTCAATTGACTAATCAGATACGGGGGGTTAATGCATTGTTATATAACAACCTTTTTTCGTTTAACTGAGGATTTGTATTTTGTGTTTCCTTAGGCCACTGCTAATACCAGAGTTTTATGGCGGATTTTCACTAAGGACTGTTTGCAATCCTCTGTCAGATAGTTCTCTGCCTGGCATTGAGCGGAAACAGACATAGGTTTGGACTTATTTCCCTGCCCTTAGTCCTCAAGCTTCAAACTTCCACTCATCCACCGTCCAACCCCTTGTGATTAGGGTCATGGGGAGGCCTGAAGCGTGTCTCTGGATGGGATACCACTCCATCACACACACTACACACCATTTGGAGACAACAGTTAGTGTAACTAGAACATGCAAAACTAAAATGTACACAGCTGAGGTGGGGTTGAAACCCTGGCCCCTGTGCAACCCAGGCTGAGAGTAGTCAGTCCCTGAGGGTAAACCCCTTACATTTCAGTGATGTGTTTTCAGAATCCTGACATGTATATGATTTTACTGCAACATGTGACTGATGCTGCTTGTACGTTTTTAACGAAAAATTCCAGATCTTCGAGAACAGAATTTAAATCCCTGCCATGTTACTTCCTTCCTACTGATATCAAGAAATGTATAACCATTACTTATTTATTAATATGTATATTTAATTAGCTAATTACGTACCTGGACTTTTAAAAGATTTCTTGGCGCGTTAGAAATGGTGCGTAGTTATGCTCAAGGAATGGCGAAAGAGGGAATGAAAAAAATGGGAGGGGTGTAGAAAGAGAAAGAGGGAGGGAGAGCTAAAAAGCTGTACACAGGAGATCTGAGCCTCAGAGCCTACGGGCTGGTGGATTTGTGCAACGGGGCAGGATGCCCAGTTTCGGGAAAGGTCCTGGCTCTGTCAGAGGTGATGCGGAACCTCTCTCTGGTTCTCACGCGGCGCTGACGATGTGAGGCGTAGCGGGAGCGTCTGGGTACCATCTGAGTCGTCTCACTTGGCATCGCTGGAATCCCGGGTGAAGGGTAACTCCTCGAGATCTTCTTTTGGCTTTTGACCTTAATTAACTTTGCTTACCAATGGGGCGGTATTCAACTTAGTTGATTTTTAATGTTGGTCAAGTTATACTCTTGTGTTTTCTTAATTTTATTTGTACGTTTGATTTTTGGTTCCTCAGGGGATACCTTTTCCTGACAAGTGTTGCTGTAAAATAAACACTCTGTATAGAGCTTTTAGCTTTATTTTTTGTTCTCATATTGTTTTTGTACAAGTGACTGTACCATATGCCACCCTGGGTCTGCTGTCTCCAAATTGTAACTTTAACATGAGTTGTCAGCGTGTTGATACGTCCTGCTGTGGGTGTGGTGTTTAGGTCATGCTGTGAATGTGGTGTCAGGTCGCAGTCTAAGTGTGCTGCTAAATTGTGCCTGTGAATGCCTTATACCATATGGCGTTTTTCCAGTGCCATACAGGAACTGGAGTCGTACCCGAACCTTACCACAAAGACAGACTAGTTCCAGCTCGGTTCCAGCTTGCTTCGGTTTTCCAGTGCAGGAGTGTCAGCTGGGTAAAGATGTTGCTGGGTTTGGAGGGCGACAATGATGTCAGCCCGAAGAGTTGCTTATTTACTGTTCACATGGTGTACGTCATCATTTACTATGTGCTAACTTCTGCTAGCAAGTCTGTGAGAATCACTATCTTACTTTACCATGAAACACTAGTGGAATCAGTATTTGTTTGCAGAAATTTGCATTATGAATTCATTCCGCTCAGCTGTTCTATAGTATTTTTTTAACAAGATGGTTGGAAATTTTCAAGTTCCGAAATTTCTGAGATCTGGGAATGCATCGATACATGGCAAAGTGTGATACTACTAATAATGAATTATATTCCATGCATATCGATGCATATCACCAGTATCTCCCTGCAATTTGACCAATCAGATGGTGTGGGCGCAACCAGCTAGGTTTAGTCCCGCTTTTGATGCTGCTGGTAAGCAGGGCCATGTCAGCATGGGTACGGCTCAGGAACGACTCGGTTCCTGGTAGCAGTGGAAAAGCACCATTACTCCCCTTGTCTTTGAACTCTGTCCTATTTGTATGGTGATGGACCAAATGCTCCAGCAATACAGTGCACTCCCTCGAGTTTCTGTACTGGATAAGTGACTGGAGGATGCATGAATGAACTGAAAGCATAATCTGATTAAATCTTCCCGATTTGCATTAGACTCAAACATGAGTTAGTATTCTTACATGTCTTGACAGAGTTCAGTCCTACCTATGAACTATGGGGGCATCCTTATGACAAGCAGATGTTTAATCAGCTCCATGGGTCCAGTCAGGGGGAGCACTTTTACACAGTATCGGTTAGCATAGTGCCACACAGAACGCTGGGTGCAAGAGTATGTTGGTAGTCGGTGCCCCGCCAGAGGTGGACTCATCTGCCCAATGCGTCAAACTGTACAGGCTTGTCCTTCCACAAGTGTCCCTCAGAGTTCTCCATTTCAGAACCAGTCCTCAGGTGGAGTGAGTTTGAGGAAGTGTGTTGTGTATACCTTTATGGAGCAAATTAGGTTTTTTGCAACTGAAACTACCATTGATCACCCCCTCACCCCTCTCCCCCATGCATTTTAGTAACAGATGGCAGGCATCAGCCAATCGTGGTTGAATCTCATGTATGTTGAGAGCCTTCACTTAATGACAAGGTGGATTGACTTCAGTGTGCACTCAGGATGACTCTTTCTTGGAATATTCCACAGTCATTCACCCGACACTTCCTTAGGTTTATCTTGAACAGAGCAGGAATGTGCTATAATGCAAGAGTGCCCCTGTCATAAATAGCATTGCCCAAACGTGTACGCCATGACGTTTTCATTCTGGCTGGATCAGCATGTGGAGACGTCTCTTTCGTTTTTTGATTTGCCCTCTTACAGTCTCTTTCTCATAAGGCAGAGTTCATTTGCTCAATGGCCACTATGCATTGGTCACTGGTGTTGGCAGCGTGTCCTGATTCTGAGTAAAAAGCCAAAAGAGAAAAACACATAAATTAAAGGCTGAAGACACAAAAAGATTGATGCAGCTTTTGGAAGCAGTGATCTCTGCTTTTTATATCTCTGGGCAAGATTAGAGAGGGCCGTGTTTATTCATAAATGCGGTGGTCACGTGACCTGGGGAGCACGGTGGATCAATCTGACTCGCGCAGAAAGGAATTCCCCTCATCGTTCCCACCAGTGTCCTCCCTAAGTAGTAGAAGGCCTTTACAGGCACTTCACATTTCAACAGTCATATTTAAGAAGCAAGCAGGAGAGCTCCCCTTTAATTAGATTCTAAAGGGTAGTTTGATGGAAATTCAGCATAAACGCATATATTATTTACTCTAATACAAATATTTAATCTTATTTTCTGGTGTGTTTCTGAGTTTTGTACAAGTATATAAATACTGCTACATAATCAGGAACACAACTGCTAGATCCAAATACCATGAATGTGTGTTTTCCAGTCTTCTGACAGGCGGAGATGTTTCCCGGTGGTGATAGAGGGTTATGTAAAGAAAGCACAGCTGTTCAGTTTAATGGAGTTTTCTTTCGGAGTAAAAAACACTGGTCTTTAGTGACTGGTCAACACTGATTCAGAATTGCAGTCTGATGATGGTCAGTTCTGAATTGATTTGACATTTTGTTAACAGGTTTATGAAAAATGCTGACAATAAACTTCACTTTTTAACTTTCATACTTTGATTTTAGGTTAAATTATAATGTATTTGCTCTTCTGGGTGACCTGGTAGTCGGTCATCATGGAGTCTCTGCATGAAGAGGGGTAGGGGGTAATGCTGTAGCAATCAGCTGTTCCTCACCTCCTGTTAGAGGTCCCATTAAAAAACGGAAAGCTGCTGATGTTATCTGCTGGGTTCAGTCCAAATGGATATGGGCGGATCGGCCTGGAGGCCCCATGCTGTAAAGCGCCAGCAGCTTCCCGCTCTCCTGTGATGGTCAGCTGTCCAAAAACACGAGGCGTGACGTTCGCTTTACCAGGGTCCCTTCAACACTGTCAGCTAAATGACCTAGAAGCCAGGACATAATATTCAAAGGACGAATCGCAGTTGTCACATGCGGGGGGGCTATTTAAATCATGGAAATGCAAATTTTAATAATTCCCGGGCAAGGCATGGTCTCAGAGTGTGTGTGGGGTGTGATTATCTGTGTGTGTATGGGGGTGGTGTGTGACTCTCTTGTCCCTGTAATCAGTAGGTTGCTGGTTCAAATCCCAGGGTGACTTTTTTTTTTTCCCTTAAGGCCCTTGAGCAAGACCCTTAACCCCCAGCTGCAGGGATTGTCTGACACCGGCTCTGTTTAATTATACAAGTAGCGGAATCACTCACAAACTCTGACAAGGATGAGTGGCTGAAAAAAGCATGGATCTGATGTTTTGTATGAAGTATAAGTAAATATATCTGCAATTATTTTTAATTACAATGGAGCACTTTTTAAATATCATCCAGGCTGCCACAAATATAGATGTTAGATTACTGTTGAGTAGAGAGATATTAGTCACTGTACAGGAATGTGGATTAACGGATTATTGGTGTCACTTTGAAGTGGGATCACAGTTGTGCTCTGCAGGATTGATTGGTTTGCACAGTGAGATCTCTGGCCTGAGGCTCACCTGGGCTTGGGCCCTTTATTCTGCGGTAATTCTGTGTGTGTGCACCTTTCGTTAAAGGCGAGAACTCTGAGAATCCCCCTTTCATCTCACTACCGCTTTCTGTGGAGTTGTTTTCAGAAAGTCGAGGTTCATCAGAAACACAGGCTAGAGTTTTTCTTTTGTGTTTTTTTTCCCCGTTTACCGTCGTAGATCTAAACGCTCCTTCATTGGCCTGATAAAAGCTTCGGCGTGAGGGAGATTAGTAGGAGGGTGGCTTGGTAACTGCTCGCCGTGTCGAGGGATTACGTGCTTGGAAACCACACTACACAGAAGCTCAGTAGGACTTTTGTATAAAGGGTTTGTGCAAGATGTGGAGAGTCGTGGAGGTTCTGGGCAGGGCTGAAGTCATCTGACAAGACCTTTCCTTCACTTGACGTCAGTTTCCGATGATAAGAAACATTTTTCTGATTGCTGCCCAACTGTGATAGACTCAACCGTGTGGCCCCAAATGTGACGTCCATTTTGTATCCCTGTATCTTCACCCTGGTGCTGAAGCTCCTCCGTTGTGTCCATGTTCTTACTGCCCTGGTTGAGGGCACAGAAACAAGCAGGATGTCCAGAAATTTCCTGAATGTTCGGTGAGGGCCGACCCCCTGACCCGGTACTGCTGTGCTCCCCAGGAAGGTGTGCTGCCTGGGTACGACGAGGATGACTTCTGAGGAGGCGAGACGTGCGTCCCCTCGAAGGTGCTCCGCCTCCTCACAGGATGCCCCGCCTCCTGTGGAGTGCTTCTCGATGGAGGACTACTGGAGCGAGAGGAAGAGCATTGAGGAGGAGGGCAGTCAGGGAGGGAACGTGTCGCCATTGGAGAGGCGAAGCATGGATGGTATGTGCATGGGGTTCAGCAGGGGAAATGAGCCTGGGGGGCCCAGGCCTGTGGTGGGCAAGCCAGTAATGCCATGAATCACTCACTACAGAGGGGCCAACCTTATTATTAGGTAATAATATAATTTGAATTGGTGAGTGACAGGGGAGGGGGCACTCCGGGGGCCAGTTAACGTTCTGCTGGGGGCATTGCCCCAGTGGCCCCTCCCCTGTACAAACTGCTGCTACTTATATTTAGCTCAGGCTGTTATCTAAAGCGAAGTACCAAGCATACAGGGAAAAACTAAATACTGTGTGCTACTATGAAATGTATGAGCCGGTGATGACTGACATGTTGGTGAGCTGTACCAGTGCACAGTGAAGTGTGACTGGGATTTAAATTAGAGTTTTAGAACAGGCTTTTTCACGGACACCTATGCCGTGAGTGATGGGAGGGTCCTCTCTTTCGGCTTTCTTTCAGAGGCTGAGATGGAGGAGGCGTGGCTGAAGGACGTGGGGCTGTCTACACTGGTGTCCGACATCCCCGGGGACCCCGAAGTGTCCGCAGAGGCGCTGCTGTCCACGCTAACGCGCTCGCAGGCGGCCCTCGTCAAGAAGCGCATGGACAACTACACGCAGACTTTGCACAACCGCAACAGGCAGTGTGTGCGGCACGTGCGGGACGTGTTTCCTGGTGTGGTAAGTGGGCTAGGCGGAGCCTCAACCATAACAATGCTTCTATAGAAGGTACTGGATGGATACCCCAACACACCCATGTAAAGCGCCTTGGGGTGCTATATAGAAATGAATTGATTTGAATCAGGAGGCATCTCTAAATTATCCGTGGTTTGAGCATGTGTGTGAGTCCTGTGATGGTCTGGCATCCTGTCCAAAGCTTTCCCCCTACCCTGTGTCCTCTGTGGCCTGGGATCGGCTCTTGCCCCCCTAATGATCTTATATTGGATGAACTGCCTGGGGATGGGTGGCTGGATGGATGGAATTCAGTGATGTCATCTCATCTGTCACACCAAAAGGGAAGCACGGACCAAGGAAGCAGGAGAAGGATTTATTGGGGGAACAGTACGGAACATGCAGCAGTACAAAGGGTAGACATCAGACAGAACTGGGGAAGGACCAACAGGGAAGCACTTAAATACATGGACTCAGTTAGACAAGACTAGAAGCAACAACAGGGATTCCACACGTGGTTAACGAAGGGGCGTGGCACACAGGAGGAGCGGCACGATCGGGACATGACATCATCTGGGTCCGTGCTTATCGTATGATTTAAGGCGGTGTTTCTCAGCTGGTGGATCGCAGGATCATTCTCAGTGGATCATGAAGTGTGTGGTTTTAAAAAAAGATACTTTTGCCATTTTCAGCTCCCCCAATGACTATGTTATAATGTGGGTCTTCAGGCTAAGCCAGTTAAGCATCACTGATCTAAGGAGAGGTAAGAGAATGATTTACAGGAGTAAATATAAACAGCTACCCTTGTATTTCAGTTCATCTAACTGGCCTGGGAGTGTAAAGATTTGATAAATCGATGGAGGCACTGAGCACAGTTGGACATCCACTCTGTGGCTTTCAAACAGGGACGGTTTCCGCTAACTGTGTTCAGTACTATATTTATGTTTGTTCTTGTAATGCAGCTCTTGCTTGAATATTTATATTAATAACTCAGTTGCGTTCTTTGGTATCGTTTGGTGTCATTTGGCGAGATGTTTAGCTGTACGCAGTAGGTGCAAATGTCTGATCCTGTCTGAGCACATTCTGAGCAGAATGGCAACATGGTTTGGCTTGAGATAGTGATGCTCGCCGATGTCCAGTGATGCTCGCCGATGCCCAGTGATGCTCGCTGATGCCCAGTGATGCTCGCCGATGTCCAGTGATGCTTGCCGATGCCCAATGATGCTCGCCGATGCCTAGTGATACTCGCCGATGCTCAGTGATGCTCACTGATGCTCGATTAGGTGATAACACTGAAACCTTGTCCTCCTGCCGGTCTCCTCAGCCCCCTGACCTCCCCATCTGTGATTCCTTTACATAGTTCTGCACTGAAGGTTTTAGTGAAAGCTCTGAGGTTACCTTCATGGGGAAGGAGTAAGGGTCCACTGGAGGCCGGAGGGATGGTGACGAGCTCGGGAATGACAGCAAGGGCTTCGGGGGGCTTGCCTTGTTACGGCCGTGTCCAATCAGACTAGACCTTTGTCGCCGAGGGTGAAATGTCATGTATGAACCCTGGCTGTGATGTCACACGGTGAGCAGTGACGACATCCCAGGATGGACATTTAGCTTCACTGACAGAGGTCTGCAGAAAAGCCCAGCAGTCCATGGCCGTCACTCTTCGGGGGGGTTCCCCTGGGTCGGGGTAGCAAAGAACACTTTACGCCTGGAAACCATTGAGTATCGCTTAGGCCTTTT
>JAODLD010000001.1:22250886-22280890 GCA_026781065.1 Mormyrops boulengeri
CCCCCCCCCCCCCCCCCCCCCCCCCCCCCCCCCCCCCCCCCCCCCCCCCCCCCCCCCCCCCCCCCCCCCCCCTTCCAAGGAACTTTATCTCAGTTACACACACACACACACACACACACACGCACTAAGAGGAGTGACTAAACCAGTGACGCATTCCTAACCTAACATCCTGAAATGGGGAGCACTTTGGGAATCTAATATAACGAAAAGCTGGATAATAAAAGTACTTAATCTCTCCGCTGCGCCAGTAAATGACTGTTAAGTCCCACCCCCTCCATCACCCCAGGCTGCGCTGAAGGCGGTCGTCCTATGAGATCCTCAAATGTCTTTTGCCGTAGTTATATTAATGTAAAGGGCATAAAGGCAAATTGGTTAATCAGTAATAGATCTGTGGAAATGCAGCTGTAAAAGGTAACACATAGTGGGCATTAAATAACAAGTATTATGACACAGGTCAAGGTCCTGCTAATAAAAGTTACATTAGAATGCCTCTATTGGCTGCCATTTGCCCTTTAATGGGAAATTACCTTGGTACGCATGCATGGAAAACAGAACAACTTGCTTAAGGTAATGATTACTTAATCAAGCTATGAACCATTGTTTACAGCCCTCCAGCATTTACTGCCAGATTACCTATCGCAGCTTTGAAGGTCGGCTAAATTAGCTAGATAGCTGATGGGCTATGAGCCTAGTGAGGGGGAAAGCAAATATTACAAGGGTGCTGGGTGATTTTATGCAGGGTGCACATCCATCCTATCAGGTGCTTCCTGCCCGTGGTGTGTGACGCTGCTTGTGTGTCAGTTTCCTCCAGTCCTGTTATCAGTTAATAAATATGGCTGCCACACCCCTCTGTAGTGCCCATGATGCCAGGTGACATCACCGTGCCAGCCCACTCGACCGAAGAACTGAAATTAATGACACCCGGCATACCCTCAAGCTGAGAGTCCGGTTATGAATTTATTTCCACCGACAAAGAAACAGACTTTCCAGGTCTGGTAGTTTCCCCGAAGTTTGTCCTCAGGAAGTGTGATCGCTTAGGCCAGCAGCTGAACGTTGCAGGAGAGTAATACCGAACAATTGGATAGCCGCTTTACGCACCTTCACGGTGGGATTCGCTTCACGGGCCGTGCTGATGAATTTCAGAGGGAGAAATAGCGAGGAAGAGAAGCCGCCGTCGAGTTCCTGGGTCAGAAAGGTAAAGCGTAGCTTACGAAGCGGGGAGACATCGTCGTGTGTGTAACTGAGATAAAGTTCCTTGGAAGACCCCCCCCGCCCGAAGAGTGACGGCCATGGACTGCTGGGCTTTTCTGCAGACCTCTGTCAGTGACGCGCTCTCACCTCAGACGCGTGCTCGCTGTGTCAGCTTCGTTCTACTTTCAGCTTCCCCCTGAAGCACAGACTCCGATAAACAGCTGGCGAAACACTTTTGTTATCTGAATTGGGGGAATGTTTTTTGAAGTTGAAGTTCAGATCGACCCGCATGAGGCTGAAAACTGATCCTCTTTGAAGTTTTTTCTTATTATTTTTTTAAATCTTGCCCCTCAACGGGGTGGCATCATGTCCTCGGTCCCTGCCTTATGTTCCCAGGGAAAGCCCCCAGTCTTCCTGTAACACTCTACCCGCCCCACATTCAAATCTGCCCCTTGGGGACCAGCCCTGCTGTACTCCATGACCTGGGTGCATGGATTTTCAATCCCCCACAGACATGTCGCCTATCCTTCTGAAAAGTTGCTGTAAGACTGGATCCAGTTGCAGTGGTGACTGGTATCATGTGACAGTGGGCTGGGAAGATGGAATGGGAGATTTTATTTGAGGAACAGAAGTGGAGATGGGCTTGAAGAAATGGCAGAGAGGAAAAGCGAACGCGAGAGCCAGCCATCTCTGTTTTGGTGCTGGATTCCTGCGCGGCGGATGGGCAGGGTGTTAATCAGCTGAGCTGGTTGTGTCATCAAGAAGAGACAGAAGAAAAATATCATTTATTGGCACTGAGACTGCTGTACATGAATGAGCTGGTCACCTGACCTCGCCCCACCCTAAGATGCCCGTGAACCTTGCCCTACAACCACATTATTACACACTAAAACCAAAATAATACTGCCTTTACTCACCGCAAGGTTAAAAATATCCCTCTTACAACATCCGGGCCATCCCGTGACTGAGCTCTAGAAACTATAAGAGATGCCTTACTGTTTATGTTAATGACTCAGTATTGGGAGTTCAGCTCTGTGTTCATTCTTATTAAACTTCTCATTATGCGGATGCCTTTCCTGACAGCTTGCTCGCTGACAGCAAGGCTGCAGATGAATTTATTAAGTCATCTTCATTCACAAAAAAGATTACTTTATACCATGAGGCTTGTAATTAAAGAGGCACGCACTGAGCCACTGCGCCTCCCTTTAATCGGAAACCTCGATGCCTTATTTGCTCTTTGCAGCCTGGACGCGACCCTGAGGTTGCCGAGGCGCCGTCCCCTAAGCCCCAAGTCCCGCCCAAGCTTCCTGTTTGGATGCCCGTCCGAGGTGGTGAGTCTCCCGGTCTGACCACCTCTCCCACAGGCGTGGGAAAAGTATTCTTGGTCATCACCTCTTACACAGACACAGACTCCCCCCACCCCACAAGAATTATTTGCATTTCTTTGTAGGTCTAATTTTGTGGGAGGGGAACCTGTCCATACCAGTCAACCCCTGTATTTTATACTCATGCTGGCTCTGATTTATGTATAATATATTTTTCTATATTTTATTTACACATATCCCAAATGTTTTATACTGTTTATACCCCACATGCTTATCTCTGTCTGTATATTTATTTGTTTATTTATTAATGCAGTAGAGTCTCGCTTATCCGACATAAACGGGCTGGCAGAACGCCGGATAAGCGAAAATGTCGGATAATGGGAGGTGTTAAGACAAACCTATTAAACATCAAACTGTGTTATAATTTTACACATCATGAACCTAATAATCATGTTTTACAACAAAACAACAGAAACTGTACAGTCTGGGTAGCTAATTAGCTGCGGTAGAGTCGGGAGCAACAAAAAATAGATGACGTTCACGCTCGCAACTTGCAGTTCTTGTTGCCGATTGATGCGTTTTTTTTGTTTATTTTTTTGCGGTGGGACGTCGGATAATATGGAATGTCGGATCAGCGAGACTCTACTGTAGTACATTTTCTGTTTTTGTCTTCGTGTTATTGTTTTGCTTCGTGTTTTTGCCTTGACGATGTTTAAATTGCATAGATGTACAACAGTCAAAACCACTGGCGTGTGCTACTTGTGCCTAGTGAATAAAATAGGATTCTGATCCTGATACTTCCTTTCATCCACCTTCTGCCGCAGGGGAAGGCCGGGCATCCATCACCCAGCAGAGAGCAGAGACCCTTTCGTTCGAGCAGCCGTACTCTGATGCAGCTGCCGCGCATAAGAAAGACAGGGAGTGCAGGGAGTGCCGGGCCCTCAGAAATGTCAGCGGAGAGATGCTGGTGCGTCCCCTTCTCCGAGCCTGGTTCACTCCTTCCGCCAAAACCAATGCAGGCTCCTTCAGAAGATCCACTTTGTAGTGTTTCAGAAATGGACGCACTGAAATGCTTCTCTCATCTCTGTCTGCGCTGAAGAAGTTTCAGTCCCCCAGACCTAAGCTGGGCCTGACGGACGTGCAGGACCTGTCATCGGAGGACATGACGAAAATCGGGTGCATCGCTTTGATCGAGCTCTCAACCTTCTACGACTGCCTGGGCATCGAGCTAAAGGAGAACCGCACGTTGATTCGCCACAAGACCGGTCGAGGTTGGGCAGAAATTCTTTTTCCTTCCCCTTCTCTTGTGTTGGGCTGCTCTGTCTCCACCATCAGTGTTTGTGAACTTACCATTCTAACTTGTTTCTATGCAGAAAGTGGAATTTTTGGAGTTTCCCTAGTAACACTACTGGAAAATGACCGAAAGATTTTACCTGGTTCCAGGGTTCCACTTGTTTTCAGAAAGGTAAAACAGTTTAAGTAACATTTACCAAAAGTGGCTCTCAGAGTTTGAGCTTGTTTGTTTGTTTGTGGTTATTCATTCTTGGAATGTATGATCTCAGATGTGGAACGTTTGCCATTCTGAGTGATTCGATGCTGTGATTCAGCTGTACACGAAGGTGGTTGGGCGGGTATCTTCAGCTCTTTCACCGGGGTTGGCCATCGCTGTCTCGATGTACCTCGCGTCATGGGTCAGTTCGTCAGACTTGATGACAGCTAATCTCATCCTTCCTAAAGGAGGCTTGTGAATCATGGTATTCCTGTCTCCCAGAAAGGCTGAAACCTACAAATATTAGCTACCCCCCAAACAGCCTCCAGCAACCTTGGACATTGTTCAGAAGTGATTGCTGTTGGTTTTGCCAGATGGGTGAAACAAGAGGGATTGAGTACTTTTATCCTTGGGGTCGTGATGTGTGTCAGTACATCCAGATGCTGTCTGGCCAAATAAGGCATTCCTTGGTATAATATGAACATTTCCTGGATAGGGCTGCATGAGTTTTGCTGGTAATCATGGTAATTCATTACTAAGCAGACATACATGCATCTCTGCATACCTACTTACGGTTTTATTGTTCTGGCTTTACTGGAGAGCTTTTTGTTAAATATAGTATCAGTTAAAAGTCTGGACACACCTGCTTTTGATGCAATTGTCTCTGTTTTAGCTATCTTATCTTATTCAGCTTATGATGAGGCAATCAATTAATGCATCAAATATTGTAATGACCAAGAGAAGTGTTCAACATCTCAAAAGCGTTTCAGATTTTTGACTCTTCAAAATAGCTCCCTTTTGCTTCGATGACAGCATTGCCACCTGGAATATTTCTCCAACAGTCCTGAAGGAGTTTCCTCAAGTTCTGTGCACAAATGAGCTACCTTACTCTTACTCTTCGATTAAGCTCATCCCAAACCAGCTGTATTGAGTTTACGTCAGAGGATTGCGGGGCCCAGGTCACCTCTCTCAGGGCTCCATCTCTTTCCTTGTTCACAAGATAATACTTATTACATAACCTTGAGTGTGCTTACGGGATAAAATGTTTTCTGTAGTTGCTGTTTCTGCAGCCTGTGTGGCAGTCTAGCATTTTGCCCCGGAAGTGTCCTTTTGACACCGTATGTGGTTTGCGGAGGAAAGCCCCAAAAGGGCTTTTAGGGGAACATGTCAGACGAGCGCTCGCAGCTGCTTGATAGATTCGTGCCCCTCATCATTTGCCCAAAATGGGAGCAGAGCTAAGAAATCCTATCTAGGTCAGGTTGATATTGGTCGCTGGTGAAGGGAGCAGAGAGGAAGTGACTGAGATTCATGCTTCCTGTCGCCGCTGGGCCAGCAGGTGACGTCGAGGTAAACAATGATGGCCGAACAACTTGCCTTTCAGAAAGAGACAAATGGGTGGAGTTAGGGAGCCGAGAAAGGCTGCAGTCTTACTTTGTCTCTGCATCTGAATGAGGGACTTTGAGTCTCAGCGCTATCAGGACGCAGGAAACCTGTCCTTGAGGTGTCTGTAGGGCTGAAGCTGTAGTTTATAAGAACTCCCTGAGCTGAATAGTACAATTACAAGTATATTGTCTCCATTGTAAAGTGTCCTTGAGTGTGAGAAGGGCGCTATATAAGTAAAACATTATTATTATTATTATTGTCTATATTTGTAGGCATTTCAAGCATTTGGGGCTATTTCAGTCCATTTTTCATGATTCTTTAGTATGCTATGAGATCACATTGAATTTCAAATTATTTTAAAAGAATGTCTTATTTTAAATAATAGTGTTTCTCTTAAGAAGCATGTAGTTTGCATTTCTGTATAACACAATGAGCTAAAACGAGGTCAGTGATTAGATTAGCAAATATTCTGTGGCACGCTGCTGGTACAGGCATTGTGTTGTGCTGTGCGGTGAAGATGGTAAGAATATAAATTGAACTTGTTCCAGAGAGTGTATTTTGCATCCAACATAATGCGTGTTATGTCTTTGCACAGCTGCTGTCCAAACTGGAGCAGACCGGACTGCAGACGGAGGGCATCTTGAGAATCCCGGGGTCTGTTACTAGGGTAAAGGTAAGACCGGGCGTGACGGTGGAAGCTGAGTAACCCAACAACGGAGATGACGTTCATTCGACTCTGCAGATCAGCATTCTGACACATGCGAGTTCCTCAAAACCTCCATAACGTGTCAATGTGTTCAGACCCCCCATATAAAAGAGTTTACAAGATCATATGAAGTCTATTCTCACTCCAGAAACACTGTACTTTATATTACAAGTACAGACAGATGATTTCACGATCGCTGGCTGAACGCTGCTCTAACATAGCTTAGGTGTCAAGTATCGCAACGTGACACCATTTCTCAGCATTAGCCTTAGCTGCATGCCTGTGGTCCGGTTAGCCTTACCAGGCTAACACTGAAATGAAGTGGCAGGCTACAGTAAATAAAATCCCCAGGGGTCTTGGGGACTCCAAGTGTTAAAGGTTCCACAGATTTCCGCTTACTCCCTTCCTGGGATAGACAGGAATCCTCAATCCGGGGTAAAGCCAGGACGTCCGTGTGTCCCAGCTCCATTTGCTCTTTTTGAAGAGCTGTTCCACAGTTTGCCTTCTACCTTTTAGAGCATGCCCATCAAAGACATACAGCGGATTCGGTTCTTGTGGTGGTTTCTGCCTATGGCGGATCGCCACGGTAACTCACTCCTCCCATTTGGCCGTTGGCAGCACCTGAGGCAAGAGCTGGAGGCCAGTTTCTATGAGGATCGCTTTGACTGGGAGCAGGTGCGCCAGAATGACGCCGCGGGCCTGCTCAAGACATTCATCCGGGAGCTTCCATGCCCCCTGCTCACCCAGCGGTACCTGCCGACCTTCACCTCCGTGCTGAGTGAGTCCTGGTTCTGTGGTCCTATAAAACGCTCTACGCTATGGTCCTGTATGCCTCTTCTTCTTAACCTCACCTCAAGGGTGCCAGTCTTGTTGGGTTCATAAAAGCCTTGGTAATCTTCTAAGAGCCCATTGACGTGTGCTGAATGTAACATTGACTGGACTTTCTACCTGTCGCTCTGGTTGTCAGATATCTCATCGCCAAGGCATCAAATTCAAGCCCTTCACCTCCTCATCATGCTGCTGCCCGAATCCCACCGAGACACCTTGAAGGTAACGTTCTGCTAAACCCGCAGGACTTGCAGTCCAACATCTCCAGTCCCTGTTGTCAATTGACAATGAATATATATATATCACACTCTGAATTCCCGAATTCACTTGGCTGTGGAATACGTTTAAGTTCTGGAAAATGCCCAAGAACCCAAAATCTGCAGATTATTGTTATCTAAAGCATAGCATTAAACACGCAGCATAGGTTATTTGAAAATGAACGAGCTTCAGGAGGTTGGAAAAACAAGTCTGACCAGCAAATCTTCCGCATTGTGAAAACCTGGAAAGATGACAATGCGTTTTTCCCTTGTTAGACGCATTATTCAGCGGTAACTGCACCAGTCTGTGTCGTGCCTCTGTATAGAAACACAAAGTAATTGGTTGTCACTCATGGCTTGGTGTCAGAATTGGTGTCACAGATGCAGAGCTGTATAAAGAAACGCTTCATGCAAAGAAGGCAACATTTATAATTAACATATCATTAATATCTTTGGCATCTAGGACAGAAATATCAACAGTATATTAAGGGCTTTAAAATTAAAATGTGATGTAGGTATCTGATGATCCACTGTTAATCTATATTCATCATTCTGTTGATCTGCTGGCTATATTTTTATCCTGTATAACCACTGGGTATGTACACTAGTTCATGACTTCTTACCTCCATTTTGTATAGCTTTGTTATAGTTATAGTTGTGGTTATGCATGGAGAAGTGTGTCACGTGTGTTTAAACTTGTTTTTTGGTTTTACCATAACTTTGGATGAGGTTGTTCTCACATGATTTACTTAATAATATTTCTCCTGCTCTCTCATCCATCGGGAAAATACCGTTGGCAGCCTGGTGGTGTAGGAGTGGAGATGAAGGTCGATCCTGTTTCTTTTTCCTAAGGCTTTACTGGAGTTTCTGAGGAAGGTGGTGGCGCATGAGGAGAGGAACCGCATGAGCCTGTGGAACGTCTCCATGATTGTGGCACCCAACCTCTTCATCTACCGGGGGAAGACGGGCAGGCCGGAGGAGATCCAGGGGGCAGCTGAGGAGGCCTACCTGGTGCGACTCCTCATTACTCACCAGGACCTCCTCTGGACGGTGAGCTGTCCCCTCAGACTGAAAACAAATCTACCAAGCAACGTGACACAAAGAACCACAAAGGGCCAAATCCATTTTTCCTGAATATTCTTTTAAACCAAAAAGAAAATCATAAAAATCGAGCGGCGGTTTTCTCTTCCCAGGTCCCCTGCTTTTTAATTGGTCATGTAAGACAGTTAAATGAAGCTTCTATGAACAGGAAGACCATGTCCTCTGAGAAGTACAAGAAGAAGCTTCTCAGAAGGCGACAGCCGGAGCGTAACAAAGGAGACAGAAGCGAAGTATGGAACTGGCCAATTTCTAAATGCCTTTAGTCCCACCCACACACAACTTGATAGCGTTTAACACCACAAGGCTAGTGTGTGATCCTGAATGGACGTGCATTTGGAGTCATGGCCCAAAACACTGAAGAATTACTCTGGCTTGTGTCCACAGCTCACCGACTTTCGGGATGGGGTGATTCGGGTACACGCGCCCCAGCACGCAAAGGTTTCCATGGCGATACGGCTGGACAGCGAGACGAAGGCGAGGGACGTCGTCGCCCGCTTTCACTCTGAAACCAGGTCAGGAGAGGGGCTGCCTGTGTCATTGTTACCGGGCCTCTTGCTCCCATGTGTCACCACATGTGAGCCCTCAGGTTCTCTCCTGAAATTTCCTTCATCTTCACTCCAGCAGAGGTTCGCGAACCGCCAGCCGAAGACATAGAGCCTATTTGTTTGAAGTTGGAGGAAATATAGGTATGAAATTAGTAAGCATTTTTGCTTTTGATGCTTTGGGAATCAATTCATTAGCGCTGCAACTGATTAGCACTTTGTCATCCATTCCCAGGCTGAGTGTTTTATCATTTTTTTTCCAGGTGAACGCTGCTTAGATCCTGAGACGTATCTCCTCGACTTGCACCATGTGAATCCCAACTGCGAGTGGATATTAAAGCCTCGGACAGCGTGACAGCTTGTTGCTGCAGGAAATAACAGGTTTAACCAAAAGCAATGGGGGAAAATAGCCCTCTTTTGCCCTCTGCTGGACATTCTCGAGACTACAAGTCAGGGTGACTTAGGTTTCAACCGGTGGTACGCAGATGCGGGATGAGTCGGCTGCACCTCAGACACCACAGCTGGAGCTGAAAGATGAGCTGCAGCTATTGGGAAAAATATCTGCTCGGAAGCCACTTACCTGCAGACCACTGTATTTCTACAGACATTGTCACATGTACTCAAGTGCAGGATAAACTTGAGATAAATTCAAACCATTTTGATAATGAACTTCAAAAAATTTTGCCAGAAAAATACAAGCCATCTGCCAGAATGCTCAGCTTGTGAAATTTCAGCTAAATGTCTCACAAGAAGGGCACTTCTGTAAAGACTTTACAGGTCTGGTGACTTTTTGCCAATGGAAATGTAGCTGGACTATAATTTGTGTATATAAAAATATGTATATGATTAATTTATCCCACCTTTTGTATAGTTTAATGATGCATAAACACTATGAAGTCTTGGGGAAAGCCTTAAGGTTTCCCCGAAGGTGTTTACAGGGCCTGGTTTAAGTGAACCTGGCAGGATATATCCGATGTCAGCATCTGGAGTTGCTTATGCTCTGAGGCCCGGAAGCCTAGTCAGTTTCTCCCTTGCAGGCAGAGGTGTCTCTGATTGAAGGCCCGATGGTCAGTGCCACGCCGATGGTGGCTCTGGTAGCGACGAAAGCCACATCCGAAACGGACTCTGCAGTGACAGGCAGCCCCCCGGATGTGAAAGACGATACTGGGGTGTTGGTTAGCATTCTCCACAGCAATGGTGTATTTCCCACCCCTCTATAGTCCATCAGTGCTATGGAAATTCAGCTCTCCTGGGACCGAAAATGCTGAATGTATGGCATTGGGTTTCGAAACATACTGCTGTTATATGAGGAAAGGTCCACTTCCGGTCTCCATGTCAAAGGAAAGATCCACTTCCTGTCAAACACTTATATGCATGTATACAGAAACACTGAATGTCTGTTCTCCATTGTTTTGTATATGTTCCTGTTTTGATTGATTGCTGTTTACCACAGGAAAGAAATTTGTGTTTCCCTTGGCATGACCGTTTTATGAAATATATTATTAACCTTATTTCCACGTTATTGACACTGGCTAGTTCAGATTTTGCCTTTTCACCTTTCCTGATGCACCTCCATAATCTGTATTTTTGACACAACGAGAAGAGAGAACTCCTTGACCAATGTGAACATCGCCTGATTTTGGAGCATGACTGTTATTCCCTGACACTTTTTTTAGTACAGATGTGCAACACTGAGACTCTCGGTGTGGACAAGACAGCTGCTTTCCATGTTTATAAACAGCTGCAGCACACATGGGATCAGGGATTTTACCCACAGTGGCAATTTAAGTAAATAATTGACACGGCCCACAAACCTCCGCTTTGCTTATTGTGTCCATGGAGAGCAGACACTGTTGCCTAAGATGAGGGATATGAATAACAGCGTGAGTAATTTAATGTCGTAATCTATCACTAGTTAGTATATGGCTGGCCACTAACATCACACCCAGCGATCCTATACTTTGATTGACAGGCGTGTATTTTCCTTACCTCATGGGAGAGAGGAAGAAGGCTGAGGATGATTAAAGATGACTCATAGAAATGTACAAAGAAATTACAGATACAGACTCCGGAAGAAGATTTTATGTTTATTTTTAATTTAATTTTTCTCCTCCATACCTAAATGTACCATTTTTTGTTTGTTGGTGTGTTATAATGTAATTTTGGCACTAATATTACCTTCAGTGAATCTTTTCCCTCAATAGATGATGTATTTTTTGCCAAACTCAGTTTTTATCATTTCATGTGTTTATGAACAAATAAACTGTATATAAAGGATGCACGATTTAAGAAGGCACACATATTTTTGGGGGCCTCTTCCTGCCTTGACATCTTCATGCACTACTTCACTAAGGGGGTGATGTTGGCAATCCGGGACAGGAATAGGGGACGATCCCACGGAGAATGAAGGCCTTGCTGAAGTCCAGCTTTCGGACTTGGGCGCCCTTTGTGAGACGGATGTTAGCCATGCAGCCCTTAAAGGGAGCCCTGGTGGTCAGGCAGCTCTGCGTCACTCCGGCTGGGGGGGGGGGACGGACATTGAGAGAGACCCTTAAAATGTCCCTGTGTAATTTACTGTAGCCGGCAGGTAAAATAATGTCCCCAGGTAACCATGACGATGTACAGACATTCAGCCTACAGGTCCACCAGCATGCCCCAAACTGTAAAGCAAAAGTTGCCCCCTACTGATGACAATGTTTGTGAATTTGCCAGAAAGCATTAGGACTATTATGCATGCATATATAAATAAAAGATATATCAATGTGGCATGAATAGTATGAGAGATAGGAGCGAAAACATGTTTTCAGAGGACAAAAATGGACTGCTGGATCCAGGAGGGTATTGGATAAAACAGGGGAGCTGCAGCTGGAAAGTGAGTAAGCATAGTGACAGGTGAGGAGGAGGAGGGAAGCTACATACCAGGAAACCCCCCCACGTAGACGGGGTTGCTGGAGTCCACCGAGGTGGCTCGGAGATGCGGGTTCTCGCTGTGCACGGTGACGCCGTCCACCGTCAGACTCACGCCATGCTTGGTCTTATTGGCCGTCACCGTGTGCCAATGGCCGTCGCAGAGCTGGCCGGGCTCCTCCGGGTCGTAGGCAACGGAGATGAGGCCCGCCCCGTTATTCACGTGGAACCTGACCTGCAGGTGCCAACATGAGTGGGGTATGTGCATTTCGGGGGGGGGGGGGGTTTCCAAGATTTTTGTTTAAGGTAGGGGGAATAAAAGGGGCCATAATTTATACAAAGGGGCCAAACTTCTCATTAGCCAATGATATGCTTTGAATGGGTGAGTAACAGGGGAAGGGGCACTCCAGCGGCCAATCAGCTTTCAGCGGGAGCCGATACCCCAGTAGCCCCACCCCTGTATATGCCTCTGCTGGATTTTAATTACAATAAAGTCAGTCAATAAGCCTTCCTTAAAAAACAGAAGTGCTAATCTATGCCTGTGTGAGATACTGTAGTCATTGTGTTGCTTCCATGCATAACATGCACATACTATATGCATGCATTTGATGCGAGTTCTTGCTGTGCAAGGTCTCCAGAGCTCCTAAGTAGATCAGCCCTGCTTCTCAGGTACAGCTTACGCATCACTGGACTTCAAAAGCTGCCAAGCTCGTTTTGTTCTATGCTGGGAACATCTGATCCCACCAAAGGGATGAAGGGTTAGTATTTTAATGTCTGAGACTGCGCCTTGGTGTTTGCACTTCCCAGCTAAACTCTCCTACAAGGCAAACACACTAGTCTTTAAATTATTTGAATTATTTATTGCATGGGTGGTTCAGTGGTCAACACTAATGTCTCACACCAGGAGTTCTGGGGGTATACCTCCCACCTCCACTGTGTGTGTGGGTCAGATAAACATTACATTGCGTGGATCAAATGTCCTCACGACCTGATAAAAACCTGTTGTTTTGACATTGACAATTTTTTAGGTTCCATAAACAGTGAAATTCAGTTATAAAAATCTGTGACTGAATTCAAAATGCCAAAATACCTGTATTTTGTTTGGTTACTCATGGTTAAGGTTAGGGCTATTTAGGGGTTAAGGTCGTCATTGTTGAGATTAGGGTTTTGCCCATAGAAATGATTGGATGGTCCCCACAAAGATATGGATACAATCCTGTGTGTGTGTGTGTGAGTGATTTATGCATCACACCCCCAATTTCTGGGACTGGCTGACCCTGCATTCTGAATTGTACATCACTTAAAAGCATACGCCAAGGAAATATAATGTGTATGTGCCCTATGATGGACTGGCATCCCATCCAGCGTGTCCCCCTCATTGCCCCCTCATTGCCCCCTCATTGCCCCCTCATTGCCCCCTGGGTTGGGCTCTGTGTCCCTTGGGCACCTAACTAGGATAAGTGGCTGGAAGACAGATGGATCTGTCACATTAAAATTTCAGAATGCACTTACCAGGACCCCTTGTTCTAAACGTATAAATGCAAAATTCATATCTCTGTATGCTTGGTGCTACACAGGATGGTCATGGCGATTCTGGTGGTACCACCTGTGGTGGACACGGCTCCCATGCCTCTGCCGTGACTCTGACCTGTCCGTCGATCAGCTCCAGCCCAATGGCGTCCGCCTTGGTGCTGCTGACTCCGAGCAGAACGCCGTCGAGGGCCATGGTGCGGAACTTCAGGTCCACCTTGACATTCATGCCCACCTTGTAGCCTTCCTTAGCTGGGGAGGGACACGACACGGTGTACCCCATCCATCACTGGCCTGCTAAGGTGGCACATGCTACCATTAAAGCCCCTATGAAAGTCAGGTTTCCTGGGTCTTACCGAAAGCTGCAAATCCACTACCATGCAAGAAGGTTCCCTTCTGGACAAGAGAGAAGCATCCCGAGGTGGAATAGGACGCAATGGGCTTTTCCATGTCCAGGGGGACCCTGTTCAGGGTCACTCCTCTCACGCAGCCAGCGATGCTGTGGGTCACCTGTCAAATTAAACACCCACAGATGGATGTCAATGCAAGAGTGTCCCTTGTCATAAAATGAACCATCCCCAGCTGTATTTCAGTGCTGGGGGGGCGGGGGTCACCTGTCAAAATTAACTTGTTTATATAGTAAAATCAGCTCCACCTTCTAGTGCTTGAACATCTGTGTGGAACATCCATGTCTTGTGCATATTTTTCTGCAGTTTCCTCCCACAGTCCAAAGACGTGCACTCTAACCGAGCTATAAAAATACTGCGTGTGTGTGACCAACAGTGGTGGGCTCATTTTGTGTTCGGGTTGTTCCTTAAAGACAGATGCAGGACCATGGTAACCCTGACTTGGAAAGAACTTACTGAAACCAGACAAAATATGAATGAAAATCAGGCTCCTTCTTTTCGGCATGACTGCATCACAGAGAGCTGAGAGGTCGCTCTTACATTTCCAATGTTCTTGGCTTTGTAGTTCGGTGGCAAGCCTCCCAGGTACAGTTTGCCCCTCACATCCAAATTGTTGGTCTTCCCCTTGGCCTGCACTGTGGCAGACTCCTGGCCGTCAACGCTGATCTTCAGACTCCTCTTCCCAAAGTCTGCTTTGATCTATAACCAGGGGGTTAACGCATCGGCAGGGGAAGATGTTTGAGCTCAGAGTGTTTAAAGGTGTAACAACCAACAGAAGTTCTTTTGCATCATTACTTAACACTCCTCTGACCAATCAGGTTCAGGAATTCAACAGTGCCATGGTATAAAGCGGAGCTCATAATGTTGCCTCTGCAAGATAATTAATAATTAACATAATTAACATAACACGTTTTTTTTTATGAAAACTGTAGGCAGGGCACACTGCAGTACAGAATTCTGACACTGCATTACCACCAACAGCTAGAGGGGGTGAAGCACTCAGCAGCCCCACTTTCAGCATTCTTGGGTTCATGGACATGAAAACAGCTCTTTATGGGTATCAAGCCACAAAGTGATTCAGCTGCCTTTATCTTGAATTCAGCAGTCCAGATTTTATGAGGTAGAGCGTCTTCTGGAAAAGGCCACTCACCGCATGCCACTGGCCGTCATCGACGTGCTCGGGAAGGCTGACGGTGGCTGCATTCCTGCCAAGGTTGCAGGTGAAAAAGAGCTGCCCCTCCCACAGCTGCAGCGTGGCATAGTCTGTCTGGGTGGGGGCCGCCATGTGGAAGAGCAGGCCGCTGGAAGCGAAGGTGCGCAGGGAGAGCTCCAGAGAGAAGCTATACGGACATTCACAACGTCACCTCCTTGGTTCTCGTGTACCGTGACAATTCCTTGTTTTTCAGCACTGAGCTTATCTTAGAATGTCTCCCGTGTGTAACCATAGATCTCTGAATGCTGCTAAAATTCGGGAATATTGATATATTAAAATATATTCTGTGATTGACATAACTGGTACTCAAGTTCACTTTTCGAGTTCACTATGCATTTACACTGTTATGACAAGAAAATAAAACATATTTAAAAATGTATATCACAAATGCTTACTTGAATACCAGTAATGTTAGTCCCTGAATATATATCATATAGCCAAAGTAAAATTAATGATACTAGCCATCCATCCATCCTCCATAACTACTTATGCAGTGGAGCGTCTTTTTGCGATAATAAAAATAATTATTATTATAATAATAATGTGTTCCAAACTTTCATAATTGTCGTGAGGAGCAGGCGTGTTCTGGCATGTTCCGATGGAAGGCGGCGAACTGACCCGGCCCGAACAGCTTGCTCGCTAATGTTGAGGGTCATGTGACTGTGCCTCGATAAGCCGAACTGGTAGGCACCAAGGATACTTTCTGTCTGGTCTGCTATGGCACACTGGTAAGGGCGATAAGAAAAGACAGAGCCGCCAGCTTTGATACGGCTCTTCACTTTGATTTGGGGGGGGGGGGACACCCTTCTTCACAGCCCTGCTTTGATCTGGGGTGGTGGGGCCATCTTTTGAAGCCTCATTTAAAATTCCTCAGGACCACAGGAAGCTCTTGCCATCATGTAACACACACTGTTTCCCTTTCACTCCCCTGGCGTTTTCCGGTACATGGGGGGTGGTGTCACAGGAGTCATTCATACTCGTATTTGGCGATAGCTTTGCAGCAAATGCGTATAACTGGATTTTTAAGCATCATCATAAAACCGCAGAAGAGGGTTGTCGAGTCACTGATGTAGGATGGCTTAAGACAAAGAGATGGCTTTGACATAATTAGGATGCAATTACAGTGAAATTGCCAACATTGGTGATGACTCAGTTGACTCTAATTACTGTGATAGAGGCATGATAGAGAACTTGAGGTTCAGACCAGTCATGACGTTATTTAGCACAGCAGGCCTGGTTTTCCCAGAGACTGGAGGGCTTACTGTGGCATCGCTCAGGGTGGGTGTGGGGGGGGTCACAGAAGCAGGTGGGGTCTGGGTGGGCTCAGCCGTAGTCTCATCCGGCAGGTCCAGCATACAGGTCATTTCTATGCCCTGATGCTGCAGCGCGCTGGAGAAGTTCAGGAGCCTTTGATGGAAAGAACAGATGGAGCAGGATGAGCAGCAGGATCATGACCAAACACCCCGTCAAATCAATTCCTGATATCACATAAATGAGAGCCATTGATATGTCAAGTTAAACTGTGAAACAGGTTATAGAACACTCTAATTTTAGTGAATATTTCACTTATTTGAATTTAATGGCATTATTCAAACGGCTGGAAATCTGGATATTGGCTGAAATTCAGCTGCCTGAAAACAAAAGCACGGTTATCTTCAGGGCCAGAAACAATATGATTGTGATTTTTTTTAACTGTTATGCCATCCCTCAACCTCAAATTCAGTCCAGAGCTGAGCACGGCCACAAGCGCCTTACACGGAGTCCACGGCCAAGTCGCTGATGCAGCCGTAGAAGGAGTCGAGGACCCCAAGGGATCCGGCAGCCATCCCTGGAGGAAGCCCGCCCACGTAAAACACGGACTGGCTCAGGGTTTCATCCTCGGATGATGGGCCCAAGGTCACAGTGTCCTGACTGTCCTCATCCACAAGTAACGTCACTGTCCTGCAAACAAACACAAAACTGGGTGAGCTATGATAAACCCCCACAATACATTTCTGCCGTGACAAACTATCTGCCTTTGGACAGAAGTGTCTGAATAATAAATGTTAATTCGATGTGGTCAACAAGGCAAAGAAACAGGAAATACATTATGTCCACTTCCTGCCAGGGTGATCTGGTGAATCTCTGTGTTTCAGCAATGGCAGCGGCTTTTAGGGGATGGGATCTCTCCCACAAACCTGTTTTGCCACTGGAGGATAAGGGAGTGTTTCTGGCCATCGCCGAAGGTCCCGGTCCTCGACTGTAACACAACCTTATATATGTCTCCCTCACCCGCACTCACGTGCGCCTCCAGCTGGCCGGACACCAGCGCGACAGCCAGAAAAGGCTGTGACACAGACACAAAGAGGCGCCATTCTTCTTCTGAAGGTCATGTGATCACAGTGATGTAATAACGAAGGCTGGGGTTGCCGAAGTTGTAGCGTACCTGGTTGTTCTGCCGGCGTCTTCGTCTCTCGGCCTCAGTGAAGACCGCCAGAATGAGACCATTATCACTGTGTGTGGAAAAGGTGGCCATTACCTCGGCCTGTGGGAGCAGTGTCAAAGCAGGAAGCTCCAGAAAGCCCCCCCTTCGGACTGTGACACTATGGATAGGCTAAGGAACAAAGGGCCTTGGCATTACATTGGGTAGCCTAAACTACTTCACCCAGACTTTTGGTTATGAGATGCTCTTCCCCCAAATGCAAAATAAAACAGGTGGTCTACCTCTAAAACACATCCTTTTGTCACACCGTGAGCATTATCTAGCAGGTCGAAGTTTGTACGACTGATCTCCACGTCTTTGATGCATCCAGTGAACGATCTTGTACTGGGCAGCAATCTTGAAAACAGACAGATAAAAGCTTCACTGGAAGCTGCAGTGATACTTTTTAGAGGGTTTAGCAAATTCATATAGTACAGTATGTACCCTCCAGTGAAGACCCCTTCTTGGTAGCCACTCTGAATCTCCTTTGTGAAACGGTAAATATATACCGCAGCATTGCTGTATAGAGTGGAAAAACTGCCAAAATGTCTTCATGAAACTAGTGAGGAACATGAAATGAAATACAAAATCAAACTAAAAGTAGCTCTGGTTCACTAGACACTGTGGTCTCCTTCAAACCTGCAACCAGGACAATGCTTACAAGGCTGATCTGATTTCAGGAAGCCCGCCAATGTAGATGGGGTCATGTTCTGAGCGGTTCAGGTCAGAATCCGTGCCAAGAGACTGGCCCTCCAATTCCTCTGTATTGCTAGGGTCACTGGTGTCTATTACCGTCAGCAGACCTAAAGGAGGCAAAAATATGCATGGATTGGAGATGATGACATGCTTAAAGACGATGTTCTCTTGGACTACCCTAAGACTCTCAGTGCTTATCAAACTCAAGTCAACCTCAAGTTAGGGACCACCTCAAAAATATGTTTAAGAAGATTACATTTTGTGGGAGTATTATGTCCATGTGGCAATGTGGCAAGCAGGACTTTGGAAAAGAAAAGCCAAACCATTATGTTTATCCCTATGAAGGGTGACTTGGTGCCATTTGCCAGTGTTGTAGGGCTTGGTGGTGCTGAGGATGAGCGGCCCTTCTCCAAGTTCAATGGTCAGTTGTACTCTTCCATCGATAAGCTGAATGGCCAAAAAGTCTTTCTAAAAAAATGAGAGAATGCATTAATAATATGCTCTAAATTAGTCATTTTCGTGTGACAACTTGGGGACGCACCACGGTGTCCGAGGCCACGTAAATAAGCAGGCCGTTTGGAGAGAAGGTCTTGAAGTGCATGACTATGTGGGTTGCTGAGGAGCGAAGCGATTTTTGCACCACAGCATACGCGCTGCCATCAAACTGAAAAGAGGCTTCTTCTTCTTCATGCAGACTGGCACATCATACGGAGAAAGGGGACACAAGCGGTACGTTAGCGCTACACTGCAACACATATCTGTCAGGCGACAGGTCTTCTGTTGTTTTTAAAGGGTCACCATTGACACCAGTGCCCTGAGAGGTGTATCAACATGCACGGATTTAAGAAGCATCTTTATCGAGGCGCTGCCCACTGTTCACACACCCGGGGCAGTGATTCTGAAACCCAGAGATAGAGAGAGCAGTGGCTTTGATAGCCTGCCTTAAGCCCTGTACTGCCCTGGACAAACTGCAGATCATTGCAATCCAAAGATATACAGTACTGTGCAAAAGTCTCAGGCAGTCAAAGGAAATGTTTGAAGCTATTCATCTGAGTAGTAAATATATATTTGCCCAGGACAAAAAACACAATTTAACCTTAGAATGTATGCATATCAGTAACAATAACAGTAATTTCTTCTGTTCTCCAAAAAGTTAGATGGTTAGATGACCACACCACTTCAGTTCCCAAACCTCTCCTCAGGGGCACCTCAGCCATTGTATGTGTTTGCTACATTTTATCACAAGCTCACTCAATTAATTAATTTAAATAGTTTAAAAAATCAGTGAGGTACTGATTAGCCATAAAAGGTGTGCTTGTGGTCAAATTAAAAATATATGGGTGTATTGGATGGTTGCTGTAAATACTGGGGTCATTTCAGGAAATGGTTACGCTCACACATTTTGACAGATATAATAAGCAAAGTTTTACACCTGCAGGAAGATCATTTAAGTATCATTTTCTATGACCGCCTAAGACTTTTGCACGGTTTTTCAAAACAGACACATCTTGCTTTGGACGCCCCAGGCTTTGGGATGTTTTTGGATCGAATTTGACCCCTTAACAAATACAAACACGGTCTATGAACCTAGAGGTGAAGGATAATTCCCGCTCGAGATAGAGGGTTTCACTCTCCTATCCATACAGAAAATGACAGTGACAGACTGGCGGATGAGGATTTTTTCCGCTAAAAGTACCTTGTGAAACAGCCCTGGCATTTCCCATGTCTCTCCGTGTAGTTCCACAGTCCGACGTTCTTGCCGTTGATCCAGGTCCCAGCCATACAGCCACTAAAGTCAGTTGCCTCCACAGCCTCAGATTTCTGTTCAGCGGGAAAAGAAAAAACACAATGAGAACCTTATGAATGGTGTCCCTCAGAGGCGCTGCAGAGGCCCAGTGATCTGATCTGACCTTGATCTGGCTACCAAGTCCCCCGACAAATATCAGGGTGGACTCATCCACTTCAAGCACCACGGAGGGGCCAGGAGACGAGGCCTCCACAGCGGGTCTCAGGTCCGACTGCAGGTCCCAAACGTTCAGGGAGCCACGTCGTCCAAACCTGCAGATGACGCATGCAATGCACCATCAAACACTGCACACACATTTTAAGAGATTTAGGAAAAAAAACATAGCTTTACCATAAGATTATTAATCACTTTGTATTGTTGAGTGCATACTTGTTAACCTTAATGTAACAGGTTTGTAAATAAGACTGAAGGCTTAATTCTTTCAATCAGGGAAATAATTGACAGCGTTTAGATGGTGATGTGGAAGGAAGCCCTCCACCCAGTGAAGCAGGAAAAATCATACGGCCCTTTTTTTAAAGCCCCTGTAGACTGTCAGGAGGAGGAGAGTCGCTGTTCTTGAAGACTTTTATCTGCTTCATTAATATGATGATTTGGAGCGATTAGCCACACTTAGCATTTTAGGTTTTGATGAAAATCCTGACATACTGTATAAAAATAAAAGAAGATAATTAAAATGTGTCTAAATGTTAAATTCTGACCTTCTTGCATGTATCCGGTACCACTTATCGTTGTCAATTTGGAGGTCAGGATACTCCAGTTTAGCATGTCCAGAGCCCACATCCCAGAGGAAGGACACCATCCCACCACGCGTCTCCACCGCCAGGAAGTCATCCTAGGTAACACGCCACTCTCAGTTTGCTACGACTGCATCTGTCTGCAGCAGCAGCACACGTGGACCATTGCAACGTGCAATTTTCTTATTCACATGGCGAATGCTGAAAGCTGGCCGGAGTTATATTGATTCGGGAAATGGACCTCAGAATTGTGAACCCATTGAACCAAGGAAAATCGACACCATTTACTGCAAGTTTAATTTCTTTCTTGTTAGGGAGCTAGTCATTTTAAAGGGATCACAGCTATCAAGTTACAGTAAAGAAGATTTGATCCAGGACTGACTATAGAATTAGCATGGGGGGAGGGCTGGAGCCTAACAGAGGCAACACTATGGGGGTACAGCCTGGGGGGGGTTACTAGTCCATTGCCATCTACATAGATACATACACTACAGACAATTTGGAGACTCCAGTTAGCAAAACGCTATGTCTTTGTACTGAGAGGAAATCCACACAACATGGGGAGAACATACAAACTGCACATTAGTGTGAGATGGAATTTGAACCACCATCCATAAAGCCCTATTTATTCTCCCTTTTATGAAAATTAAATATTACAGTATGCCAACAGTTCATGTTGCTTGTCTGAGACCTGGCAAACAGCCGCCTCACCCCCAGAGCACTGGCCCTTCGTTGGCACACACGGCCATCCGTGCACCAGTCACCGTCCAGCAGCCCTAACATTTTCCTCACTCACACTGGAGTTGCTGCCCATGTAGAAGAGAAGGTTGTCTGCCTCGCTGGTCTTCACGGTCAGGGTCAGGGTGTTGAGGTTGCTGGAGGACAGCTCAGGCTTGTAGGCGCGCACGCAGTCTTGGTCTGCCAACATGGACACTTTAATCTGCACAAGAAATGGCAGGGGGCCGCTGCAGTGACGGGAAGGCCAACATTTTCCACGTCAAGTCGCAAGTGAGTTTCAGCCATTTGTTTAAACGCCAAATATACAGGACGACTAATGTGCAGCATTTTGTGGCTATGTTATAAAATGAGAAAAATAATAATAGCAGCAAGACATAACCAAGAGCTGGAGATTTGAAGGTGACAAGAAGTTCCATTTATTTATGTATCAGGTCTAATCATCCTTGTAATTAAATTCACAGGTAACCAGTTATTCTCGTTATAGATAGTAATATACTTGACTGATCTGGTTATTTATACAAATTATTTGTACTTCTACACCACTGGTAATTAAATCACAAGTATATATATGACTCTGAACCATTCTAACTATTGATGTATGGTCATCCGAAGTTCAGAGTTAGGCCTACACCAATGGTCAGGAGACGGCTCACACGTAACTACAGCCGTTGATCCAGTTACCAAATGGCAGGTTTCATGTTTGTGTTTTTTTGTTTCATGTTTCACTAAAACTTTCGCTAATCTTCACACTAAACAACATTTTGGCCCAGGCTTTAAATCCTGCACTTTCCAGACCCAGGATGGATTCTTTGTATTATTTGATGGGACTGTGAACCTTCCAATTGTAAACTTTGAAGATGGCTGAGAGCTCATTTGATTTTTCGTGGGTATGGGAGTGGGGGGCAGGGTTACACTGACCGTGCTGGCCTGCTTGCGTGCCTGCTTGATTAATTCTCGGATTTCAGACAAGTTCCGGCTCAGATGCTCGCCCAGAGTCCTGAGGGGCTTGAGGCGATCCGAGAGATGCTGAACCCGGGCCTCCACCTCTCCAAACACAGACTCCATGACCTTCACTTTGAGAAGATGAGACTTTTAGCATGAACAGCATCCATGACATGTCGGCACATAGACAAGGCGCAGCTACCCGGCTCACCGGTCTCTTGGGAAACACTGAGCAAGCTTTCTGTGGCCTCAGTGTCCTCATTGGCCTGAGCTGCCAAGATGGAGGACTCCTCCAGCTCTTGGCTAAGGTTCTGGAGCAGCTGCAGCGTGGACTGCATGGAGGCATTAGCCATAGACACCAGCCCCTCGGACTCAAGGATCTTCTGACTGGTCACTACGGAGACAGCAGATCAGTGGAGAGTGCAACTAGAGTGAGAACTCCTCAGCCAAAAAGTTCCCATTAGAAGTAGCACACATGATGATTGGTGTATTGTGTTGCCCCAACAGAAATGAATAACCTCAAATGCCACACTATATACTACGGTATTTTTAAAAGTGGTTTCTAATTCTGTATCTAAACACAATACTCTTTAAACCCTGGACAACATTATTAAAAATGGGGGCATATCCCCTTCAGACTGAGATTAGAAAGTCATCATCCAGATAACTCCATTGATGCCCAAGGGAAAATTAAAGTAAATAGGCAGTACGTAAAGAACTAAGACAACATCAGAACTCAGACTTGTGCCCAGTGAGTCATAGTGATCATAGGTTATACAGCCTTCTGTCCTGGCATGTGCCTTTCCTTACGCTTGGGCTTTCGGGCATCCATTCACTCTGATCACACTGAAGGTGCTCAGTAATGGCTCCTCCCAAGGGTGCTATGGATATATACTCTTACCCTCGCTGATGGTCAAGGGCTTGGGCAGCTGGCTGGGGATGCTGTGGATCCGTTCTTGGATTGAGTCGAGCTCCTGACTCCTTTCAGTGATATTCATAGAGAGGTCTACGGAGAAAACGGGTTTGTACATAGGACCATTGAGCTTTTGCCAATAAGGTCAATTCAGGTTCAAAGGTACAACAGCAAGGCTGTTCTTGAAGCCTCTATACTTCTGGTTCATGTCCTTAACAATCATGCCACCAGGCTACCATTAGTCATGCAACATTCCTTATCATGACACCATGTCCCACGACTCACCGACAACAGGACTTTTCAGTGCGACACCCTCTGCCCAGATCATTTGACTGCGTTGCATAGCCTCAACGCTCTGGTTTCTCACGGAGTCGTCCACCAAGGGTGCCTGGAAAACGATGATGTCATAAAACAGCCACCTTCTCCAACAGTGGTGTATCACAGAGAACAAACTTCCACAAAACAGAGGATGGTGAAAAAGACATCATAGGGTAACCAAAATTGGTCAGTATGTCAGCTTAAGAACAGATAAGTAATTGGAACTGATGTGTGCAATATCGTTTTTGCTGCTAGACTTAACTATGATAAATCAAAGATCATCCAGATGAAAGAACACTCCTCCTACACTCCAGGCTGGTAATCAACTTACTGTTTTTTCCCACTCCCACTTGTTCCTGTGGGATGACTGGACACCGGAGGTGTCAATTTCAGGTCCAGACGTAAAAATCCAGACCAGGATTTTGTTTCAACCAACCACTTGAGTACTATTTGACTGCGACTCTTTACCCTCAGCTGGTTGGTTGAAACAAAATCCTGGTCTGGATTTTTACCTTTTGGACCTGAAATTGACACCTCTGCTGGACACAGCAAAGATAAGTTCACTTAACTGGAACCGTGTCCAGCCATCCACCTGTTACAAATTGAGATGTTCATCCCCCTCAGGTCTGGGAGATGGGGGCTTTATTCCAAAGCAAATGCTCTCATCTACGCATGGTCATCCTCAACTTGAGTAGTGCTGATTCTTAGCCTCTCTTATTTGCGTGTTGAGTTGAGCATTTCTTCTTCTATTTACATGTGCTTATTAGATGTTCCCAGTTTTCCTCATACAGTATAAAGACACTCTGGTAACACTTCACACTAACTGCATCTTCATAATGCATTCAGAGAACATTAAGTGCACCTTCCATTCTGAAAGTGCACTGAATGTTCTATGTAGGCATTACAGTATGAAGGTACAGTTACTATAATACACTTTAAATTAATGGATTCAGTCTCTGAATTATCCACATGGGATGGGTGCGTACACTGAAATGGACTTGGGTCCATCCTGGGTATTCCCCCACCCTGAGCCCTGTGCTTCCTGGGATACACTCAGCATCACGGAGATCCTGCCCCAGACAAGCAGCTATGCAAGATGGTCTGTGGGAGACCGCAGAAATGAAACAGAAATACAGCAGCGTGCTGACTCACCATCTTGTCAGCCAGCTCTGCCAGGTTCTCCGCTTCCTGTATGTCCCGGAAGATTTTGAAGTTAACAAAGAGGGCGTTGATTGCATCCAGGGAAGAATTCTTTGTGGTCAGTAAAACTCTGGAATGAACGAACGTGTTAACACGTTACAGCAAACGGTTATGCTTTTATAGATGTTCATATTACACTAAATATTCATTGATTGTTTACTTTTCAGTTCCATTTTGGTTAATGATCAGCTATGTTCGTTGAAAAATATAAATGAATGAAAAAGTCAATCCAGTGTTGTTATTGATCAATATAATAAACAATATTTATCATGAATAAATAATGAGTATCTGATTTAAATCTCCAATGACATGTTGATGATGTGAGAAAGTCCCACGCACGGAGCTTATGATCTGGGGACGGAGCACATACGTGTGCAGTACGAGGGCCTTGTCCTGCAGCAGCTGTGTGTGATCCTCCACTTCAGACACCAATTCTGGAACATTCTCCAAGCGAGTCGCCAGTGTGCTCACTCGCTCTTTTAAAGCTTTGCTCTCAGCCCTGAGCTGATCCTGGATGTCCGAAAGCTGCCAGGACACACCAGCAGCAAACTCTTACCCTTTAAAGTGTAGCAATAAATACTATCCAAGTTCAGCTACTGCCTCAAAGTCAACTGAAGCATTTATATAGCAAAACCCCATCATAAACCTCAATTTCTTGAAAAGTAACCTACACCCTGAAGCTCCAACCCCATGCAGGGAACCTGCTCTCAGACCCTTGTTTAAGGTACATGAGATGTAAAATATCCAGCTATGTAAAAATGTAAAAGCCCCCCAGAGTTCAAGGACATCAGTTGGTGTCTCTAAAGTGAGTGCGTTTGCATGTGTGTGTGTGACCTTAGATGGACACTACACTGGACATGTTTTTTCGATTGCACAGTAATATGCCATAAGTTTCGACTTCTTGACTTAGTGATAGTTATTTTCTTTTTTAAGCATCTGCATTTGCATGACAGGCCCAACTTACAACTCGAGCAGTGGCTGTACTGTCCAACGTGTTGTTAATATCAGCTACGAGATCCCAGGCCTCCGCCAGCTGCGTCTTGGCCACATCTACCAGGACACCAACGCTCTGTTTTCGCTCCTGACATCGGGAGAGACACGGTTAAACACAATGTGAAGGTTGGCGCTCACTTGCAATCCAGTGAGGTGCTACACGCTGATACAATATGCACAGTCTAAATCACAAAGGATAGGAGCTTCTGTAGGCCAATAGCCGGACCTTAAGCCTCCAGTGAATACAAATCAGGAGGGAACATCTATGAAATTGCACTGGTATGAGTGTGAACAGATAAACAAATCAGCACAACAACAGGAACTGGAGAGACGGAGAGCGTGGGCCAGGAGACTGACATGGAACTTGTCCAGGTTGGCAGAGACAGGGCCCAACAGCTGGAGGGTGTGGCTGATCTCAGACCGGATAAGCAGCAGCTGCTCCTGGGCCCTCTGTAGCTGTACATCCTTCTGTGATAGTTTGAGGCTGACCGACTTGACCAGTGCTTCCATTTCCTGCCAGGGTGTGTGGAAATCCCTCTGAATCATCCAATGGAGCCCAATTGCGGCCCTGCGCAGGGTTCAGACACAGTTTTTTTAGATGGGTTGCTAGGTTTCTCTTTGGCCTGGACACTGTCACAATACACCTTTTGGGACCATTTCATCATCTGTATATGCAGGCCGTTGGACATCCAGATATGGAATCTTGAAAGGTGAGCGGTGCAAACTGACCCGAGAGCATCGGAGGCCCTGGTTCGGCAAGTGCTCAGGTTGACTTTGCTCATGGCCCCCACCATTGGTGGTATCAGCTCCATCAGCTGGGTGGTGTTAACATCTTGCAGGGTTTTGTTCAGACTGCTGACAGTTTCCTCTAAAGCTGATGCACACAGAAATATTTTGGTGCACTTAGCTTTTGCCACAGCTAACATATGTGCAGACATGCATGCTTCAACCCTACAAAAACTTTCCTGCTTATTGTCATTCTGTCTGCACTGCTCATTGCAACCTAGAGTGCACCATGCTCCATCATATAGCACAATATGGCTGCCTATTCAATTCAATTTTATTTATATAGTGCTTTTAACCACGGTCATTGTCACAAAGCACTTTACATATAACTGGCCCGAACCCCCACCAAGCAAGCCTGAGGCGGCAGTGGTAAGGAAAAACTCCCTCTAGCAGGAAGAAACCTTGAGAGGAACCTAGACTCGGAAGGGGACCCCATCCTCCTCTGGGCGACCGGGGAGCATGAAACAGTATTTTCATTGCTTATCAAGTAATTTTCTTGCTTGTTTACATTTAACTGCTATTCCAGTTTGTTACATCAAGACTGATTTCAGTCTTGATGTTATTTTAACTGATTTCAGTTTTATTTATAATTTGCAATTTAGTATATCAAAACAATTCCGCTGCATACACTTTATATCCAGAGTGTGTTTTCTGGGCGTTCTGACAAATGATTTCTTTTTGATTACTGCACTCCTAAAATTACACAATGTATATGGACAACTCTGATCAGAAGGTTTTCGGAATCTTTGTAAAAGATTACTAGAGGGAGGTTTGAGAGTAATTACTGTCAAAAGGTACCCCTATGGATGTTAGCAACCAGCTCCAATAGTTCTTTGCTCAGGGTCAGCCTTTGTTCGGTGTCCTCGTCCAGAAGGTCTCCTTCATCCAAGAGCTTGTTTGCCTAACAAAAGGATGCTAATGTTGAACGGTGGGTAGAGGTCGAATAAGCGGCCCTTATTTCATGAGGCTGCAATGGCCTCAGAGTGAGAAGCAGGCCTGGTGGCTCACCTTCATTTGCAGCGATGAAATGTCTTTAGAAAGCTTTGCCAGCTGCTGTTGGGCTTGGAGTGACAAACTGATTGGAAGTGTCTCAGGAGACAGGAGGCTCTGCGTGTGGAAAAAGAAAATTGGTTCTGAGAACACACAGCAGAATCCGGGAGGAGATAAATGCTCCTCATGCAGGAAGTAGTGTTTATGAAGCTGAGGGTTCAAATGGCCATGTGGTACTAGTGTCCCTGTGAAACATAAAAATACCACAGTGAGCATAACTGTAGCTACAAAGACAATCCTGCAAAACACAAAGCCAAATATGAGGAACACCTGACCTTCAGCTCCCCTGTGCTGTTCTCCATGGACCAGAGGAGGCTGTATGGGACGAGGACCTGGTTAGCAGCCTTCACCGATTGATCCAACTCTTCAAATTCGTCCAGGATCACTCCGGTACACTCATCATCACATGCTGGAGATGGAGAGGCATGCGTGTTCATTATCATGTTCAGCCAGAGGCAGTGGTACTAGGAGCTAGGAGGGAGAAAAAATGTGGACTGGCTGTGGGTCCCTGAGGATTGGACTGGGAACCACCTCTTTAACATATTTCTTTGGTAGGGAAACATGCCACACACTCACAGACAGACCTCTCTCACAGTGTCCTGTTCTGTGAAGTGACGAAATTCTGCAAATTCATTGGCTAAATTCAAAACACAAATGTTTGAATGTGCAGATTCCAAGGGGAATATTGGATTTTGTTACATGTATAGCAACTATAGAACAAAAGAAAACAGGCACAGCGTAACTGTGTGAACTTTCTGGCCCCTGTACTTGGTTCTTTCAAAAGCATCACTCTCAGATGACAGGGAGGCTTAGCCTTATGTAACACCTTTGGGGATACATAACTCCACAGATATATTACATAAAACTTGAAATTCTGAATGGGAATATATGAGTTAATTTGCTGATAAATAAGGAACGTTAAATTATCTTGGGTGTTGTTTCCCAGTCTGGTCCTCGTGCACCCACAGTCGGTCCATGGTTTTCCTCCCTCCGGTAGGGAGCTGGGAGGGAGCAAAAATGTTGACAGTCTGTGGGTCCTCGAAGACCAGATTGTGAAACATTGATGTAGGGAAAAGGTCTTCAGTCTTTTTTGTGTGGGAAGCTACAGAGTCACAGCAGGGGGTGGTCTTCCTAGATTGTGCCGATGGGGTGGAGGCATGAAGACGTCGGCCTGACTGTCATGATCGACTAGGAGTATCTTAAGGATTAACCTATAGTTACTGACCACTGATCCAAAGGGTGGTTAAATAAAACATGAGAGAGGAAGTGCAAGCTGACTGTGGCTTCATGAGTGGTGGACGGGGGCTGTCAGTCACAGTGGGAATGTCTATGGCACTCACAGATACACAACTCCCCGGACAGGATGTGTCTTTCCTCGCACTCGTCACATCGGAGCCCGCGGATCCCCGGCCTGCACTCGCACTGCGCCGTCCGCGGGTGGCAGCGGGGGTGCAGGGCCCCACTGAAACTGCACTGGCATGGCACACAGCGGCCGCCAGGCTCGGTGGGGGTCCCCGTGTAACCTGGGGAACACCTGCACACACACAGAATATGGGCCACCAGGAATGGGGGGGGCTTTTTAAGCTACACATGCACCACCCAATTGCAAAGCCTGCTCTTTGGTGTAAGATTTTAATCATACGTTTACAGAGTGACAGAGGGTAACTCACCCTGCTCATATTTCACCGCCCCCCTCCCCCCGCTTCATTTCGATGCTCATAATACTGCTCATGTACTGTAGCTCAGCAAGGACAATATTGTGCTAACAATGCAACGGTCTTGGGTTTAAACCTCAGGGAGCCCACATAGTGTCACCCCTCCCTCTGCTTCAGATGAATAAGTAAAATGTAAATACGGGGTAAGGTAAAGCCTTTTAATCAGTTTTTGAATGAGGTTAGCGTTATCGGATTTAACCTCCTTGCTGCTTCCATCAGCAGCAGGAGGTCGTTAATGACCACAGAGGGTGAGGACCTCACGTCACCAAAGGCCATTACTCTGTTCTGAATCACCATGACAGCAATGAAGAATGTTAGTTACGTAACAGCGCCCCCTACATTCCAGCTTATATATATATCCATATATATAGATGCATACACACACAATACTGTGCAAAAGTTTAACAAAACTTTTCAAATGATGATTTTGTGTCGGTCAAAGTATGTCAGCTTAGCCAATTCAAAACCTCACCCCTGGATTTGCAACAGCTGTCTATTAGCGGTGTTCATCTAGCCATTCAGCAAGATACCAGTAACTTTTTGGAGAACGGAGGAAATTCTTATTAGCTGTTGTGTTTCTCATAGTTTGCATTTGTTCTAATGTTAAGCTGTGTTTTTTGTTCTGAGTACATATACACTTACTACTCATATGAGCAGCTTTAAACATTTTGCTCTTTTGCACATTGCTGTATATATATCAGAGGTGTCAATTTCAGGTCCAGAAAGTAAAAATCCAGACCAGGATTTTGTTTCAACCAACCAGCTGAGCGTA
>JAODLD010000001.1:22281241-22311979 GCA_026781065.1 Mormyrops boulengeri
TTTGTTTCAACCAACCAGCTGAGCGTAAAGAGTCACAGTCAAATAGTACTCAAGTGGTTGGTTGAAACAAAATCCTGTTCTGGATTTTTACTTTCTGGACCTGAAATTGACACCTCTGATATACATCTGGACCCTGATGCAGGTCTTGGCTTTTCCTTGCTTGCCAAGGTTCCAAGGATAAAGCGTTGCGGCATTCTCACCGTTCACAGTACTGCCCCTTGTAGCCTTTTTCACAAGCATCGCAGCGATAGTCGTTCATACCTTCCAGATGACAGGTGGGGCTAAAGCTGCAACAGATGAGGTGGAGGAACTAGGCACAGAGTAGCGGGAGCAGATTCACGTAAGAACACCCCCACATGTAAGCCTGTTAACGAATCTATTGTTCCCACCCCCGCAAATATTTAGGCTGCTGAAACTTTTCTGCCATCTGCTGGAGAAATGCAGCTAATGCTCAAGCAGTGCTGGATGGGAATTTGTCAAGGGAGCGTACCTCTTTTTATTTCCAGGAGGACAGGAACACATGGTGCAATCACTAACAGAGCCCTCCACTTTCCCATAATACCCTGGGGCACACAGTTCGCAGTGGTCCCCTATGGTATTGTGCTGACAGTCCTTGTCAAGAGAAAAATGTTATCGTTAAAGCTGCAAAATAAGCAAGGCTTACTATTATTACCTACTTAATGTACACTAATGGCCAAAATTGTGGAAACACCTAGCATTTTTGGCATTACGCTTTAAAAAGGATTACACAGATATTAGCGGTAATGTTTATATATACTCAAAGAATGTTACAAATATCATACGTTGGACGATTAAATAAGTAACTGGAGTAACTGGAGTAATAAAGTTCTGCAATCTCTAAAAACTGGAAGTGTTTCCACAATTTTGGCCACTAATATAAAAGGTGTGAGCTGGGCACAAACAGGATTTCAGGTGAGATCCAGTGATGGGCGAGGCGGGGACAGGATGGGTTCGAGAGGAATACCTGGCAGATTCCAGTGAGCACATCGCAGGCCGAGCTGTGGTTGCTGCACTGACAGGGCACACAGGGCTGGACAAACAGATCGTGCCTCCCAGGGCTCAGTGCTGATTTGGCCTTTCTGTAGTAGGCGGGGGCACAATCCTGAAACCCCAGGTGGGGAAGATGGCACACAGTTAAAGCAATGAAGGAGGAACTGGGTTCAGCACTCGGGCGGGGGGGGACTGAACTGACCCACAGAATACGGTATGATTCAAAGCTTCATCTAAACTTGATATCACAGAATCCATAGTGTGTAGCATTTAGATGTCAGGTCAGTATCCATTTGTTTGCACACACAGTTTTGTCTTAAGATGTATCAGTAAAAAATGGTACTTCGCACCTGGCAGGAGAGTCCGGCATACCCTAATGGACACCTGCACTTCTCAATGAATCGTGCCACCGCCCCGCCCACCGGACCTTCCCCGGCCTCCACCGTGGTCTCCATAGAGAAGTTAGTCAGCCTGGAACACATGAGCACCAGTGGTGACGATCGCCTCACCGTCGGATTTATGGTGACAAAGACACAGGAAACAAACATGCTCCAACCTGTTCCAATTCGTTTCGCTGCTTTGTGAGGCTTTGACTAAGATGAACTCCACGTTGCTCAGGACGGACATGAAGTCGGCACGCGTGACTCCTCGGCTGGAGTTGAAATACTTCCACTTGTGCTGCAGCGAGAATTTAGGGAAAGTTGTAAGGAAGGTTCCCGCAGAGATGTAGTTCAAACCCAGTATCACATGCAACCCACAGTAACACTAACCCGCAGTGGCAGGTTCTGAAAACTGTCTACTGTTGCCTTGGTCCTAACTAACAAACATAATCTGACAGAATCCTCAGACCACCCTTTTCCACATCGGCAACACCGTCCTGTAGGAACTTTCCCAGCTGATCCCGTGTTATCTTGTTAAATAACATAATTTTTTCCCGTTGGTCTGAAAATGCTCACCTCAGTCATCCAGATCTCGTGTTCGTTCTTCACCCCGCTATCCGGAACGGGCATGTCCAGGTAGATGACCGCTTTATTTAGGTGTCCTCCCCCCATGAGGACTTGGGGTGTGTCGCCCAGAGCGTGGAAGGTCACGGCATAGCGGAGCTTACCTCCATAGGACAGCAGCTGTCCGTAAATAAAAAAGCATCAACCCTCCATTGTTATACATGCCAAGATGCGGCTTAAAATTGGGTTCAGGGAATCACCATTCTTCACGTCCTTAATGTCCTGATGTCACGTCAAGGGAAGCCGTCATTTTAAGATATTACCACTTAGTGGCAGGACACTTCTGCCCTGCTATGCTAGTAAAATAAATAAATCAAAGCCTTATTACACTGGATAATCTCAAATGACCATAAAAATCCCTGGTAAACCCTGGTAAATGATATGCATCTATATACTGACACTAACAGATAAGTTACCGTAGAAGGGAGTTCATATGACTGTTCCTAAATTAGGTAACTTAGCGACCAGCGATACCTTGTCTCCCTTGAATTTGGGGGGGAGCTCCCAGTAGTAAGGACCAGTGTACCACCAGGAGCTCTGGGCCGAGCTGGGGTCCAGACCTACACCGTTCTCATCGGAGACGACGCCGTCCATAGCGTCTATCCCATCCTTTTTGCTGACCATGGCCAGCTGGTCGGACTCGCCCAGCGTGATCTAGGTTGGGAGAACAAAACCCAGGGCAGGCGGGATAACCATCTGAATATCCTGAATACAGTATTGTGTATGTATGCATCTATATATATGTATATATATAAGCTGGAATGTAGGGGGCACTGTTACGTAACTAACATTCTTCATTGCTGTCATGGTGATTCAGAACAGAGTAATGGCCTTTGGTGACGTGAGGTCCTCACCCTCTGAGGTCATTAAAGACCTCCTGCTGATGGAAGCAGCATGGAGGTTAAATATCCTAGTTTTTCTGCAGAAGTTCAAGCAGTGCTTGTACGGTGAACAGTAATCCTGCTCAGCCTTGTTTTCTCCCAGTGGCATCACGTACATTGTCCAGTATTCCTCGGCTGCTGTTAATTGGCTTGTATTTCCAATCTTCTTGTTCAAACAGCAACAAAACAGGCATGCTGCCTTCCACAAACACCAGCTACCCACAGATGCATGCAAACACACCTACGCTTCTGCATACAGATTCTGTATACTGGATTAAATGAAACACCCTGGAGCATGGGCCGTGATAAACGCCGTCGGCCTGCAGCAGATGGGTGTCTCGTGGAGCCCGGGCTACAGCAGCTGTTTGTTCTTCCTGTTACTTCTCTGTCGGATCCAATTAAATGCAAGCTAACTGGGGCATTAATTGAACTTGCAAGGCTAATAAGGATCCACTTATTTCGATGTTCCTAATCACCACGTCATCTCTGCACAATGTGCGGAGAGTAGTGAGCTCAGCTTAGGGTAGATATTCTATATCCTGCACCTAATGATGTCACTTCCTGTTTATTCAAACTAGTGTTTGCCAACCCGGTCCGCTAGGCCTCCTAGAAGGTCCACATTTTTGCTCCTTTGCAGCTCCCGGTAACGTGGACTGTCTGGGGGTCCCCGAGTCCCGGATTGGGAAACACTAATTTAAACCTGCATTAGGACATACATACCTTGTTTAAAATACTTAAGTACAAACAAATTCAGTTTGAGAGTGTTTGATTGACGCCCATTCCCATGGTTCCCCGCGGTCAACGTGCATTTGGATGGCGCTGCTTACGGTAGCTCTGAGCAGGCCGGTGGCCTCCGCGCAGTCTGAGGAGAGCCCAGAGCAGAAGCAGGGACTGCAGCCCTCAGGCAGCGCAGCCGCCAATCCGAAGGTCCCCCGCTTGCACTTGTTACAGGAGGCACCGTGCACATTGTCCTGGCAGAGCAGAGAGGGGCACAGACAAGGGCAGGGAGGCGTCACAGGTGTGAGTCTCTAACGTGACCTCATCACGACCCCTTCGGCTGATTAACGGCACTCGGGATCAGAAGGTTGCTGCCTTTTTCACAAAGGCAGATCTGAGCATGCGAGCAAAGCGTGTTAACTTGAAGCGTTCAGTGTAAAATCGTGAGCTTCTTCTGGCGCACTGCATTTGGCATGAAATCAAACTGTGAAACCAAAGAGGATTGTGGGATATTTAAGCTGGTGGAACAAGGCCATGTTTGGTAGCATCACTTACAGGTGGTCCAAATTCCAAATTTCCTTGTAATAACCAGGACCCCATTATGTAATAACATTACAGAAAGCCAATCAGTTAAACATGGGATGCTGACCATCCGTCACACAGCCAGAGACCGGCTGACCGTAGCCACTTCTGGGCAACTATATCTGTACCTTGCAGACACAGGTGCCCTGGTCGCCGCAGATGCAGGCAGCCAGGTCCTTATTGCAGAATTTCTCCTGGGTGCCGCGCATGTTGCACCTGCAGGGGGCACACTTTGGGTAGCCGCTGAACCCTGGGGCGCACCGGTTGCACCCAGGCCCATCGAACCCACGCCGGCACAGGCAATGGCCCCTAGAAAGGTTACAATGGGGCACCAGGGCGCCGACGGCACTGCAGTCACATGGCTGGGGGGGGAGGGCATAGCAAGCAAGTCAGGTGGGATGAATTAGTACCATTCGCTGTGTGACACACTACACTGAGACCCACCCTTGCTGTTTTGCAATACCATAAGCTTTCTACAGGGATTGCTGATACTAGCAAACACTGATTCTAAGGCTTCCCACAGCCGGATGTCTCTTGGGGGTGGACCGGCCCCCACACACACCCCCACAGCAGACACTGTTGAGCTTGGAAACCCAACTGCATGCACAGTTTGGCACAACCAAATCGGCAAGCCTAGCCCCTGCTCTGAGACCTCCAAGAAACAGCACACACATCCATTCCAACATCCTTTATCTATGCTGATCTAAGTGGGCTGAACAAGTCCTGAACAAGTAGGGATCTTATCTGGATTCACCTGGCCGACCTGTACTGAAGCTCAGTGTACCTATACCTGTCGCTCCATTTAACACCACAACGGTTAAGAACACTCAGTCACACACAGGACACCCCTTTGAAATTTCATAGCTGTCAATTGCAAGACAGGCCACCCCTTGCAAGTACAGCAATGTGGGGGTTGCACAGCTGTCAATCAATGTAGACAGCCAATAACAGCGCAGGCCATGAAGTGGGTGACGATGCAAGTCATAACCGAGACCTAGGGGGGAAGATGTCTCAGTTAGCTGCGTTAACTTAAGCTACTCATAATCGTCCAATAAGAGTTTAGGTAATGAGCATTTATATTGGACAATCATGACTTCTAGCTTAAGTTAACCCAACTAACTGAAAAATCATGCTTCATGGAACACCCTCCAGATTTCCTAATTAAACTTACTCTGTATTATTTTTTGTATAGCAAACATGTGACTTAACTGTAATGATCTGGATGGCCTCAGCCTACATATTGAAGACTATTGTATGTGATAGAAGATGCTAAACTGTTAAAGGGTGAGAAGCGCTCACAAACAGGTTGTAGCCCTTCCTCTGAGATTACCTTGCAACCCGTCTCCAAGCTGTGGCCCCAGTGAAGATCCTCACACAGTTCGCACGCCTGCCCCCGTGTGTTAGGTGGACAGACGCATTCCCCTGTGTCCGGCAGGCAGTGGCCATGCGTGTGTGCACAGTTGCACTCTGGTGGGCGAGAGAGACGTCAGTAGTGAGGCGTGATGATGATGGGGAGGTGGGAAGGAGGGGGAGGTGGTTATGGAGTCCAAGGACATGCAAGACTCACCTTTGCAGCCAGTTTCCACGGTGCCGTAGTGGCTGGGGGCACAGTGATCGCACTTGACCCCTGCCACGCCCTGGATGCAGAGGCACGCCCCTTCTCTGTTGCAACGGGCGGACAGCGACCCCCCCTGGCTGCAGTTACACGCCACACAGCCCGTCCCGCTGAGCAGGCTATAGTATCCTACCTTAAAGACACACATCAATTTCAGAATCTCCTTCCATCCTTCCACCATCAATCGCACCCCCCCTCCCCCAATGTCAGCTTCTGTTCAATGCGGATTTCACTACTCTGGTGAGGAAAACACAGAAATGCCACCAAGGTCAAGGGCACACACAAATTGGAGTGTAATTAAATCTGCGAGTCAATGTCAGGCTGGCGGTCATCAGGCGAGGCTCTATCCGAGCGCCGCCAAAAGGGCGGCACAGAGAGGGCACGAACTGCCAAATCCGCAATGTTTCGGAAACTTTTAGGAGCCCAGGAGAGAACCCTGGGAGGATAGGGCCACTTATCAAGCCGACGCCAGCCTGGAAATCCTATCCAGCCCGCTGGCACCGTGACGCAGCATTGCCCAGCCTACCCAACATTTATAAATGCCATTTCAGGCACGTATGATAACGTTCCCGGGCCAGCATGTGAAATGAGCTGGCCGGCAGTTTGGCGAGGGCTTGGCGGGGGTCCGCCACGGCCCGCCGGGGCCTGGAGTCGCTCGTATCCTCACATCTGGACTTCGGCCTGATGAACATCTGCTCTCCGCCCACTGGCGCTCCTTCCCTCCAAAGCGCCGCAGACAGACAGCCCCCCGCTCTAACTAATCAGTCATTTCCCCCTCCGCCCAAGTGTGAAAAGACAATCTGATATGCATAATGAATTATGAAAACATTCGCCCGTGGTCCCGGACCACCTGGAGCCTGCTGGAGCGAAGAGAAGAAACCTGGCTCCCCCCCGCCCGTGCCAGCTTTTTTGCCCCAGTTCTGCATCCAGGAAGGATGGGGGAGGTAGCAACAGAGCACAACACAAATATTAAAATGGTGAGGGGAAAGCAGGGTTGCCAATTCTCACGAATCTGGCATGACACTCATTGTTTCAGACTCTCATGATCACGCAAGAAATCTAACGGCAAATTTATATTATTCCATTATAAACATAAACTTAGCGGTAGTCTGCAAATCATACAGACTATTTACAAGGTACTAGAAGTGTTACATACATGTAGATGCAGGGTTGTCAACTTTGGTCAGCTGGCTGGTGTGAGATTTTCAATTTGAATGAAGTCTGCACACGTATTTACAAGTATGTAAGAGAATTTTTTTTTACCTTGTTAATAGTCTTGTTGGGGTTTGCAAACTACCCCAACGTTTTTGATGTAGCCAATTTTAGGTTTATAATGGAATAATATGGATTTGCAGTAAGATGTCTTGCATGAGTGTGAGAGTCAGAAAACCTGTGAGTTGGCATCCCTGTAACTGGGTGTGAATATGTGTGCAGACTTGACTTGAATTGAAATTTCACTCCAGCCAGCTGACCAATGTTGGCAGCACTGGGATGGGGTGGGCAGGGTGACCTGTCCCGTACCTCGCACCGGTTGCACTTCCGTCCCGCTACGTTGGGCTTGCAGTCGCACTGTCCCATCGTCGGGTCGCAGACGCCGGAGTAGGAGCCGTTCACATGGCACCCACACGCTAGATAGACACAAACATACAGGGCCGAAAAGCATTTGGTGACAGCGCCTTATTATCCCCCGGCTTATTATCATAGTCTATGAGACATCAAGAAGGATGTTTTGATGAGCTACAAAAAACAACGACGGGCTCTGTTGGTAACGCGGCAGGATGCTTTATCGCGGCTGTCCACTCAAAACCGCCGGGTGTTCTGACGAATTGAGCTACCTATCGAGACGTGCTATCGAGCCTGTCTGCGCATGTGCAGTTCCGCCGTCTCGGGATTGGGGTTTTAGGGTTTTTTGGGGGGTTAGGGTTAGGGTTTAGGGGGGTTGGGGGTTAGGGATAGGGCTATCGATTAGCACTACGGTTCCCTAACTCGACAAAGTACGTAGCTCAACTCGACAAAACACCGGCAATCCGAAAGCTATTCAAATTAAATTGTATCTGTAAGTTTGTTATCAAAGCTTATAGAAAAAAAATCCAACTTAAGAAGACAGCTCGTTATTAATACATAAATAACTGCTTGAAAATTACAGCAGTGTACCCTGTTTTGAATATTAAGTTAATTTGCAAAGGCTTCGATTTGATTCTCCGTATGCTGATAGACAGAATATGAGCCAATCACGATAGTGCCCGCTAGATGTCGCTATGGGCACTTTAATACAACGTACGAGCAGTTGAATGCAACTGATCCAGCCTCATGCCCACACGGGATCGACCTCGCCTTTCGTTGCTGTGGTCAGAGACATGCTGGAAAACAGTGATAAACCAATTCTCCGCTAAGCAGTGACCTGAGAAAGGCACCCACGATGCCCTGAAATCTTTAAAGTTTCCCATTTGAAAAAGGAAGACAAAAACGAAGAAGGTGCGAGGTTCGGGGATTCCTGCCATTCAGGAGGGTGACGGTGGGACAACGTGAGGGCAGGATAAATGCGGGAACCTTCTGGGAACTCTACCATCCACCATACTAATAGTGCTAGATGCTCCGTTATTATATTTTAGTTATAGCTTCCAAATTGCCCTGGTGTTACTTATTCGTATAGTTTCCCTGACGTTAGGCTATAAGCAGTGGTTTTTATAGCTTAGTCCCTTATCTTCCACTTGTTACTGGTCACTTAGTGGCTCCTTGACAGCTGTAAGCCTGTGATGAATTATCTGCCTCACTTGTCCGTCGGCTTCAGACAAAGGCATCTGTTAAATAAAGAAATGTAATAAATTTAAATGTATTGCTTTGTGCTGTGTCCGGGGAGTGGAAATAAATCGAAATGGAGATGCCTGCTAGTCAGAGAATGAAAGGCTTTGTCAGCAGGTCCAGGCTCTCTGTCGGAGCGCTGCATCTCAGCAGGCGATACATAATCTGCAAGAGCCGTTAACAAGCTAACGCACGCAATTAATCACCTTGTGTAACACATTAAACATGGTAGCGCTGACAGCCCTAGTGTATCACATACACCTACGTATAATTATGTACTAATTATGTGATGATGATCATATGTCAGCTATAACATGGCCCCCCAGATCTGTTTGCAGTGTCTTCCCCGTTTTATATGGTTTCCATGTGCTTACACCGGTTTCCATGTCTTCCTACAGTTTCTTTGTGTTTGACTGGGTTCTTTGTGTTTACTGAGATCACCTTGTACTTGTAGGGCTTCTTTGTGTGCACATAGTTTCCTTGTGTTTACACCAGTGTCCATGTGTTTGTACAGTTTCTATGTGTTTGTGTTGGTTCCTGGTGTTTATGCCTGCCTCTGGATGTTTGTATGGTTTCTTTGTGTCCATGTGCTATCCTTGTGTTTACATCGGTGTCCATGTGTTTGCACTGATTCTTTCTCTTCACACGATTTTGCACCGACTCCCCAATTCCTGCCACAGTTGGGATGCTTACTGACCCGGCGTCTCTAAACTGCTGCGGCTGTGACTGTGTATGTGAATGTGTGCATGCGTGTGTGTGCCCTGTGATTGGGTGCTTGGTTCCCAATGCATTCTGTGACAGGATGCATACACACTATATGAACAAAAGAACTGGGACACACCTCTTAATCATTGGATTCAGGTGTTTCATTCAGACACATTGCCACAGCTGTATGCAGTCAGGTTTACAAACATTTGTGAAAGAATGGGTCGTTGTGAAAAGCTCATTGAATTCAAGTGTGGTTCTCACGGGATGCCACCTTTGCAATAAGTCAGTTTGTGATATTTCTTCCTTGCTAGATTTTCCACGGTCAACTGTAAGCACAAAAACTGTGTGCTTCATGGCATGGGCTTCCATGGCTGAGCAACTGCATGCAAGCCTCACATCACCAAGCGCAATGGCAATCGTTGAATGGAGTGGTGTTCTACTGGACTCTGGAGCAGTAGAAATATGTTCTGTGGAGTGACAAATCATACTTCTCTGTCTGGCAGCTTGATGGACAAATCTGGGTTTGGCGGATGCAAGGAAAACGTTACCTGCCTGACTGCATTGCGCCAACTGTAAAGTTTGGTGGAGGAGGGATAATGGTTTGGGGTTATTTTTCAGGGGTTGGCTTAGCTCCAGTGAAGGGAACTATTAAAGCTTCAGCATACTAAGACATTTTGGACAATTCTATGCTTCCAATTTTGTAGGAACAGTTTAGGGAAGACCCTTTTCTGTTCCAGCATGACTGTGCCCCAGTGCACAAAGCAAGGCTCATAAAGACATGGTTGGGTGAGTTTGGTGTGGAAGAACTTGACTGACCAGCACAGACCCCTGACCTCAACCCCATCAAACACCTTTGGCATGAGCTAGAACAGAGATTGTGAGCTGGGCCTTCATGTCCAACATCAGTGCTTGACCTCACAGATGCTCTTCTGGATGAATTGGCAAAACTCCCCTAGACACACTCCAAGATGTTGTGGAAAGCCTTCCCAGAAGAGTGGCAGCTGTTACAGCTGCACAAGAGGGACCAACTCCATAGTGATGCCTATGGATTTAGAATGGGATGTGATAAAAAGTTCCTGTAGGAGGCGTCATGGCCAGGTGTCCCAGTACTTTTGTCTATATAGTGTATATAGTCAGGTTAAACATGAGGGGCAGTTCGGAGGGAGAACCTCTCAAAAACTGGGACAAAATCCCGTTTTTATGGCTGTTGAAATTACTTTTGGAGGAACTACCACAGCTCTGGAGCAGGAAGCGTAAGGGGATCCACCCTTACCCTGACAGTTCTTAGCAACTACGGCATCCCCGAAGTAGCCGTCCCGGCACCTCTCACAGCGCCAGCCCGTCGTGTGGCCCATACACTTCAGGCACTCTCCACTGATCGGGTCACATTTGACAAGGTCTTCTGGGTCCACGTTACCGCTGCAGTCACATGGAAAGCAGCCTCCACCCAGGGCCATGGGGTCTCCGTAGTAACCGTCAGAACACCTTGAAGAATTAAGGTGGAGTTAATGACAGCGAATCACAGATGTCAAATCCATAAACCCTGCATAGCTACCTTAAATGTCAATGACTACTTTTCCATTACTGTTTTTCATTAGCGCTTCCCTTACCTACATAGCCTCATACTTGCAAGGCCACCGTTTTTACTCCCCATTTCACACAATTACATTTTATTCATTTAGCTGGCGTTCTTATCCAAAGTGACTTCCATTAGAGGAAAGGGTTACAATTTATGTGCTTCTTGGCATTTGAACCAATGACCTTTGCATTGTTCACATGATGCTTTACTTTGTGCGCTATGGGAGCAGTCCAAAAATATCAGACAGGATACATTTTCAATATCATGTCCCCATCCCCCTTTCTAGCTGAAATGTGCCTCTTCGGTGTCACTATATTTACAAAAACCTTATATTATGATCGGCCATCTAACCAGCTAAACATGGCAAGGATTCCTGCTGCGTTACCCTGGTCCATAATGATGTACTGCATAGCGGATCTTAATTTTCTTGCTAGAGTGTAAATATCATGGTATTGGCCAAGAGTTGTGCCTGGATATATGGTCTTATTAACTCCATAAACTATTTTAATTTGCGTTTAGGTATGGAATGTAATTAATGTAATTAGCTGAGAGGGGGAATGTTAGCTGGTGTGGGGCCAGCGATTGTGTGATAGTCACATGACTGGCTTGGCTGAAGGTCGCCAGCCATAACCTATGGTGTATAAGAGCAGTTCTGTTTATAAGCTATCACATGCAGTTCCAGCTCTCTATGGATCAGGGGCAGCACCGTGACGAATTCTGACAGACATTTTGATCAAAATTAAAATTTTTGCTAAGGACATGGTATTAAAAACATACATAGTTTTTTTTTCCTCAATCAAAACATTTTGACACCGACACAGGTGAGTATTGCCACGGACGTGCTTGTCCACGCAGTGACATGGCAATCCATGCCATGGACTCGAGGCCCTGTGCAGGAGCCGCCACATTTTGGTAACATGTCAGATTTACCACCCGCTGACTGATCATTTCTGTTGTGATATACAGTTTTTTCTCCTCTATACAAAGCCAATGCATGTCTTTACTGGCACAAGTACACTTGTATGCATCCCGGTTTGTTGTATGGCTGTCGTGTCGCGGTATCCCCTGTGGCTGAACCACACGTGTGACTCACCTCTCGCACCGGGAGCCTGTGTGGCCCAGCAGGCACTGGTCACACATCACCTGTCCCTCATCGTCAAGGTGGCAAGTGGGACTGAAACTGAAACAGGGAGCCATTAAAGGCAGGCCTCCCCAAATCTCATAATGTGTGTTTGGTTTTGTTTTAGTGTTTTGGGAATAAGGTAATTGTTAAAAACTCATTTAAAAATGGACTCCCGTTTGTAGGTAGCTTCACGTGTCCAAACTTTTGACTGGGACTGTAGTTCTGTAGCAATTTATACCTTACACCTATTTTATCCAATCAGAAATGGAAAACAACACCCCTGTCTAGTGCTATCTTGCCCTAAAGGCTGTTTTACTATTACAGAGTAGTTTTAACATCTATAATAAAGTACTGCACTCTGTCTTAGGGATCATATGAGAAATTAGCTCACCATATACCCACACATTCCTCTGCTTGTGGTTTAAAATTAACAGGTCTGAGGAAGAAATGTAAACATGCCATTAGGAGCATTTGTTAGGTATAAATTGGATCAATATCATTCAATACTGGGGCGTCGCTCTTTTTAACAGTGTTATTGTCATTCTTCTGTAATATGACGGCTAACTTATTGATTAGCTTCCATGCTGGCAGCTTAACTCACTTGTTGTCTGTGGTGGTTAGCGGGCAGCTACATTGTTGGCAGTCTTCTGGGGTGCCCGCTGTGGGGTCACCATAGAAACCAGGCTGACACCACTCGCAGTGAGGGCCGGTGGTATTGTGCTCACACCCCTCGGGAGGAAACAGCATCTCACAGGTTGCCCATGACACATTCAAGCAACCGCCTCCAGAAATGTTACTTTTGCCATGGATTTCCATGATATCGCAGACAGCGCTGTGCTTTTGCACGATTTTCCACCCCCCCGTGATCCATCCCAGCCAATCGGGGCACACTGAACTCCGGCCGTTATGGAAATGGCTTTATGACCAGGAGGCTGCAGGTCGCGCTCTTGCCTGGAGCACTAATGTGTGCCCTTGAGCGAGACGCGCATGCTAACATGAGTCCCATGTGCATTTATAGCAATACAAAAATCACACAATGATAAAAATGACACCCGGTTGTGTTCCGTCTGGGATTAAAGTGCATTCTAATTGATCATAGTATAATCTACATTAAAATCTATATTAATAAGATGAATGTTAGAAAATTGGTAGCTTGATGCAACAGTGAGTAAATGTCAAAGACTGAAAAAGCAGAACAGGCAGAGAATGATTGGTTGAAGCTGCTTATTCATCAGCACTGGACATGACCCTTGAAAGGTTGTTCTGTGTCGAGAGGTAAACAGCGAGAGGGGCTCACCAGACAAACACCACTGCTATCGCACTGTAAGGCATGGCCGTTGCACTGACACTCAAGGCAGGCGGTGCCATAGAGAGTCCCGTTGGCACGGTAAAACCCAGGTAGGCAGAGCTGTGGATGGAGATCCCCTTATGGTTAACTTGGAAATAGAAGTTTCTTTTCTGCTGCTTCTTTGGCTCCTTGTTTGCTCCACCCCATTAGTTCTGCTTCATTAGACATTGATGGATCCACATTTAAATGTTAGGAGGTCAGCATCCAGTGAAGTAAAATCAATGCTATGTGAAGCAGAGTCACTCCTAAGCCAGGGGAACGGGCCGGGGCACCCTACCTGGCAGGACATCCCGGCGTAGCCTCTGGGACACTCACAGCTCTCCACCTCCCAGGCCCGGATGTAGTTGGTGCCATTGGGGTCGGCTATGTCCAAAGCCACCGAGCTCAACCTGGCAGACATGAAGAAAGAGGCATCAGAGAATGAGGCCATGACCAGCTGAAGCCATAGCCAGCAAGCCCACAGAAATAACAGCAAGTTAGAATTTTCTCCAACTATCATATGGGTTTTTAGACCATTAATTTTATTCCATTAAGTTTATATTCTCTAGAAATTAAAATGTGAATTTAGTTGTGAAACATTTTTCTATCTCAGGTCATATCGGCAATCATGGTCCTGAGGGTCATCTGTTTCACCACAGCTCTCCATCCAAGTTCTTGTTGGATTGTGCCTGGATCCAAAGGTGTGCCATGTCAGCCAGAATGGTCATCAGCTCGGCCCGCTTTGCCACTTCACCCGTGTCCAGGTTCACGAAGTTCCCCGGCTCGATTTCCACATCAACATGGTACTCCTTCCCTGGGACCAGCTGAAGCTCCTCAGACATTGCCTGCCGAAGGGTCCTCCCATCCCCCTGGGGGCGCCAGAGAAAACTAAGGAGATCATTTCTTTTGACTGACCTGACCTCATTAAGTTTATGTTTCACACCAAACTGACATACATAGATTAAAAAAAAGTGTATTTGCACTTCACATAGGATGAGATTTAAAATAAGCGTCTAAAATTATCATGAGGATGCCACTCAGCATGTAAAATAGTATTAGGCACTTTTAATTCACAGTTAAATGCATCCTTTTTTAAATAAACAAGTTAAACTCAAGGAGCTATTTAAAATATGTCTGCAGATCGATATAAGACCGCCTATGTAATGACCTTGCCTCCAAATGAGCGCTGGGTGTATTCAACTTATTGAGTACTTACAAAAGTTATGGCTCTGAAATTGATGCAAGGATGAGCTTGACGTTTGATATTCCTGAGTTTATTAAAGGCAGCTCAAGATGCTATGTTTGAATGTTTTATGGGCCACCGTGAAAACGGCACAGCGGCAAAATCCATGTTGGGATTGATTAGAGCGGGGCAATTTCTCTTCGTCCCATTTCCATTGACAGTAATAGCCCAGTGAAAACCTTTCATGGCGGATTTACTCCTATGACTAAATGCCTGACGCCCACAGGCTAGAACTACTTACCTGAATAATGATGTGGCAGTGTGACGACAGGGGGCGCCTCCTGCCCGCCGTGGAACCATTGAGCATAATGGCATAGCTCAGAAAGCCACCATACGACATGAGCTTCAAAGAAAGAGGAAAATGAGGGGAGCGCGTTAGCACAACTTTGTAACGCCAACGGCACCAACCGACAACGTCCATTACAATGACTCGATGGGGACCATGTGACCAACCTCAAACCCGAGTAAATTGACATAACACTTTTACACACGTTACATCTTCCCCAAGTATCTGGGAGATATCAGAGAAGCAGATAATTACTTGCCCTATCTCTCCCTCCCTCAAAATGTGAAGTAAATGTCATGGATAATTACGAATTCAAATTCGCTTAATCACACAGGGGGCTAATGGGCACGTGTATTAGTAAAGAGTGTAACCTAATTATTCCTAGGTTTCATAATTTGCCCAGCTCCGTTCGAATGTAATTACAGGCCATGATCCATTAACTTTGGGGGGGGGGGGGGCAGAAGAATTTAAATTGGATGGTGCGCAGTAATAGACGAGGTCCCTGAGGGACAACGAGAGATCTTTCCCCAATCCTACAAGCTTGTTCAAATCAATTTTGTCTCTGCAACACTCGCAGTTCATTACCCCTGCACCCCACCCAAGCCCAAAACAGTGCCCAGAGACAGTATGCCAAAATACGCCGTGCACCCCCCAGGGAAGGCAGTTGGCACAGTCCAATTGACTTGATTTTTACTGTTTGCGCCATAACAGCTATCTACTCTAGAGAGGAACAAGTCAGGGCATTACATGTTAGGGACATGTCTTTGGGCTATGTGAGGGGGCCCCGTGTAGACCTTGGGGAGCACAAAGACAGATCACCCAAGGAACTGAGATTTAGGGTCTTGGACCTCAGACACCATTGCTATTATACTTTGATTTTAATTTAGTTTTTATTTTTATATTTTTTCAATTTTCATTTGAAATTCAGTTCAGTTTTAATTAGTTTTCAGTGTGGTTTTTATTATTATTTTAAATATATATTCCTATTTAGTTTTCATGCATTCTATTTTCAGTTTAATTTTTAGTAATTTTATTACTAGGGGTATACTGAAAGTTGTAGAGCTATTTTATGTGTCTGATCTTGATGAATGCACAATGCAGTGGTATGTGCTAATGTCCACAAAATGGGCAAAATATTTTCCAGGTCATCTAAAGGCAATACAGTAAATTATGTTTCAAGGAGGGATGATAAATAAACCATTCATTTAGATAAATAGTATTAAAACATTGCAATGGAAAGTATTTCATGTTTGTTTTTATTTCAGTTTTAGAAGCAATATTTACAGATTTCATTTTGCTTTAATTTGTTCTGTATTTTTGTACCTTATTTCATTTCAGTTTATGAAAAAAGTCCTCTTATAGTTTTAGTTTTCATTAAAACGATTATAACCCTGCCACATCCCATTCTACCCTCAGTTGCTCTTTTTTCATTCATCCCATCATTTTCTAAACCGGTCTCCTCTCCCCTCCTCTGTCCTCCTCTCCTTTCCTCTCCTCTCCCCTGTCCTCCTCTCCTCTCCCCTGTCCTCCTCTCCTCTCTCCTGTCCCCCTCTCCCCTACTCTCTTCTTTCCTCACCTCTTCCCTGTCCTCCTCTCCTCTCCCCTGTTCTCCTCTCCTCTCTCCTGCACTCCTCTACCCTCTCCCTTCCTCTCCTCTCCCCTCCTCTTCCCTGTCCTCCTCTCCTCTCCTCTCCCCTCCTCCCTCCTCTCCCCACCTCTCCATTGTTCTCCTCTCCTCTCCCCTCCTCTTCCCTGTCCTCCTCTCCTCTCCCCTGTCCTCCTCTCCCCTCCTCTCCTTTTCTCTCCTCTCCCCTCCTCACCATTGTTCTCCTCTCTGCTCCCCTCTCCTCTTCCCTGTCCTCCTCTCCTCTCTCCTGCCCTCCTCTCCCCTCCCCTCCTCTACTCTCTTCAAATGATATCCCTTTCCCTTTCTCACATCTCTGTGCCACATGTTTCTTTTCACCATCCTGCCAGGTCCAAACCATCCACAGATTAATAACTCACCTTATCCCCCAAAAATGATCTGGGTGCAGCCCAGGAGAACAGGAGCTCTGGGGCTCCGAGGGGAGAGGCCATAGGGATGGTTAGGGGGGCCGGAAGCATCAAGGCACCACGGTGTATCACCTGTGGACACAGCCTCTGTCAGACCTCTCACTGACACATAAATGCCAACTCATGTTTCGAGTATGACAGGTTTTCCAGAAAGAAGACGACTTTGTGTAATATGCTCAGTAATAAAAGTATATCTCCATGATGAACACTGCAGGCTTTGTGACTTTTTCATTAGGTTTCCCTGTTTGGCAAACCTAAACAGGGTGTATTCTGGGTAATTTCAACCCTTTTGGTAGCATTGAGTGTTTTGGTTGTTGGGTATCACTAATACTGCCTGATAACATTTGTGGATGTTCTATCTGTCTATGTGCTTATTGGCTGACCTGACCCCTAGACCAGGGGCTGCTCTTGCAGTCCTGGGACACCCCAAAGCAGAAGCACTCTGTGCAGCCCTGGGGGTTGGCCGTCTGCAGGTTGTAGAATCCCTGCTTGCACCGGTCGCAGTCCCGCCCCATGACGTTCACCTGGGCAGGGTGTCAAGAAGGTCGTGGTCAAGTGACGCCTGTGAATTGTGAAAATGAGGACAGCGAGGCTGTGCTGTACCTTGCACGAGCACTCTGCACACGGGTCGACGCCGAGGCTGCCGTCCAGGTTGCAGCTGCAGGGCGTGCACGAGGGGAAGTCCCGGTAACCGGGGGAGCAGTGATCACAGCGCCAGCTGGCAAAGCCCATTTTGCAGGGGCACTGTCCGGGCAGCACACCTGAGGGACACAGTTTTACCCACCATTAACCCCTGCTGCTCATTTGCAGAAAATGCTAAATATCGTCGCATTCAATGATGCCCGGTAAATTCAATGCCTCCAAAGACCTAGAGCAAACTCATATAACAGCATCGTATCTGCCTGTTTTTTTATGCTTTGCTCCTAACATACCGCAACCTCAGAGATATTTAAATTGGCAGCAGTCAGAGGGGTCGGAGGGGTAGGAATACCCTGGCAGATTTGGGGGCCCAATACTTTATAGGGGCCCCAAAATATATGTTCGGGGGCCCAATTAACAAAATCTACCCCCCTCCCCCTTGGCAAAATGTACTAGGGGACCCAAAATTTCTAACTGTGCCCCTGGTAGCAGTAATTACAGATTCTTTCCTGATTAAGAGGAGAAAACTGCTAGTTTACTCCTAGAGCACAGCGACGACGCAGAAACAAGAGGAGAAGCGAGAAAAGGAGCCCTGAGCACCTTCATCCGGCCTGGCGTGCTCCATGTCCTTAACGCAGACCTGACTCAGGGATCCGACGGGGCTGCACTCGCACTGCACGCAGGGCTGCTCATCGTATGGGGACACCTCCAGTATCGGGAAAGGGCGAGAAGAGTCAGCTGGGGTTGCACTGCACAGCAGGCAGGGAGAGGTTTTTCCGTACAGCCAGGAGAGTTCACACTTTTCTGTTCCTCCCTGATTTTCATCATGGTTAAGATAAAGCAATATACAGCAGATCCCATCTATCTGTAATTTCAATAACCCTGGATTCAGTTATCTGCAATTTACTGCAGTCACAAGAAAACGGTAAAATGTTTTTTCATTGTTCCATCGTCCTTTGAAGAGTATAAGGAGTATGATTTTCATTACTCTGCCATCCCTTTATGCATGATATTGTTTCAATCAGCTCTTGATAATTACGCGAAAACATCAGTAGCGCATTCATTGGAGAGTACAGTACTGTGTAGTACTGTATAGTAATGTTCAATGTACTTTATTATTACTGTATTTAATGTTAGTAATGTCGTGGTGTGGTAAATTGCGCATGTTTCGCTGTTATCCACGGCTATTTGTGGTAGGTCTTGGAACATGTCACCTGTGAATTCGGGGGGACTAATGTACTCTGAAAATGACATTTTTTAGATAGACAGATACTTTATTAATCCCAAAGGAAATTTAGGAAGCTTAGTCCACCCTAGCTGTTCATTATAAAATTTTACTTTAACTACATATAAGTCAAATGGTTCAAAATGAACAAGAAAAATAAGTGCAGTGTGACACCTTTAATAAGTCAGCTGACTCTTCTTTAAATAACACCTCATAATTGCATTATAATTAAAAAAATGAATTGCTTCCAGGCACAGAAGATTTCGGGTCCCAAGCCCCCGGCCTCAGCCAGCACTCCTCTTCGCAAGGCTCCTACCTCCTTGCGTCTGAAGAAACCATCTGCGCAGCTCTCGCAGTTGACGCCGGCGGTGTTCTGAGTGCAGCTGATGCAGACGCCCCCGCCGGAGCGCTGACCGTGCGAGTCGAGGCTCAGCTCGAGTTCAGCTACAGTCCGGCTGTAGAAGCAGTCGTCCGATTTGTTGTGGCAGTTGCACCCTATGGACGCAGACAGCGGCAAGTTTGCACAGCGGGGGAGCGCGTCGACAGATGGCTACAGGGTGTATGCGTCATCCCACGAGAAAATAATGAGGTCGATGCCAGGCTTGGTCTTTGAATTTAAAGAGTCAAATCAGATCAAGTGTCCTACCTACATCTACATTTACATTTATACACTATATGAAAAGTATTGGGACGCACCTCTTAATTATTGAATTCTGGCGTTTAATTCAGACCCACTGCCACAGGTGTATAAAATTAAGCACTGAGCCATGCAGTCAGGTTTACAAACATTTCTGAAAGAATGGGTCGTTCTGAAGAGCTTAGTGAATTCAAGCTACTACTGTCATAGTATGCCACCTTTGCAATAAGTCAGTTTGTGAAATTTCTTCCCTGCTAGATATTCCACAGTCAACTGGTATTAAGTGGCATTATTGCAAAATGGAAGCATTTAGGAATAACAGACATTGAGCCATAAAGTAGCAGACTAGTATTGGGACACCCCAATCACCCAAATCATTGAATTCAGGTGTTCCAATCACTTCCATAGCCACAAGTGTATAAAATCACGCACCTAGGCATGCAGACTGCTCCTACCAACATTTGTGAAAGAATGAGTCACTTTCAGGAGCTCAGTGAATTCAAGAGTGGTACCGTGATAGGATGCCACCTGTGCAATAAGTCCATTTGTGAAATTTTCTCACTACTAAATATTCCACGGTCAACTGTTAGTGCTATTATAGAATATGGAAGCAATTGGGAACAACAGCAACTCAGCCATGATGTGGGAGGCCACGTAAAATCACAGAGTGGGGCGCACATGCTGAGGCGCACAGTGTGCAGAAAGTTGCCAACTGTCTGTAGAGTCAATAGCTACAGACCTACAAACTTCGTGTGGCCTTCAGATTAGCTCAAGAACAGTACGCAGAGAATTTCATGTAATGGGTTTCCATGGCTGAGCAGCTGCATCCAAGCCTTACATCACCAAGTGCAATGCAAAGTGTCGGATGCAGTGGTGTAAAGCACGCAGCCACTGGACTCTGGAGTATTAGAAGCCATTTTGGACAATTTCATGCTCCCAACTTTGTGGGAACGGTTTGGGGATGGCCCCTTCCTGTTCTAACATGACTGCGCACCAGTGCACAAAGCAAGATCCATATGGACATGGATGAGCGAGTCTGGTGTTGAGGAACTTGACTGGCCTGCAAAGAGCCCTGACCTCAACCCAATAGAACACCTTTGGGATGAATTAGAGCGGAGACTGCGAGTCAGGCCTTCCAACATCAGTGCCTGACCTCACAAATGCTCTCCTAGAAGAATGGTCAAAAATTCCCATAAACACTCCTAGACCTTGTGGACAGCCTTCCCAGACGAGTTGAAGCTGTTATTGCCAACTCCATATAAAAGCTCATGTGTGTGTGTAAAGGTAGGTGTCCCAATACTTTTGGCAATAATGTGTGTGTGTGTAGATCTGTGTATATATATGTATAAAAAAGCACTGAGACGTGACAGCGCCACACGCGGCCTGGGTTCTGGCTTACTTTCACACATGTTGCTGCTCAGTGCTGTGCCCGGCCTCCACGTCTCCTGGTGGTGTCCGGGGCAACACTCCTCGCAGTTTTCCCCACACGTGTTGTGCTCACACTCACACCGGAGCATCTGTATGGCAGCACACCACAGTCACAACAGCCGTGCAGGTGTCTTCATCTCCCCTGACCCATTCCTCTGTGTGTGACGCTCATGAGCGTCCAGCTGACATCCCTCGCCGTGACAGCCGGGGTCTGCCCTCTTCCTCCCTCATTCCCCAGTTTCTCATCAATCACGTATAAAAAGAGACGATAAAAAGAACAACGGCTGCTTGAACCGTCCAGGATGTAGCGGCCGGGGTATTTTTTTCTTTCTATTTTACTGCCTCAGATTATGGGAGGATGGAAGCCTTCTGAGCTGTGCTTTTGCAAGACGTGCTTATTTTGAAATTGCATTTTCTGCAAACGTTGATGGACCTCAGCTGCTGTCAAAGCAGATGCCAGACAATCGGAAGCAGGAAAGATTAAGTTGTTCCCTTCCTGCTTCGGGGGTGATAACTGCCGATAGCGGATACTCGCAGGCACGTTCTTTAACAACTCGACTTATCTCACAGATCTGGTAAATCAGCAGATCGTCTCTTTGGGAGGAAAAAGAATCATGATGTAGGTTGACCTTCTGGTGATACAAAAATGAAATAAACGTTTCGTTTTAAAGGCGTGAAACGTCATTTAAAATGGAGGCTGTTCAGATTAATGGTGGTCCTGCCGCCTTCCATCCATCCATCCATCCATCCATCCATCTATGCATCCATCCATCCAGTCCTGATTAGGGTAACAGGTTATTTTGCTATAGTATTACATACATTATGTTATATTATGTAACATTAGAGGAATGTGGAATTTTAGACTTGGATCTGGTCCACGCTAAACGGAAAGCTAACAAACAAGTGAAAGCATATCTGTCTGAGAGCTTCGGGGAGAAGGCGGTGTCTGAGGTACCTTGGTGACGGGGTCCCAGGGGCAGGTCCGGGCATGCCCGTAGCAGATACACATACCACCCACTGATATGTCCTTGATAGAGTAGTAGTACTGCAGAGGAGAGACACAGGGGGACATTGTTAGTGACACGTGACCCCATATACAGCACCAGTATTTTCTACATTTTACAATAAAGACATCAAAACTGTAAAATGATATATGTGGAGTTACACACTGAGCAAGGCGGGTGTTTGAGGCGGGTGGTTCTGTGGGCTGGTGCTGGTAAGCCCTGCTTTCTTCTCTTCACCATTTTCATGAGGTGACCACCTGTGATACTTTTCAAGGAGTTCCCACATACTGTAGGCTTTTCCTTCCCTCTCTGGTCAAACTCCTCTCAAACCATTTCTACTGGGTTTAGGTCATGTGGCCAGGTCATGTGATGCGACGCACCATTATTGTCCACTATATGTGGCTTGGCGTGTCCAGAGTTTTGCCTGGTACTGTATTACAGTCCAAGCCCAAACTCAGGTCTCAGGAAGACTTTAAGCTGACAGGCAAATTACAGCCGCACGTCAGTGCCAGCCGCCCAACGGCAGCGGGTGACGCATCATTATGATTCATCTCGTCGCCGACGCTAATTGATCGTCTTCAGACGCGAAGAGCTGAAATTTACGGCGGACTTCCGTGCGCTCAACGGCGGCCACAAATCACCACCGGTCACGACTGTAAACACGCAGAATACAGCGGGTGTTGCGAAAGCACTTTCAACATATGGCAGTCTTCCCAAGAGAGAGACTGCGAAAATATGTCTACGTGTTGGGTGACTGCCTGTGAATGGAATATTCTGATAAATATCCTTTCTCTTCGACTTGAGATGCATCATAAATCATTGTTATTTCTTTATATTTCCACATTTATAAATAAGAAGCCATTCGAAGCTTTTAATTCATACACATTTAAACTGAGATGTAAAATAAATTCTTTCAATGATAGCAGCTGTCACATTAAATCGAGACAGAACAATTATTTTTATGCTATAAATCAACTTTGCAATAATTCTAGAGTTCAGAATTAATACCCCAAAGGATTTTCATAATACAAGTTTTAAATTTAGGAGTATTATCCCATAAAATATATATTATTTGAAGCTGAAGCCAGATACATGTTTTGTTAATTTAATGTCACAGCTAAAGCATGACGCGTTTCAGGATATACCTACAGGAAGAACAAGCCACTAAGAGAAGTCACTAAATTTACTGAAAGAAGTCACTTAATGTACTTTTTCAGGGCCAGAACTTGGGGAGCTAACTATCCTGGGCCTCGCACTCTAGGGGGCGCCCTGTTCATCTCAACTTTTTTTAGCAAAACATAACAAATAACAACTCCAGACTATTCATAAAGCAATTTTTGTTAAAGCATAATATACAACAATATAATATATCCTAGATTTGGCCGATTGATCTGCCAGTGTGATACCCATCCCCCCTCCCCTCCCCGACAGGCAAATTTTACCGACAGCACTCCGGCCGCCGCCCTGATTGGTAAGGTTTACCGCTGACACTCCACGCTTTGATTAGTAAATTATTGATATAACATTGTTTTAATTCCCCCTCATTTCTCTTTTGGCTCCAAAAAAATAGCTTATATGGCCTGCTGAGGGGCCCCCCTACCCATGACAGGCAGGCCCCCCCCACCCATGTCAGCCTAGGGCCCCCAGAGAAGTTATTCAGCCCCTGGACTTTTTCTATAACCAGTCTAGGGTCACCAGGAGCCTGCAGACTATCCAGATGCCAGTCTATAGCAGGGCACACACACACACACACACAAAACCACAGGCAAAGGGCAATTTAGAGACATCAATTCACTTACCCACGTATTTCAACATATTTTTAACAAAGAATATAAATTGCTTTTAACCTGTCTAAAACATGCTCTTATACCCTGACAAATAATGGTCAGGATTTAATTAACAACCATCTTGAATGAAGCCTAATTAATTAGTTGGTAGAAAAAGCACAACATCAGACAAAAAAACTAAAATGAGAAACAACTGCTGTAGCCTGTAAGACATGGACTATATACTCCCCAAGCATGATTGGTGGTTGCAATTCGGCCGCACCCACCCGCCGTGTGACGATGGCATCCACCTCACTGGGGTCCTGGTGGGCGATGGTCATGAGGTCAGCGTTGAGGGTACGGATTTTCTGCAGCCGCAGGCGGATGTAGCGGGCGGTGGTGAACTTGAGAAGCTCAGGGCTGGGGTTGTCTGTACTGGGCCTCCCATTGATCAGGGAGGTGTGAATCTGATGGGTAAACCACATGCAAGGAGCACATGAAAAGAAACACGACTCCCTTACCTTCAAAGGATTATGCTGTTTTTATAAAATGGGGAGTATCTTAAAATTTAAAGGACTGACATAACATTCAGTTGTTTCCCAAGGGGTGTCCATGGCTAGATGCCAAATGCCTGGTCCACATAGCGAAAGATATGGTCAGGGATGCACATGACTGATACACAAGTACGCATTCACCTTTAAAAGCAACACGTACAGAAATCGATTGTTGTAACAGAGCAAAAAATTACTGTGCATATAAAATATATATGCATTTGCGCTGTTACAACAATTGATTGCCACACGTATTGCTTTTAAAGGTGAATGCGTACTTGTGTATCAGTTACGTGCATCCCTAGACACTGTAACACCTGGAAACGGAGTTTCGCCAGGTTTTTTTTTTATAAAGGAACCCCAAAGGCCTCTCATTCTGCAATTACCTTATCAACCCTCTGTTATTTACAACAACATGAGAACAAAATGGATTTGGGTAGCACGAATGTCCTGCAACTTATTTGTTAGCTTCGAGTGTTTTTGTATCATTGTCAGACATGGGGAGTATTTTAGGACTTTTGGGAGACATGTACCTCTGGTCACCTGTCATCAGGTGCAAGTCTTTGCTTTGTGAGAGTGAGAGCGGGAGAGAGGGAGACTGGGAGCAGCATTTCTGCTCTAATGGGGTTCCTGGTTCGTTCGTTTTCGTTCAAGTGCAAAACAACTCCATGTATGTGAGCTTGGCTAGCCCACCAATGGGTTTCAAGGCTGTATTCCAGGATAGTCTCTCAAGACTCAAGACGATCAACGTTCAAGCAAGGATGTTTGGGAGAATGAGCCACGGTGCCAGCCCGAACGTACCTCTCCGTGTTCCAGGGGGACGAGCCGTGAATATTCAGAGGTGCAGGAGACTTCGTCATCCTGCTGGTAGGCAGGAGGGCCAGTGTGAGGTGTGATGTTGTAGCGGGCCAGACACTCTGCGTCACTTATGGCGTAGTACTGCCAGGGATGGTACTCGATGCCGTCCAAAGATCGCTCCAGGATCCAGTTTCCAGGTCGCGGTGAGTTAGCAGCCTTGACAATGACATAGGCCACTTGAAAGACCTGGACAAATACAGGAGTCAAGACACAATCATAACAGACTTTCCACTAAATCTCCATTTTGTTCCCTGATGTTTGGTCAGGTGGTCTAATGTCTAATAATAGTAAATGTCAACCAAACCAAATGCTATGAAAGAGCACCCAAATTCACATAAATGCAAGGTTTTCAGAATTAAAAGATTACAAATACAAATGATACAAATGATTTGTTTTGTGATATTCTTTCAGAATGTACTGTGCAGCACATCAGGGACAGGTAAGGTTGAGATAAAATAGTTTCCTCAAAGCTGAATGATATTGTTTGAAAGACATATTATTCACCGATTTCCACTGCCCACAAATGCACAAACCGCTGAGAAAGTCAAACACATGTGCCGCATGCTTCTTATATTTATCTGTTTATTATTTATAGTGTATTGTGTATTTAAGTATTTTGTCTTGAAGCCAAATCCTACCAACAAAAATTTCATTATGTGTATGCATAATGACAGTGAAGAATTCTATTCTATTCTATTCCATTCTATTCTACTCTATTCTATTCTATTCCATTCTATTCTACTCTATTCTATTCTATTCTATTCTACTCCATGACCGGGAAAATGCCCTCTAACCTTGAAATAGAAAGAAATGCTGTGCAACAATTAACGTTGAAGTAATGGAGACAGCGACTGACCTAATTTTTACAGAATAAAAGAGTTCCACAGTCTAATTTGTGAGGAGCGGTCACAGTCCTCAGCAGTAAGAGCTGTAGCTTCCTTTAAACTGCTAACAGCCTGCATTCCTTGCAAAAAAAGCATGCTGAAATGGGAACATAGTAATTAGATACATTAAGCAGAGAAACTGCCCACACTTCCACTGTCCAGGGATCTCTGGTCTAATCAATCGCTAAAACATGATGGCTTGTTTGACACTATTAGACGCTCTTCTGTGTTCTTGAATTTGTCATACTAGACTCTGTCTTGGAGGAATATTAAATGATGTGAGGTTTTCTTCAGTAGATCTTTCCCCACCAATATCTCATACTTGTTTCTGGTGAATCACTGGAAGCTTCGGCTAGCAGCACTTGCAGAAAAACAAAACAAACAAGCAAAAAACATTGTAAGGATGAGAATTTCATGCTGGAACCCGTGTATTTCTAATCGAAATCTCAAAGGGTGGTACGGCTGGGCAAAGTTCTGTTCCGAACAGTGTGGAGTGGGTTCTTTCAATGTGCCGTGCAAGCTAATGGCTAAATGCTGCAAAAGTTACCCTCCATTTTCATTGCAAAATACGCAATGATTTAGTGAAAGGAAAGGCAAGAATTTCAGCAAGAATGCTATAAAAATAGAGGGAAGCATCTTGAGTGGTAAAAAAGTCATCCACGCGGAGTCGTACAAGGCATCCCTTCACACCAGGGCTCGCCACAGTACAGCAGGCTCATCACATGCTTGCTTTGCCCTAAAGACCCCAGATGAGAAATACAGATTTCAGCAAGTCTAAGAGATACCTCTTCCCACGCCACTGGGAGGGATCAGCAGGAGCAAGTCCAAGGCAGAATTCATCAGGGGGTGGTTGGGACTCCCTGCTGCCCCCCCCCCCCCCCTCACGCCCCCCCTATCCCTGTGAGACTGCAGCAAGCTCAGGTGTCCAACACTTGAGGAGATGGGAAAGTGGGATGAACAGTCAAAAATTTCTAAAAGACAAACTGGGGCCTTGCGTTCCATCTACACCAATAGCTCCATCATTCTGTAATATTTAGATTATTCATGTAACACCTGTCTACCATATTCTGCATGTGGTTTCAGTAGGATGTCATTGCAGATCCCACAAAAGCCTGATTTCCGTTTGATTAATGTTAAAAGAATTATCTCCATTCAGGTCAAACTTAACAGGGAATTAGGACATCCAAGTATACAACCTGTATCAATGAACATCAGTGAACCATATTTTATTCCATGCAAACTATACAAACCCTGTTTAATCCAAAGGCAGTGGCAAAATATCTGTATATTTAGTGTTATGTAAATGTTTTAGGCAGTCAAAGGAAATGTTTAAAGCTATTTATCTGGGTAGTAAATGTAAATTTGCTCAGAACAAAAACACAGTTTAGCATTAGAACAGATATAAATTAAGAATAACACAATAAAAACGAATAAAAATTTAACCTGTTCCCCTAAAATTTATTAATATGTTGCTGGATTGCGAGATATACATCGCTTCGGTTCCCAAACCTCTCCTCAGGGACACCACAGCATTCCATGTATTCATTAAATTTCACCACCAGCTCACGTAAGTAATTAATTTAATTAGTTAAAAAAGAGTCAGTGAGGCATTGATTAGCTGCACGAGGTGTGCTAGCGGTCAAGTTAAGAAATAGGTTGCTGTGTTGGACAGTTGCTGCAAAGGGTATCATTTCCACGTTATACCTAATACCTTAAATTTACATCATAATCAGTCATTAGGGGTTAACTAAACCAAAAAGGTATACAGACATGTCCATCTACTTTCAAAGCTATTTTACATTTTACATAACCACATATCTAGTACAGCATTGCCTGGAACCAATCCTTGGTAGTAAAGGGTTCAAGGCAGGGACTGGGATAGCAATCCATGTTTTTGGATGGGGGGAACATGCACATTCCTCAGATTTTGGGGGGTGGGAATCAAACCCACATCACTGATAGTGTGAGGTCATTCGGGAACCCTGCTCTCTTTTGCTTTAAAGATCATTCTGGTTGGCTTTGGAAGTGCTTTGAGTCATGCTGGGCTCAGCTAGCAATGTAGAGAGGTACTTGTCATATAGGATTTTAAGTCACTCCATCCAGTGGATCAGGGGCTGGTGTCCTATGATGCATGACTCCTCAGTAACTCTTCGTGGTCTCACACCTCCCCACTGGGAACAGCCTGAACAGTCACGTGGAGGAGTCACTCAAAGTGTTAGTGTGTCTCTCCCCAACAGAGGAGCTCCTGGCTGCTACGGCCCACCCTGCCTCCACGTCTGCAGTCATTAACGCCAAGTTCTCCCGAAAAGGTCACCCACCTTCTCCCATTGGATCCGGCACGCGAAGTCATCCTCTCATCTCAAGCGGCTGAGCCGCTGATCCGTGCCAGATTCCGAAATGAGAGCCGCGACATCGAAATCACCACGGAAACGACAGTCACGTCTGGGTTTGTAATTTGTCGGTGGCAGACTAGGTTTGGGGGTTGATTTAATCAGGCCCCCGTTTAACTCCTTCCCATCTCTTCCTGCTTCATTTCACCAGTTTCCCCAGAAGGGGGACCACATCGTAGTCACTGAGGATGAGTGGTGACAGAAGGAGCTAGATGAGGTGCTTCTGACTAGTGGCAGCTGGGGGGGTCATACACTCTCCCTGCGCCATCCTTCCTCCAGGATGAGTCTCCTGTCGCCTGAGGCTCACAATCCTGTATCTCACCGACTGTGAACCACATCCTGGCAGCTACTTCTGGGCTTTTGGATCTTCCTCTGGATGAGACACGTTACTGGCCTGCTCTAACTTCATTCGAGGCTCCTCCAGATTCAGACTGCGACTTCTGCCAAAGCTTATCTGTGATGTTCTAAAGCACATTGTGTATCGTCGTGTTAGACCTAAACACCTCCATGGGTCAGAGTCTGCGTGGCCATCGAACCGGCTCACCGTTAGTGTTCGGCTAATAGTCTCGGTGGCAAGATGAAGAAATTCGGGTCCTGTGTCCCCCTCGCCTCTAACAAGCAGTTTGGTCTGAAATCAAAGTCGATGCCACTGGCTTCAGCTCAGTAAAGGTACGGCATTACAGACAGTCCCTTTTCCTAATGAGCGCAAGCGACCTCTGGAAAGGAGGACGGCACAATAGACTGCTTTAAACTGGCCTTTTCAAAATGATATCACATAAATCTACACACGAATGCAGAACTTATACTCTCCTTTTTATAAGTAACAGGAATCACAAGTAGACATCAGTAAAGCTTTTTAAAGAAATACAACACAATACCAATTTGTATAGAATTTCTTTGTATTTCAAGGGGAAATGAGAATGAGAAAATAGGGTCTTTTGTTCCTAATTTCCATAACTATTTTCTTATCCATGGTCTCAATGAGCATGGAGCCTACCCCAGCAGGCACAGGGTACGAGGTAGAGGACACCATGGATGGGATTCCTGACCATTGCAGGGCATACACTTATACCGTTTCACCTGACTATGATGCTTTGGGACTGTGGAAGGAAACTCAAATTCCCAGAAATCCACAGGTATATGGAGAACCTGCAAAGACCACTGGCACAGAGCCAGGGGATGAAACTAAACCTAATACCATGGGGGTGTGAGGCCCCTGTGCTACCCACTAGACTGCCTATTAATGAGAGATGCTTCAATCTAAGAAGGCTCACTGAAGACGGATCTATGCTACCTCAAGATGGCGCCATTGAACAGTGAGCAATGTGAGAGTAGCTAAACCATCTGCTGTAACTCGTACGTGTGTATTACACCGTGTGGTGGTCTTACCTGTCGCAAGTCCAGAGTGATGGTCACCCAGTGGAACTGATTGCCTTTCTTGATACTGGGACTTTGCCACCAAGCGTTAGTCCCATCGATGGCGTTGGTAATGGGATGCCTCTCTGTCTCCCATAGCAACACATTGGTCAGAGCATAATTCCAAGCACATCGTCTGACTGCTTTATAGCTTATCATCAGGACGGCGGATTATGTAGTAGAAAACGACACAGGATTGTAGCTAAAAGATTATGAGTGAAAGTCCCAGGCTGAGCCCTGCTGTTTTAATTAGTCGACAGGTGTTGCCTAACAACACTTCTGACAATGTATAAATTCTGAAATGTAAAATGCAGGTAATTTGCTTTGGACAAAACCCCATACGGAGCGGCTATAATTTCAGCTCGAAGAATTTTTGCCCATCGGGGAGACCATTTCATTCCAGACTTGTAATTCAGTAAACGCACGAGATGCTTTTAGTCAGTTTTACACAGCTGGGTGCTTGTGAAAGTAATTCTGAGTTAAGTATATTGGCTGGGAGCGGTAACAAGCCGAACATATCCAACAGTACAGGAGTTCTCATCAGAGACAATTTATGTAATGAACTATGTAACGTATATAAGATCAGTATTAAAGCTTCCTATTACTGGCAAGAATCAGGTAAGACCATATCAGAGTTCAGTTGGCAATCGAAGGTGTTTACATCAGGACTGATACCTTCTGGGTTGGTGCTGTGTAGGTCACAGATCCCACACTGCCGGTGGAGAATCCGTCGCGTTGGAACATGCTCCACTAGCTTGCAGTATGTCTCAGGGCCCAGGTCACCGCAGGTGGCATTGGTGGATATCTGGGAGATGCTGGCAAGGTTCAAGATGGACGGGAAGAGCCCTGAGGGAACATGAAGGAAGGAGAGCTGGTGGCTCGAACATTGTTGAAGGAATTCTCTTCCTGGCGCCCCCCCCCCCAAGGGCCCGAAAAAGAAAATTGATGTTGTTGGGTAAAAATATTTGGTTGTGGGTGGGGTGTAATAAAATGGGGGGGGAAATTTGGTG
>JAODLD010000001.1:22334363-22350060 GCA_026781065.1 Mormyrops boulengeri
GAAAAAATCTAAATTGTAAGATGTTTTATTTCCTCCTCACAAATAACCTGAAATTGAAAGACACTTTTTTTCCTTGGATCTCAGGAGGATATACAGGGATGGACATAACTGGTACGCAAGTACGCATTCACCTTTAAATATGATACGTGCCGCAATCGATTGTTTGTAACAGTGTAAATGTGTACTTATTTTATGTGTATTTGTGCTGATATGAAAACAAAATATGCAAAATAATGCATTTTCATCTCTATATGCTAACTCTACTTCATTTGTGGTATACAGATTTTTAGTTTTTTTATTACATTCACAGATCTTTTGTGGGAACCTGAAAAATGGTCCCCGCAACGTCAAAATAGGTGTTTCTTACTACATTTTGAAGAACATTCTCCACAATGTAATATAAACATAATCCACACACACACACACACACACGCACACACACACACACACACATACACACACTATCAGTCAAGTTTTTGCGCACCACTGGTTTTTACCACTTTTCCATTTATTTAATAAACTGCAAATATTTTATTCTTCTTAAGCACTGGAAAATTGAGTGAACAACTATGCATGAAAATACAGACACTTATGGACGAGATACGTTCCGAACGGCCGTTCGTAACTTGAAATGTTCGTAAGTCGTTATTCACCATCATTTTAAGGGCATACGCAATACAAAGAACTGGGATGCTGGGAGTACGCACGCTGCGCTGCTGCGTGGCGGGAGTAGCGGCCAGAAGTCGTACTAGGTGGAACTGGAGCGCAGAAAAAAAATTGATGTTGCGGACAGTAAAGGGGAGCCCAAGGAACACAATTTGGACTTAAAGATCCTCTTCGTTCGTATGTGTGAAAGTTCCTAAGTAGAGGAGCGTCTGTATAAGTGAAATAAAACATGTTTCCTTTATAACATGGAAAGAGTATGTAACAGTGCACGTCTTGCATCCCATTAACTGCCTGTGTAGTGGTGGCATAGTTAGATTCTAAGCTATCCTTTAACTTTAAATGCACTAGTTAATGGTTTCATCCCATGAAACAGCGTGGTACTTAATATACCAGGTAGAAAAAATGCCTCATATTTTCTCTGCTGTTATAACTGCTAGAGGAGGTTATTTTGATTAATCAAAGATGTGACATTTTCTTGCTAATAAAAGTACTCAAATGGTGAACATACTGTAAATGTATTTGTTAGCAAATAATATCGGGTGTATTTTTAATTACTGTTAGGTGAGGAACATGCAAATGTAGAAAATCTCAGTGTGTGCAAAAACTTTTCACTGGTTGTGTGTGTATATATACACAGACACACACACACATGCACACATATATATTTATTATTTTTTATTTTTTTCTTCAATAGCGTGGTGAAGGTTAAGGGAATTGCTTTGTTTCTCTGAGAGGAGCATTAGACAAAACACACACTCACAAACAGGCAAATCTTTGCCAAAATATTCCTTTGGCTACAAATTTGTCGGCGAAGAATGTTTGGTGTTCACGGATTAAAAGCCAGCGCTCAGGCGGGGATTGCCTCCGAAGCGGATGAGTGCGTGTTTGAACTGGAAAAAAAAATGGAAATCAGTGAAAGAATAACTTTTCACAAACCAGTAGCGGCAGACAGAGAGTCTAAGGCAGAAAAAAACAGCCACTGGATTCTTTACGCCACATTTAGTGTCTCTATTACTGTCGGCTCTGCTTTTCAAAGAGCCTTCCGAAGAGATTGACCTAACTGACAGAAGGAAAAGTATTGATTTTCCAGACACACGGTGAATCCGAAAATGACTCGGGGGGGGGGTTGGCATGAAGAGCATGTCCATACATCTCTCAGCATAACTCCCATCTCCAAAAAAATCAAAGGCCATTTATCCCCCCCGCTCTGGCACTGTGTTCTGCAATTTGTTTTTAATTGTTAGATATAGCATTGATTTTATTTTTATTTTTTTTACTCGCATCACATTTTATTCTTGGGAAAGGTGTTCGCTGGAGGTCATGTTTGCAGGTCCACCTAATGTTTATTGCAATAAAACCTCCCGTTTCCAGAAAGATCCGTGGCCACCGGGCTGTGCTGTGGCCGTTACCATAGCACCCCTCAGCTAGACTGATATCACCCTCCTCTTGGGGTCAATATGGAAGGGGAGACCTCAGATGCAGCACATGTCTGGGCACATCTTGAGCTATTGATTTAATAGAAGGGGCCCCGCCAGTCTGATTCCATCTCCCTTGCGCTTTTTATTGGGTGTTTGCAGAGTGTGTGTGTGTGTGGGGGAGTGGGGAGGGGGGCACATGACTGAGCCTTTACAGGGAGTGGTTGCCGGGTCCCATATTGAATGAAGTGTGGCAGCTCGGTGCCAACAGATTTGTGTACACTACAACAGTAAGGTGGAGCTGGCATGTGATGTGGATGGAGCTGTTGAGTTTCAATACCTTGCCACCATGTGATTAAGAAGCTGCCTGTAGCACCGCTTTGTATTGGCGGTTTGGAACAACGTGCCTGATTGGCTGCTTTGGTTTGGTCTAGCGATACATACATTGTCCCCCTTCTGGATTCCTCTCTATGAGGGTTTTACGTTTTTTCGGCCTGTGTCATTGTTGACATTCGAAAACATTCAGGAGTGTCACTGGAGATTTATTGGTAACACCTTCCTTACTTAACCACAAGCTAAGTCTTAGTTGTATACTGATCTCATATTAATTCATCATTAATTGTGATGCATGTTTTATCTGGTTTACTCAGTAAACCTTTGTCAACTATTGAATGAATTACTGAAGGAACAAGTCATGAATTACAGTTAAATACTGATCTCATATTTGATCATCATTAATGAATCATGATGCATCTTTTATCCCAAGCAGTTACTGTATTTGTTACTGTATCTGTTAATTCTGTAAACCTTTGTGATCTACTGAAGGAACTACTAAGGAACAAGTAAAGAATAACACAAGTGTGTGTGTGTGGCTGGGGCTGGGGTCCATGCTGATTTTTCTGGCCCTGGATCTGCATCATTTGATGTAGATGTCTAGGAGGTTTAGGAGCGCGTTCTGCTCACTGCACACCCCTCTGCGAAGATTTGCGGTCCTCCTGCGTGCTGTTCCCAAACCAGGCAGTGATGGTCTTTGGTCAGGATGCTTTTGATGGTAGCGATGTAAAAGTTCCTCAGCATTTGGGCAGGCAGCTTGAGGTCCCTGAGGCACCTGAGATAACAGAGGTGCTGGAATGCTTTCCTCGCTAAGGAGTCCGTGTGCGGGGTCCAGGTCAGGTCCTCGGTTATGTGGAGGTCGAGATACTTGAAGCTGTCCACTCTGTCCACCAAAGTGCCGTTAATCCTGATCTGGATGAGGTTCCTTTGCTGTTTCCTCCCAAAATCCCAAATCATCTCCTCCATCTTGTTTACATTGAGGAGGAGGTTGTTGTCCTGGCACCAAAGTGACAGGTTCTCCACCTCCTCCAGGTTGTCCTGCTCATTGTTGTTGGTGCTCAGCTCTGCTATAGCTGTGTCATCGGTAAACTTAACAATGACACTGGAGTCGAATGTGGCCCTGCAGTCGTGGGTGTACAGGGAGCACAGCAGAGAGCTCAGGACACAGCCCTGGGGAGGGAAGAGGTCCATGCTGAGGGTGTGGCTTGACCATGTATGATGGCCCACTCTCACAACCTGAGGTCTGCCTGACAGAAAGTTGAGCACCCAGCTACACAGGGTGATGTTCAGTCCAAGGTCTTGGTGACGAGCCTGGAGTGGACTTCGGTGTTGGCTGAACTGTAATCTACACACAGCATTCTCACATAGTTCCCACTTCTATTGTGTAGGTGGGCCAGGGCTGTGTGGAGTAGAAAGGTGATGGCATCGTCAGTTGATGTTTTAGGATAGTATGCAAACTGTCCTGAGTCCAGGTCATGGGTAGTGAAGTAGATACGAGATTCTTCACCAGACTCTCAAAGCACTTCATTGCCCCGGGGATGAAGTGCAATGGGGCGGTAATCATTCAGACTGGGGTGCGGCTTCTTGGGTATTGGTAAAATGGTGGATCTTTTAAAACATGTCGGTATGGTGGACCGGGTCTGGGATTGATTGAATATTACCGTGAACACAGGTGCTAGCTGGTTGACGCAGGTCTTGAACACCTGTCCTGGGATGGCACCTGGACCTGGGGTTTACCTACTGTTCGCACTCTTTAATTAAAGGTAACTTCAGTAGTAACTGTGTTATTACTAAATATTTGTGCCCTGTCAGGTAAAGTGTTACCGATTTATTAAACGAATTAGTGTACATTTATTTGTACATTTTAATCAGGAATCAAAGTAAACGTATCTTAAAAAAGAACAATCAAGCAATATTACTGTAGGTAATTCAGAATATTCTAACGTTGCTTAACCTGTTTTACAGTGTCAAATGTCAGACACTGGAATTTCTCACCACTGAAAAGATTTTGTCAATAACAAACAAAAAACAAACACTGCCAGTAAAATTGTTACTAAGATATAACACTGTGATATCTTTATAGGAATGGGGTCGTGAATAGGGTAGGGGTCTATGGCAGATGCAGGCAGATACAGCGGTGGCATCTGGGATATTGATGGGCGGGGCCACTTGCCGTCAGTGTTTATCACAGGTTTATTGACTTGTCTCTCCCGTGTGTGCAGACGCAAACATCACACGATTACCTTTTTTGGCAAGATTGCCAGGGGGACAAAGCACGCCTCGGACCTCAGGATACCATTATAATCTGAAAATGTCAAGGTGTAACCCCCCCCACCTCCCTCCCAGCTCTGTCCACAGAGCGGCAGCAAGGAGCACATCTCCTAATCGCATGTTGGAGCCCTCCCCGGCGCGGCGACAGGACACTCGAGGACCATCAGGAGCAAAATCAAGGAGAAGGGAGACAGAGGAAACAGAGATGAGAGGCTTATGGGTAAATCCCTGACCCCCTGGGGCATGAGGAGGTGGTGCTAAGTGGATTCTGTCACCCTCCCTTAACCCCGTGTTGGACACTACAGCTGCAAACCCAAAGCAAAGATAAAACCTGTGTACTTTCAACAAACAAACACATACCACTGTTTTCCTGGTAATATTACTACCATGTGCTGCTTCTGCAAGGATTTGGCATTTAATCCACCAGGGTGCAGCCAGGCGGGGAGGGGAGGGGGGCAAGCATCCTGTTTGGAGGCCTGGGCACGTTTTCTTGTGTAACATCACATGATAGCTCATCTTCTAGACTGTGTCAGCACCTCAGTTTACAGTGCTGCAGTGACACCAGGCACTCACGTCTACATAGATACCAATTTTAAGACTTTTGAATCTATTCATTTAACTTACTACAGTTTGGTTTTGGTTTATAACTTTCTACTTTTGTCATTTATTGGATTTTTTGCCTAAATAACCTTAGGCAGGATAATTGTTTATGAATTCTTTCTGAGGGGTCTAGCTTAAACTCTTCCTGGGATGCAAACCAACAGCCTTGCAGCTAAGCCATTTCTGTATCTGATACCCCCAGCTGTCACTTTTCACTTGCCATTTACAGTATCCAGAGTCTCAGTGGTAGGGTGTCTATTCTGAGACACACCAGGTGTAAGATAGGCAATACCCTGGACCAGTTCATTGTCTGCCTGCTGTACAAACAATCTTTCATTCTCAGGGTCACAAATTTTGCTTGAGTCACGCATTTTGTTAGTCTCCGCCCTGGCTTTATGTATGTGGAGTTTGCATGTCCTTCCCATGTCATTGTGGGGTTTACTCCCACAGTCCAAAAATACGCCAAGGTGAACCGGAGTTGCCAAATTGTGTGCGTTTGGCCTATGATGGACTGGCATCCTGTCCATTTTCTGCCTTTCACCAGTACCTTCCTACCCTGCATAGGACAAACGCATATAGAAAATGAATGGATGGACATGTCTTTGGAAGGTGTAAGATGGGGGCATGGAGACCCCACAGATTAAACCAATAACATAAAACAGACTTCTGATTGGCTTCCCCAGACCACATGACCGAATCCCATTCGTTACCCTTTCCCAGACCCTATTTTGCTTTTCTTTTGCTGAAGTAGGGAAGGTTCACCCATGTCTTCATTCCCTTGGCCCATTTTGCAAAACCCCAACGCCACAAAAAGCGCTGCCCTTTATTCCAATCCCTGTGTCACATGGTTCAGTTTGCCAAACAGAGGTCAGGAAGCTAGCTGCAGTGATGTTACCTCCGTGGCCAATATCCCACCCCTCAATGTCCTCACCCCAATCGGTCATAGAACCCCGCGAGACAAGCCACATAGACATTACACTGCTAATGCAAGTGGCTTGGGTTAATTCCACAGAGCTGCTTGACCAGCCTGCTTCCTGACATTCTGATTTGCAGCTGTTTATTGGCTGGCTAAATGCTCTGTGGTCATGTGCATATATCCTTATCCCGACCCCCCTTTAGCTTATCATACACGGCTGTCTTAATTGTCAGGATTTTGTATTGTTTCTGCACTGGCTGAAGCATTTTATGGCAGAAAGAATAACGCCCCCTAGGTGTCGATGAAAGCACAGCAAGTGATTACTACTCATAGTTGGTGAAATCATGGTGTCCATTGGCAGGATTTTTTTTGACTCTAGTAAACATCAAACATTTGATGGAACACTTGGGAAAAAACACATGTTCAGGGAGAAAAAATAAAAATGCAAGGAAAAATCAAGAGCCATAAGTTATATAATAATAGGTGATTGGCCTAACCCTCAGTCTCGGCCCTTTGAAGCAGCTCCTGTCCAAAGCTTCAGCTGTAACTCTGTTCCAGTTCCAAACACCAAGCTGCAAAAGGCTGACATTATTCTAATGTGTAGTTTCTCTCTCCTGACACCCTCTAATGGGACCATCGGTATCTTCCTCAAGTGTTCTGCAGCTCTACCACGTCAGTCCAGATGGTCTGCAGTGGGCTGTATTTCCTGAGACAGGCTGCAAGCTCACTGTAACTATTTGCTGGATAAGCACTGTTGGAAGATGGAGGGATGACTATGAGTAAACTTACTGGTCAGTTGACATTTCTATATTTAAACTAACCTTCACGTGGTTTCCTGTCTCACCACAGATGTGGAGATGGCAATTGCTGGTGGCTGATGGAGTTTCAAATTATCCCAGCATCTCTAGGTGATCTGAAGGTAGAGCTAAAAGACCTCTTTCTGCTGCAGCCACCACAGTGAGCATGGCGGATTAATGTGCCAATATGTGTAAGTATGGGATGTGTACGGCTCAAATTGCAGGCCAGCAGAATGATGCCACTGTTGGACCCTTGAGCGAGGCCCTTGACCCCAGTTTTTCCTGGTACGCTGCACACAGGCTGACCCTGTGCTGTGACCCCCAAACTTGCTCTCACCGGCATGTAAGCCAAGAGAGAATTTCCCCAATGGGAAAAATACAGACGCATTAAAAATCAGCAGTCACACACACAGACACACACACACACACACACACACACACACACACACAGTCGTATAATCATATCTTTATGGGGACCGCTCATTCATTTCTATGGGAAAAATGCTAACGCTAACTATGACAACCTTAACCCCCACCCAGCCCTAACCATAAGCAGCCAAACGAAATACAAGAGTTTTTGCATGTTTAGTTTTTTCATTGCAGTCACAGATTTGTATTAATTTTATTAAGCTGGTCCCCATAAGAGGAAAAATGGGTATTTTGTGTGTCCCCATAAGGTAAGGTATACCTGCTCACACACTCACACACACACACACACACACACACACACACACACACACACACACACACACACACACTAAAGGATGGATCCAAACCAACAAAAAAAATGTTGCCCACAAGATGCTTGTTGAACTTTCCTTATGAACATGACTTTGTTTCAATAATGAGAACTTGAAATCCCTTAGGAGTCTTGGGCACCTTATGATGTAATAACCATGTAAGAGTTCTGAAGGGGATCGATTAGGCAATCAATAGCAATTCCTCTTAAGCCCCAAGTTTCCAGGATGTGTGACCAGTCTTCCTGCTGCCCCTGACAACCACGACAGGGGGCTCTTTACAGACTGTAGAGCATATGTACGCACTTTCCACTGATGGGTGTCTCTGTGTTCACTAACTCAGCATGAAACAAACCCACGACACCAAACTTCATAATTTGTTCTGGTAAAGAATCAATCATCATCATAAGCATAGGATTTTAATACTTTTTGTAAAATAAAGGGAGGTAATTTGACATTAGCTATTACCTCTGGTCAGCCTAACATTGTATAAAGACTGTGCAACATCCATCCATCCATCTCTTTTTCTTCAACCACTTGTACTATACAGACGGGGGGGGGGGGGTCTGCATGTACAGTATGGTTACAGAGAGTGCTTAATATTAGATTACAGAATCATGCAGGTGATGTGACACACAGACACGGGGCATTTTTACCCAAGTTGCCTGCAGTGTCATGTGTGTGCCACTGTTACGCCATTATTACGTGATGGATTAGTCATAGATTGGGGGGGGGGCAGTCATTGCCCATAGATTTAATTAAGCACCAGACTGCATCACATCATGGAAATGAAAGTAGCACAGGTGACGTGAAGGTGGACCCCTCGCTATCGGTGGGTGAGGGGTTTGTTTATATTTCAAGCCGTGTTCTAGCTGTGCCGCTAAGAGTAGTGAGTCTGGCTACAGGAAAAAAGACTTGGCTTCGATCAGAGAAGCGTTAAGACTGATAAAAAAGCACCCCGTGGCATAAAATCGACAGAGTATACATGCACACCACCGTGAGGCGGAACTCACTAAAAAGTAATTAAAGCACGCACCCAGGGTATGACACCTTGCCTAGCCTGGATTCACACTTCATTTACATTTTCTCTGAAAATATTATTTGAATTACGCTGTACTTTTGTCCACATGCTGAAAAGCACCAGGGGGCTATAGATCTAGGGTGCCAAAGGCTACCTTTTAAATCCAATTAAACAAATAATTAATGTTGTCATGTGTGCCAAGGAAGGTAGGGAAAAAAATGTTTTATACAGAGCTTCAGGACAGAAAGGAAAAACATACTGACTACAGCAAAATCTCTGCCGTCTGAAAAGTTGAGCTGGTCTGAGTCACAGATACATGACTTGAGGTAAACTGCTCCAAGTTTCTCCGGAATCTGTTTCTCTCATTTTCAACAGTTACAGTAGAAGAAAATGTTTCATTAAAAAAATAAAACATGCAAAAAAATGGCGAGCTCTCCTCACCCCCTGTGCACAAACATGCCCTCCTATAGTGATGACTAATTAATTTAATTCTGATGCCCCGTTGTTAAATTACAAGTCTCTCTCAGTGCATGTGTGTGTGGTCTCAATATTGGATTTTCAAATGGATATCACAGTTCTGAGAGGCTAGCATTACCTGCTGGGAGTGTAGTACCAGTTATCGCTGTGATTTAAATGGCTTCCTGAGAGAGCAGCAATATCAAGCATACAAAATATTTGAGCATATGTATACTATTTATGTGAAGATATATAGATAGATGAGCCCTGTTGTGTGCAGATGTGCTGTGGTGGTGGAGTGTTAGGATAATTCCAAGGGCCCCTGAGTGAACAATTTTGAACATAGTTGTATTGGTCTGACTTGGGGGCCAGATATCTGCAGCCATGCTTTCACAGGGGCAAAAAACTCTAGTGGGACCCCTGGCTGTATGTGAGGAGTTTGCATGTTTTCCCAGTGCTAGGTTGTGTTTTCTCCAACGTCAAAGACATGAAGTTAGGTGAACTGGTGTCTGTAAATTGCCCATAATGTGTGATTGTTTATATACACATTAGAATGACTTAATATGTTTAAATAAGATTCGACTCACACCTTCCGGTAGGTATGTGAGAGTCATTAGAATTCATTGGTGATATCATAACATAATTTTAATGATTCTCCTGCACCTTGGTTGTGCAGTTGAATGATGATCAGTGTGTGTTACTTTTTTGTATCTAGCATCTTGTCGAAGGTACAACAGAGGAGCCCCCTTGGGGACTTGAACCTACGACCTTCTGAATGTAAAGCCCTTTTCCCCCAAACCGCTTCCTGCTGCTAACATTAGCATCTGTCAGGCTCCCCACAAAGGAGTGTCCTGCCTTGCCGGAGAGAAAGACACCACCAGCCTTGGCATTTCCCATTTAAATAGGGTACCCCCCCCGCCCTTCTGGGACATCAGCTGGCAGCTCACGGCCACAAAGCCCGTTCCTGTTGCCCACGCACACCAACCGAAGCGAAGTGAAAGTTTTTGCAAAACAAAAGAAAAACGTCACCCAAAGTGAACTTTCCAGAAGCTCAGCATGTACCGTACAAATCCCAAGTCTTCTCACCTCTGATCAGTGTTCAGTTGAATTGCACATATGAAAAAATGCAATTTCACGCAGAGTTGCATACAGTGTACACTTATATACAGTATTTATCATACTGTGGTAGGAACCTCATCAGTACACCTCGTGTGTGTATTAGGAGCAATCAATGATACTTAACAGCAGGGCTAGAATAAGAGACGTACAGAGCTATGAGCTCAAAATTGAGTGCTGGCGAGACGGCACGAATTTAACAAGCCGTGTTTTGTAGCTGGATAGAGCCGTTTTTGTCAGAAACGTACTATCTGTTGCTGTGTTTGACACTCTGCTGCGGGAGGTAAGTGGCATTTTCAAAGCAATTTAATTCCCGGTTGAATTGATCGGGATTTCTGGACACACAAAGTAACAAGCTGTGACACATGTCGGTAATTTGCCCGTAATAAGTCAAAAGAATCGAAAACTACACAGACCTGCAACGCATATGAGAATGATACGATAGGTAAATGGAATGTAGAAGTCTCACATTGCGATTCACTTGCCAATAAGATATACGCTCCTCCTTCTACCTCCAGTCTAACATCCTGGAGGTTTTGACTACCAATAAAATCGCATTTTGTCGGGCTGAAAATAGCCATTACTCCGCAAGTATGTAAGTGTATGTATATATACTGACGCGTTTGGCAAAAACAGAATCGCCTGGAAACGTAGGCACTCCGTTTCGCAAGACGTGCCTTGTTTTTAGATGCGATATTACATCAATTACCACATTCATACAATACACCGGTCTGGAAATACGGTGACATCTGTCCTTTTCGGATTCGCTGTAAAGTGCTTTTAATGAGAGATATCAGTCTTGCTCGAAATATACCAGATGTACATGTCGACTATTCCACGTGTCTTGCTGTGCGAGCGATCTTATGCCCGCTGATGTAGAAAACTTAAAAAACAGGTCGTCCTTTTTTAGATCTATACATCGACTTAAGCTCCATTAAAAAGTATTTACGAATCGTCCGACGTAGGGTCTGACAAATAAAGCCCAAATTAAACGATTCACTTTTCATTCTCGGAGAGTGTATAGAAAATGGTATGTCGCCAGGCTACTGCCAAGTCAAACTTGCAGATGCACCCGGTTCACGGTGAGAAATGCAAAAGGCACCCGGGTCCCGAAATCACCGGGAAATCTGCACCGATGTGCTCTCAAAAGAGGCTGCCTTCAAAAGATTCCCGCGGACGATTTATTCATTCAGATGCGCTTCCTTTACTTGTAATAAATACCCCAAATACACACATGAGGGGAATAACACACCGGCGAAAACGTTCAAGTTTTCTTAAATGAAGTAATTCCCTAATTGTGCAATGAAGTATGGCTGTGAATGGAGGCATTTTAGCGCATAATGCCCCCTCTGCTGGAGATGTAACGGGGTCCAGGTTTTATTCCCAGCCAAGTGACGTCAGATGCCTCCTGAGCTCCGTTTCGGGAGCGGAGAACATAGTAACAAGCACAATAAAGTAGGGAAAGAGGGAAAGAAAGCCTCTCCATCGTCTCGCATGTAGACCGCAAATATAGGAATATTTATCCACCCCAGAGGAAGAGTTGAACCCCGGGATCTGGGGGGTGTAACGTCCGCAACACTTCCGCAATGGATAGAGTTTTAACTTGTTTCTTTGCTGCGGTCAGTTTTCTGATTTCAGTCAGGGGACAAGTATTTAAAGGTAAGGGTTTCCGCCATCTATCGTTAATGAATCTTTTAATTGCTCGGAAAGAGGCTCCAGTTAACAAGGGTGATGATCTGCAGTCACACAGTTGTGTCTGTTGCAGCATAGATGGTTTGTCGGCGAAACTATCCCGTTGTTAATAAACTTTGAAACCCGGAGCAATTCCATGGTGGCTCTCATGCAGAAAAACGAAACAAAAAAAAACTTAACTTAGCTTTTGCGCTGCAGGCGAGTATAAACCGAAACTTTTACTTTGCGCCGACCGATGGCATCTGCTCGGATGAAAGGCGACTGCGTTGCAATTTGCAGCAATCCTGCCCCAAAATATGGTCTTCATGGAAAAGTACAGTTCGTGAGTTTGTGTGCGGTAGTCAGAGCAGATGCATTTTCCTCCATGTACTGCGAACGGGTTTGAAGCGCTTTCGAAATTTTTCTGTTTACTTCCATCATTATTCGACTTCGCCTGATTTTCATTCTGCCTCCTCTGAAATTACGAGGCTAAAATAACAATGTGGTCGGGGAAGCTTTTTACCTCCAGGATACAGTTGTTAACCATCTTAACAGGATAACTCACTACGGGACCCAGACTGACAGTTTTTGTAACCCGCGGCTTTAGTTTCATGTGCAGACGCCGAGGCGAGCAGTTACTTCGTTAAGATGAACTTCTGATCGGTTTTACAATACTCCCTCAAGAAAGGCCACAGATGTTCACGCTTATTTTAACATGCTACGTTTTGCCAAAATCCTCCTGGCAGTAAAAATGAAACGTGCATCAGATTATAAAATAACGCGTCTTGGTATTTATCTGTAATTAGCTGCAGATATTTCCTATAGGGACTTTTTTCCCTTTTTAAACGACCATAAGCTTGTATGGTCTCGCTGTCGTTTTTGGATGATTTTGTTAATGTTTGTCACTAAATAACAAGGTATTTAATTGCATCCTTTTAATGACTTTGGTTAGACGGCAGGCGATAAAACATCTTTACAACTTTGAAATCGGTGATTTAGAGTTTGTGGTTCTTCAAGTTATTGTGTTTTGGGTATTTTTTTTTTTTGTCATTATTAGGCCTGTTAATGTTATTTGCAAGGTGACAATTGGGGAGTCACAAATATTTTAAATAGCCTACCCAAATCCAGCCTCATAATTACCAGGCTCTCAGATGGTGTTTTCTTTCGTTGTTTTTTTTCTCCTAAATGGGCCTATCTAGATGTAACGCTAAAAGTTAAACTGAAACATAATTGAAACGTTAACATGTTACTTTTACTTCGGCTGGCTCTTCTTCATTTCTTAGTCACGTTTTGAATGATTATTGTAACAACGCAAACGACTTTGAATACCAAATGACAGTAGTACCTGTTCATTATTCTACACGTACAGTGCTTTAAAAGCGTGCCGATAAAATGCAAATACAGAAATCAGCGTACGCACTTGTATTTTACCCTTTTCACTGCTGTACATGTGACCGAATTTCTCGCATACGCGTCTTTATCCACGCGATCTTCACGTTTATTTTTCATTTTAAAGCTGGTCCTTTTTTTCTTGAGTCGAGTTTTAGTTATTTTTACTCAACATCTACGACGTGCATTACAATGTATGTGTGTTCCGCTTGGACATAAATCGACTCATTGGGAAGATTTACTTTACACGGACGCGTCCGACCAAGCCTGGCTAAGACCGAGGGAACATAAACTGTGTGATTTAGTGCTAAACTGCAGTCATTTTCTCCCGTTTGTGCAGTAGAAACCGGGCATGAAGGGGCATGATCGGTATAAAATTAAACTCACGCTCATTTCCTTTGTACGGTTGTGCATTGTCATATAAAAGTCCGCAATATTTATAAATCGCTTTCCCAGTCATTGTAATTCAATAGACATGGTGTAGTCGGGCCTGCAGCCGCTGTTAATGAAGTCGACCTCATTGTATAAATATGTTTTTTGTTGGTGATTATTTTATGGTGTTTTCAAATTGGCGGGTAATGTGCGCCGGCGTCATCGGACTGTGAGTCCGCGTCTTTCGGGCTGCGCTGACCCGCAGCTACCGCTGTCAGACCTCGGTGGAGGCATCATCGTATAATACCCACACGGATCGCTGAAGGTCGCTTAATATGCGAAAATGTCATTGATTGCCTCCCGAACAAATTACTTTCAGGCGCATAATAAACACGATAAAACGGACTGAGAAGACGAATTAAAAGGGAGTATAGGGAGTTTGTTCTCCAGCCTCTAAGTAGGCTGTAAAAGCGCTGGAAATTGCACATAAAACCGGGTATCATTTTATGAAATGCTCATTCATTTATGGTTCCTCTCCAGCATTCAATGGGACCCAGCATCAGCATCAAATATAGGCTAGTGCTGTCATTCTGAGAAACATGTCGTGCCTTGCGATGTTAAACCTTTCCGAAATAATAGTAAAACAACGTATTCACGCCAGATTTAACAGTATTATTTTCGCTATGAATTACAAGGTGATGTGGGAAATCTTAATCATTAATCGTACTTTTTCCTTCATTCTATCATATGCAATCCACCACACAGCAAACTTTACGTATTAGCCATTGACCATGCAGCTGCTTAAACCCTCAGGTCTCATTCATATAGGCTACAACAGAGGATGTTTTTTCATGCATGTATACGTATGTAAGGGGTGGACAAAACAGAAAGATCTAGCAATATATGGTCTAAAATGATTTAGGGTCACATTTTGTCATCAAAGGATTTTAGTCCTTGGAATGCTGTCATACTACCATGAAGGTTGAACAATTCTTAAAGAAGAAAATGCTTCAGAACTTTCTATTAAGGTTCAGGGATGATTAGACCTGGTGACCTTGGAATACTGCTGGCTTCATCCCTGTGGCCATGAATCTGCACTTGAGTTTGTTTAGTATCTGTGGGCCTTTGTTACCTTGGAATACGGGAACAGCACATAGTAGCGTCTGCACTGTAGGGTCCACCTGGCCCTGCAAAATGGGCTCATTCCTTGGCCGTTATAGGGCCATGCAGGGCAATTCCCAGACCTAATGGCTCCCATGTGATGGCATCCCGTACCAACAGACATTGTGGGTTGGAGATATCTCCCTCCCCCCCCCCGCGCATCCCTCAAATGTAAACCTGTCTCTGTGTAGGGAGAGGGTGAATCCTGACTCATCTGACTGCATTACTTTTTTCCCCCAGTTGCCTAGAGATTCAGGATTGGGCTCCCTACAACAAGTTATGCATCTTGGTGAATCAGCCTAGGACATAAACTGTTCCTAAATGGCACCATAGCCATGAATTGCAGCTCTGCGAAGGTCACGGCTTCGCAGTCTTTGCTGACGCTGCACTTCCTGTGACTGCCTTCCCATCTATCTAAGCCCCGTCAGTGGTGTCAAGTTCAAGGCCCAGTCTCTTTTTCACATTTTTTATTTATGTAGTAGACACTTTTATCCAAAGTGGCATATGTTTTTGAGAAAGCAGGGTCAGCCAGTGCCTGGAGGACATGGGGGTTAAGGGCCTTGCTCAGGTTTAAGGTGAAATCACTCAATCCTTGGATTTGAACCCATAAGCTTCTGATCACATGCAGGCACACCATCACAACCCGCTAAGCCACACAGCAGCCCTTGTTGCTGTTTGGCCTTGTTTGGGATCACGCTATCATGATTCTGCAGACCGTGGGGGCGGGGGGGGGGGGGGGGGGGGGGGGGGGGGGGGGGGGGGGGGGGGGGGGGGGG
>JAODLD010000001.1:22387105-22403418 GCA_026781065.1 Mormyrops boulengeri
ATAAATAAAATTTTATTTACTTTTTTCATTTTTTTAAATGTTTCTTATTTGGCTATTAACCCCCCCCCCCCCCCCCCCCCGTGACCCTGAAGAGGATAAGCAGTTTCAGAAAATGGATGGATGGATGGAAATATAAACACACACACACATACATATTTTCTGTGATGGGTTGGCGTCCCATTCTCGGTTGTTTCCTGTTTTGTGCCTGTAGCCTCTGGGATATGTTTTGGAATAGGAGGAGCAGTTACAGAAGATGGATGGATGGATGGATATACATATTTTGTTGGCTTTATTTTCCTTAAATCCTGAAATAGTACATGAATGAGTTACATGCGCTTCTACCATAAATCATACTGCCGTCATCTTTTGGTGTTTGCGGTGAAACTGTGTGTCTCGAATGTCTTGCTGAAGATGGGCCTGAGGTTTCCTGACGTAATAGTTTTCTGAGCGATCCTGTCGCCGTCTCGGAGCCTGTGACATGAACACAATGTCTCTACTGCAGGAAGAGTACGGTCTTTTGCTCTTAAAGAAATGCCATGTCCTGTACATTTAATCCACGTTTCTGGGCTGGGTACCAGCCCTGGCATGAGGAGGAAACGTCTTCTCCAGCCTGTTTTGGATCTGGAGCCGGACCTTTTTTTCCATCCTAAAATGTTACAGAAGATGAGGTGGATGATTTAAACAGCACAACCAGTCAAAAGAAAAGACTTCTGAGAGCTGAGGGCATTATCTCAATCTTTGATGCTCTGCGATATGTGGAGAATGCCTTTGAGCACTGTCTTCACTGGGTGTTAACTCACTATTTGTTGAAATGTTTTGGCATGATAAACAGCCATGACAAAACTGATGTGATTTGCAGATAATGTTTCCCTCCCTATTTGTCACATGCCTGAATGTAACTGAAATACCTTCTTTGTAAAGTAATTTAATACTGAACCTAGACTCACTAGGGGTCTGTAGAGTTTCTTACTTTGGGACTCACTTGGGAGTCTGTATGAAGTATCCAAGCCTGCCCACTTAATGATGAGTTTATAGCGTTTCTGACCAAAAATGTGAGGTTCCTATAAAACTTTTCCCATACAACTGTCTTGTACTTGTTTCTGGTCGAACATTGGGAGCTTAGCTTGGTTTGTACCTCATTTGGACAAAAGCGAATGCATGAATGTATATGTAAATTTAAGCTGCACATATATAGTATCTCTGTGGAACAACAGCCTCATGCCTCAGCATTTTCCTTTCTCCCCCACTTGTCCCTGGCCTGTTTGTCCTTATTTTCACAGCAAATTGATTCTATCGGTGTCGGCACGGCAACACGGATCTGTACCATACTTTTTCACAGCTGCACTTATGAAAGAAAGATCAAGCGTCTTTCCCACATTCGTGGACTGTGGGGAAACGTGTGTTCTTTGTGGCTGGTACCAATTTGAATTTCAAACCGTAAGAAGCTCTCTCTTCCTGCTCTAGATGACCCCCCCGCCCCCCCCTTATCTCTCAGGGCACTGTGGAGACGGAGAGAGTGGAAATTGCTCTTACAGGTTTACACTGCTCAATGTGTGGCAATTTCAAGATGCCATCTTAGGGTGGGCTTTTACATATGTTGGGTGGGCACCAATGGTCTTGTTGACTGGGGGTAGTGGGGGATCCATTTGGGTGGGCGATACCCACCCCCTGCCAAACTGTAGTCATACCCCATCCATCCATCCATCCATGTACCCACTTGTCCTATGCAGGTTCGTGGGGGGTCTGGAGCCTATCCTGGAAGTTACGGGGCCAAGGCAGGCAGTGACCCTAGATGGGGAGCCAACCCCAGTGGGTCCAGACACTAAGGGTGTATTCACACCAGCTGATCCTTACTGTGCCCAAGCACGTCTGACCCCCAAAGTCCAGTTTGTTTTACTAGTGTGATTGCTCAGTTCCGTACCCATGCCCTGGCCCGCTTGGAGAGCTTGGAGCATCGAGAAACTGTATGGATGTAGTGTGATCACTAACCGTACCCAAGTATGGAACATGTACATGGCATCACTGATGCATGTGCAAATGTACACTACACATGAACCTAACCTGGAAGGAACGGGATCGGGTAGGCTGTACTGGCCGCATCATTTATATTGCAAAACTTCATTGCAAAAAAGTAGTGCGTAGAGAGATTATTGGGGGCTGGGGGGGAGACGGGGATCAGTGTGGATACGATTCGCTATATGGGTTTTAAAAAAAGCTAACAGATATTATGAGCACCCATAAAGTTTACAGCAGTTTCCTCTGCTTTCTTCTCTTCATCTGCTCAATAAAATATAAAGTTTCCTATGCAGCACATTATGTATGATTGTCTAACTGCACAAATCACAGTGTAGCACAATAACATGTAGGTACAGATGCAAGTTTGATGATGTTAACATAGCCTGTTTGCTATATTATAAGATCCCTTACATAAGTCACTGACTTGAAGCTATGAAGATCATATTTAACTAGCTGACATTTTAGTATTCTATATAGCGTGACGCGTGCAATTCTGACATAGAGGATAATGGAGTTTCGGCAGTGGTTCAGACATACTGAGTCCATGATTCTGATTCGATGGTTGCTGATATATAGAGCGAGCAATGTATGTAACAGTGTTGTTAGTACCAGTACTAAAGAAATGTAATACTGAACAGCTTTCAAAAATGCAGTACCGCGGTACCTTTTCAGTACTGGTATCCTGTGCAACACTAGAATGCACTCAGATATTTGGTAAAATGTGGGACTATCTTCTTATTGGTGCAGCACAAATAAATAAAAATCACTGCGTTGCATACTTGATAAACTTGTTTGTGTCATCAAGGCCGAGAAAAGGACTCCAAATAAACCAAAAAATAAGGACATCAATCATGAATTCCATTTTGCTGTATGATAGCACTTTGCTCTCTATGTTTTCTTCAATGCAAAAAAGTCGCACCGGAGGGGGTCATGCTCAGGTATAGTGCAAAGCAACTGGCCCAAGTGTGAGTACACCCTTACAGTGCACCATTTTAATACCTACCCCTAGTATGCAAGCCTTGCAACATTAAATGTGAAATAATGCTGTGCTGAGGCTCAGGGAAGGCGGGATCCTCGTTTCTACCACCATGGTGATGCCCAAGAGAGCCAAGGTGGTCGCCGGAGTCGATTTGCTTAAGGGGCCGCTTGCCGGCATTGGGGAAATACCCGTTACATTCATAAAAACATGTCCCCAGGGAGTGATGTCAATAGGGGCAGGAGCTGGAATTGCAGGGGTCCGCATGCTTGTCCCTGGCTGAGAGGTTGTTTTGTAGGGCAAGATCTTAGCGGGAGAGGAGAGATTGGAGGGAAACAGCTGAAACACGGGCAGCGCAGGCGGGTGCCGCCGTGGTTATTTGAGAACAAGCAGCGTTCTGAGAGAGAAGCCTGACCTTCCCTTTGTCCGTTTTTCTATGGCACATCAGTGCCGTAAAATGCAAGTTTTGTGCATCGCCAGGCAATGAAACCTATCGTGCAACAATTCCTGAAAAACTGCGTTGGATGGTCTGAACTCAACCTAGTTTTTTTCAAGCCCCTCTCGTTATATTTTGCCTCCCTTTTGCCATGATGGCTCATTCAACTTCTGCCTGCTGCTATGTTCATGGCTGAGCACTGGGGAAGGATTAGCGTAAATGCTAAAAGTGATGAGAGGCACGTTTTCTCCAGCAACCTGGTAAATTTATGGCTTATGCTGCAATGGAAGCCAAGTGCTTGATGAATGAGGAGTTTATACTGGTAGCATTTAAGCAAATCTTATTGTGGGGGTGATGGAGTTCTTAATGGGCGCTTGAAATGACCTTAGACACTAAAAGGTTACAGTCTATGGCTCAGGCTCTAAACATGGATTTTCTCCCACTATTCCAGATTCGTTCCACAGTCTAAGAACGTGAGGTTCTCTGAACTAGTGGCTCTAAATTGTCCATGGTTCACGATGGTGTGTGCATGCCCTGTGCTTCCTGGGATAGGCTCTAAGACTTTGTGCCGGATAAGTGGTTGGGCGAACAATGGATGGATAACTACAGTCAGCCCTCGTGCATTTGCGCTTCATGATTCGCGAGTTCACAGATCCGCGAAAAATTTAATTGGAACCGAAATTATTTGCATCCGCGATTTTTTCGTACATCGGCAAAATCCTTGAAAAACCCTACAGAAGTGTCTATGTTTCATTTTCATAGTCATTTATAAGTTTTCATGCTTTTAAGTGTAAAATTGGTAAGAAAAATTTAGTTAATGAAGATTCTACTGTGTTTTTAGGGAAAGTTCAAGACAATATAAATCAGATAAAAAATCCCTTAAAGAATGTGGCTTTCTTATGGAAACATTCCTTTTCATGTACATACTGTACCTTTACAAGATGCAAATCCCATTCGCGTAGTTTATTCCCTAATGGATACATAAATATTAGAAAATAGTTAATTTACTATTTGTAATAGTAGGTACACATTAACATAAATTCAACGTACAAAAATTATAAATATCATGAAAGGTGTTAATGTTTACGTACATAGGAAATGTGTCCCAGGTTTCCCTCTCAAGTCGCATTTGCTATAAACACTGAAAGGGGTCGTTTACTCATTTTACCTGACTGTGAATGCAAAAGAAAACGGCAGCCAATGCCGTGTTATATGAATTAGTAGGGGTAACATTATCATACTGTACTGTAAATGAGCTAGTTTGAGAATATCCGTTCTATCTTTACATCAAACATTTTTTTTTAAGGTAATGTATTAAGCTGGCTTTTAAATGAAATTAAAGTATTTTGGGAGCAGACTGGGGTCATAACTATAGAAATAAGCACATATTACCATTTTTAGTGACTCTACCAAACATCCACGAATCCTCCTTCTGGAACCTAACCTCGCGAATGTCCGAGGTCTGACCGCATTAGCTATTTTTTGGACACATGTTCATTCTTTGACATGTTTGTATCTGTCACAGGCGCCTGCAACTTCGAGAAGCCCTACACATCCTGCGGATACATCCAAGGCAAAGATGATGACCTGGACTGGGAGCAGGTCAACACCAAAGAGAAACCATCCTTGGACCCACTGATGCCTGCAGGTTTGTCATCCAGACATGAATGGCATGCTCTTGGTTCCTGTTGAAGAGGAGGCTTCTCAACCTCTCCATGGAATGTGATGGGTTTTAATCAGTGGTAACATGGTTCATTGGGGTGTTAACAGCTGGAGAGAGACATTTCCAGTAAAAGTCAAAGGAAAAATAATAGTACATTCATAATAAAACAAGATCACTCGCTGTGTCTGTGATCAGTCGAAGGTCGATAGGGATTCTGATACCCTGTTATGGATTCGTAGCTCAACAGAATAAATTGGAGATGATTTTACTGGGAGCATGGTGGCTCAGTGGGTATCGCTGTGGCCACACACCTTCAGGGCTGAGGTCTTGATTCTCATCCCCCCCGAGGTCGTGACACGTGAATTTAGACCTCACAGCGCAATTCAGAGCTCAGAGATACAGCGATACAACGTCCGCACTGGGAGCTTGTTCAGGCTTTCAGGCTGTGGGTTTGGAAAGGGGGAAACGCCACAGTAAATACTGAATCCTCATGTGAGTATGTTAGCGGGTGGGAAAGAAGTCTGAGATTGCTTTTAATTTTGGGGAAAACCCATGTTTTGCTAACTGCAGCTGTTTATCTGAAAAAACAACAGCCAGCTAAGTGAAATGGCCTTAAGTTCAGTTCTGAAACAGGGAATAAGTCAGAGGAGCTGATTCCAGGTACATAAAGATACAGCGCAATGGACAGAGAGCATGTCTCTTTGCCCTTAAAGACACATGTGACCTGTAGCATCTGCATTTGAAGCATTGAGAAACAAATTAAGCTTTTGATTTAAATTTTTTTGCAGAGTAAGACGTAGAGTTGCATGTCCTTGGTGCTTGGGACAGACACACTCAGCTTGCCTGGGGACCCCGTTAACAGGCGATTGACCCCATTGGAGAATGTGGGGCGTGTGCAAAGTGTAAGGGAGGTGGGCACCTAGTTTAAACATGTCTGTTCTAGTTTAAAATGACCTTTGACCACCCCTCCCCCGACTATACCACAAGGAAGTTACAGCCTTCCTAAGATCACATATGTTTGTGGGATATTCCAGGAGCAATCTGGTGTCAATGTGATTTTGGTGTTCTGGAGTGTCAGCATCAGAAACCCTTTGTGTATTAAACAGATGCTATTAACCACATGCTATTAATGTGGACCAATAAGGGGGAAGAAACTGTGTGATATATAATTAGCCTGGCATTAATCAGACCAGACCCTCATGAACTGGAAGGGAGGGGGGCTTTAGACCCAAAAAAGCACAGGGTCGAAGGGCAAAATGAATTAGTGAGTTTGAGTCCCAGGTGAAGTGAAAGATCCAAATTCAAGGCACATGGGGAGATAACAGGGCACAAAGAATTGGAGGGGGGGAATGTCCTGGGGCATGGGTGAGGTCAGGTGATAAGTCCCTGCGGCCTACTGTTTCCTGTTTCTAATAATATTAAACCACCTCCCCCCATGTGGGTGTCCCAGTTCATAGTACCAACACCTGTCTGATTTCTCCTGTCTGATGGTCCCCCCTGCTTTGCGTTACAGACTTAACGATGACTCCTAGAGCTAGGGCATGGATGTAAAATTCTTTCAGTTTTATCTTTGTATGTATGCATTGATTCTGCCCTTTGTCAAGTGCTGGGAGATGGGGGGGGGGGGGCTAATCGGATTTTAATGGCCCTTGTGGGAAGGGTGAGGGGGGCTCAGCCCTGGTATTTCATAATTAGGGCGTATAGCACACAAACTCATTATGGCTGATGGGGATTTCTCCCAAATAAGGCTGTAAGGTCGTGGCCCCCAGAGACGGAAATGCTTGGGTTTCATAAATATGGGAAGCATTATGGGGGTTGGGGGAGTCAGCAATTCATGAACAGTGTTGCATTTATCTTCTTTTACAGCTGTGAGTAAATATTGTGGCATCACCCTATAATATTGCTGTATCAGGGCACAGAGTCAAGCTAAACCAGACTGGAAGATCTTAAGAAATGGCACCGGCAATTTCATGGGGCAGAATGGTGCAATGTAATGAGCTTTGATGGCAAAATGCTTGATAATATCCCATAAATATTCTTCAGAACCGCTTTTCCTCCCTTGGCCTGTTAGAATTGTACTTCTAATGAGAGAAAGATGGCCAATGTCAATATCGCAAAAAAACAGCGATATAATAGGAATATAAATTAAATTGTATTACTTACTACAGTTCATGTGAGGAGTTGACTCTAAGCTTGATGTAATATGAGTGTAATATTATATAAGAACCCAGGGGAGTAGATATATCTGAAAAAAATTTATTGTCCCTGTCTAGATAACACAATTTAGAGCACATTGGATCTTTTATCTGTGTAATTAATCCTCAATTAGACTCGCCGTTTATCGGGCTAATGCTACCGAAATGACAGGAAAGCGAATGGCGGTGATAGCGGCTTTCTGTCACACGGCGGTGAGCGATGGATTCTCCCGAATAGCTCATCTCAAGAAGCGCGGGGATGCGATCTCTTAAACATCAGACATGTCTGTGGTCCGCTGAAAGGATTTCAGACGGCAAAAAGGATGCATTTAAACTCAAAAGGAAGGCGCGATAGCCAATGAATGAAAGTAGCGGATCGACGCGGGCTTCCAGTAGATGAGCTCAAAAGGGTCGCCTTGAAGGAAAAATGAATCTTTATAAGGGGATAGGAGCTGCGATGTTTTTCTCCCTTTTTAAGTGCGGTATTTGTATTGCCCCAGAGGTGTGTTAACGTTAATATACCTTATGCACGCCTGGCAGTATTTTTCTGGGCGGATGTGATGTGAGCGTGTTCTGTTTTAATGAAACTCTCGGCTTCATATACTGGGTCGCTTGATTGTTGGCTCCGGCCCAAATCTGCTCGTTCCAGTGTCTATTTAGATCAAATAGCAGGTCTCCTATCTTTTTATTTATATAAAAAGAACTGGTAGACACCCCCCGGGCCGCACCCCAGAGATCTGCTGTGAAATCGTGGAGCATTTTTTTTTCTTTTTTATGGAAGGAAACACACCGCAGGGGAGGCTGGAAAGAGAGATGATAGAAAAAAAGTTTCATTAAAATTTAATTAATGTTGTATCAGCTGGGGAAAAAAATACACTAGAGTTTATTTTCGAAGAATTATTGTTTTGTGTAAAACTAGTGGTGAAAGAGAAATGTTTGGATTGAGTTTCGTGTTCATGGTGTTTGAAAGCTGAAAGCAGTGTTTTTTATTAATCACTGAACTGGGATCAGTGTATCACAGGCAGTAGACCAGGGGTCTCAAACTCCAGTCTTGGAGGGCTTTTTGGTTTACCCTCATTTAACACACCTGACTCAACTCCTTGTGCTAACTACCACACAGCTCTTGAGTTGAATCATTTCTGTTGGAACAGGGAAAGAACTAAGCTACACAGGGCTCCGGCCCTCCAAGACTGGACTTTGAGATCCCTGCAGTAGACAAAGGTTATCACAGACCGGGATCTAGGTTGATTACAGACAGCAGACATATCCACCATATTTTTTTCCAGTATATAAAATATATAGCCTTTCTTGTTTAGATCACTGTTAGGGTTGAATGATAAAATCTGAAGTATTTATAAACACTATTTATATACAAAAAAAGTACCCAGACGGAGTGGTGGAAATGAAATGAATCTGCACATGGTGAAAGGTCATGTGATTGTATCGGAATGATTATGGTATCAGATCAAACAGACTTGAGTTGGATACACTGCTGGTCCCATGTCAGTAGCGTATGCCCACCCCCCCCCCCCCCCGGGCCTGGATACATGCTGTGATATGGTGAGCAAGGGAATCGTACAGCCGTTCTATCCCCTCCTGCGGCAAGTCTGCCCACAGCTGTTGTAACTGGCCCTCGAGATTCTGCAGATTGGCACTGGGACTGAGTTGATACATGTTCCCACACATGTTCGATTGGGGAAACATCGGGTATGTGACTGGCCATGGGAGGACCTCAGTATGACACAGGCAGTCCAGAGACACACGTATTGTTTGTGGACGGACATTGTCTTGTTGAAAGACTGTACCGGGGCGCTGTCTCGGGGGGGTAAGATATGTGGACACAGGATGTCACTGATGTAGTGCTGTGCTGTCAGGGTCCCCCGAATCACTACCAGAGATGACCTGAAGTGATGCCCTATGGCTCCCCGCAACATGATACCAGGAGTAACCCCGGCGGGTCTCTCCACAACATTGGCAGGATCGGTCCTCTTCCCTCGGCGCCGCCAAACGCGCACATGACAGTCATCCGTGGTAATGCAGATCCGAGATTCAACATGTTACAATGCCACTCATAATCGGTCCACGCCTCCCGGTTACGGCACCACTCCTAACACGGCCGTCTCTGCGCTGGTGTTAACACCAGCTTACGCATGGGACGGTGAACCCGTAGTCTGGCTGATGCCAGTCGTCGAGACACGGTGTGGGATGACACGGGGTGTCATAGAGAGTCCAATACCCGTGTCCGGATGGCAGACGCAGCTGTCATGGTGTTCTGTAATGCTGGCCACACAATACGACGATCCTCCCTTGGTGTGGTCTGTCTTGTGCGACCGGAACCTTCACGATGTGTGTGGGTGCCCTCACGTGCCCATTGGTTCTAAAATCGGGCGACTGTGACATCTGCATGCCCCCCATTTCAGGCAATTGCACGATATGACCATCCGGCCTCATGCAAACCCACAATGTGACCCCTATCTAACTCCGTCAAGTGCTGCTAATGCTGTGTAATGCATCTATGAGGCGTCCTCTGTGTCTGGTGACTAGACGTGTCAGGTCTTTGCAAATCGAATCCTTTATATACCCACCGCTGGTCTGCACTGTACCAAATACCACCATTACTTCTGGGTGGTTAACTTTTTTTGTCACTGAGTGTATGTTGATTATACAGGTTTTTTTTCCTTTTAGCTCTATATATAATTATTGCATTTTGATTACATGCTATTAGAATAACACAATTAAGCAATATAGAGATTGTGAGAGCAAGTCAAAACAGCGTAGATATGTAAAAAAAAAAAAAAAACAGTTACACAATTTGTGCGAAGCATAGTTTTGTTATTTAGCAAATATTATTATGCCCCTTTTTGGTTCTAAATCCCATTATAGCAGGAATCCACTGTTTTTGCTTGAAGGTTGACTGAGGAGGCCAGTGATGTCACAAAGTTCACTGTGCTGTGATTGGCTGAGTGTGAAAGTGTCACAGTGTGCTGTATGGCCTAGTATTGGCCCTTGCCTGCCTGATTGTAGGGGAGTTTGTTCCCCTTCATAAACCCATGCATGAAACAGTAATCCGCGTTTAATGCTTTTCCTGAGACTGGGGAAAAAGAACAGCCCCTTTCAGCAGAAATGGCCGCAGCCTTGGCACAAGTATTACCAGCATCGCCACGGGCAGACTGTCAATAAGCACACGCTGGAGATTAATGCGGGAGAGACATGCCGTCCATGGGCATTTACAGTCCATTCCAACCATTTTACGTTATTATTTTTCGTTGCGTCTGTGTCTGTATCTGATTCATTGTAATTATGGAAAACAGTTTTAACAGGGCAGCAGGATTAATGTGTAACCAAACCAAGGAGAAGCCCTCTGTTAATTATTATTACAGAAAAAATGCTGATTTTCTTAGAATTCGTGCAGAATGATTACAAAGTACACAATTTTTCTTATATTCAATTACGATTATAAAGCTTTAATGAAGAATAGCAAATACGTACATAATTATTATATAACTAATGTGTGTTTATATCCCAGTTTTTGTGCATAATGTTGAGTTAAAAGGCCAGCTAGCCATTTTGCATAACCATTCATACGATGCTTATCTCTGAAAGCACAGGGCATGAGGTATGGAGGGGATGTCAGCCCATCACGGGAGTCACACACACACGCACACACACGCACGCACACACGTCGGGTAAACATATCTTTATCGGGACCACTCATTCATTTCTATGGGAAAAATGCTAATGACAACCTTAACCCCTACCCAGCCCTAACCATAACCATAAGTAATCAAGCAAAATACAAGAGTTTTTGCATTTTTAGTTTTTCCATTGCAGCATTGCAGTCACAGATTTTTATTAAATGGTTTTCCCTTTACTGTGGGAGGTAACCAGAGTAGCTGGGGAAAAATGCATATATCACAGGGAGCAGATGCAAACTGCACACCCAGAATACTGGGGCGGGAATCAAACCCATGTCTCTACTGGTATGAGGCCACAGTGCTATCTACTCACCCAGCTCTAGTTAAGAAGTCAAATTTCAGATTTAATAGTTTTACCAAAGTGATGTTATTTTAGGAATCGCTTGGTGAACTGTTCACCGCAGCATTTAGCAAATAGATGTTTGTTCAAGCATTGCTCAGATAGCAAAATATCAGAACCAAGGATGGATGTGTAATCAACCTTAGCTAAGTATAAAAGCATTACGGTGATATTTATTAAACTGTTTAATGGTAAGTTTGGTCATTGTGTCAGAGTTATTAATACATCCCTTGTGCCTCGTGCCTCTGGGCAAGTGCAGCCATTCCCGGTGAATCAGGCTGCGGTTTGGCTACAGGAGCCATCCGAGGTCATGTGACCATCCAGAGTATCTATCAAAAGTGCAGTCGGTCAGACCTCGGCGGTGATTTTCTCTTTTTGCATATCTTGTTTGCGGCGTTGTCAAGGGAACCTAACGAGCAAGAACACAAAACCGGACCGGTGCATCTGTCGACAGCAGCAGATTTCCCCCCCATCAGGTTTTCCGGTGCCATGGTACTCATCTCTTTTAAACAGACTGTTCACTGGGCAGGTAGCTTCGTTGACCGCCCCCCCCCAGCAAAACTGCCATGCACTTGAAAACATTGCTGTTTCTCCAATGGCCCTAAAACCAATGCCGGCTAATTGGCCGCATCCATGCTCGTCGACATGCTATCGTACCCCCGGCATGGCTTCTGGATGTTCAGGGAGGGCGGGGGAAGGAGACACCTCATTAGAGGTTTTCCCTGGGGGGTGGGTCTGAGTAACAATGTGAGATCTGTTTAGGAGCGAGTGCAGTAATTGTGAGCAGCTCAGCTATTACGTTGCAGTTGGCCAGGGCAGGGTCCCCCCTACTCCTACATGATCATGCACAAACACATAAAGGTGCTTTTCCTTCGTCCATTTGCTGGTCATGGCCTTGTGTCCATGTGCACGCTGTTTTTTTTTTTTTACAAGGGCGATTCTAGGATTTCACGTGGGGGGAATAAGCGGATCCAGAACTCAAACAAAGGGGCCAACCTTTTCATTAGCCAATGATGTGTTTTGAATTGGTGAGTTACAGGGAAGGGGCACTCCGAAGGCCAATCAGCTTTCAGCTTCCTCTTGTGGCCTCGCCCCCCTGTACATGCCTCTGCTTGGGCTACAGAGAGGAGGCATTTCTAACAGTTGATATAGTAAAAACGGAACTCGATTTGAATCAATGCGGCCCAGATCAGTCTAATACTTTATGATTACTCTGTCAGTTCACTCTGCACCATTAGCTATGCAAAGATAGCGTTATGATACACGTTATTATAAACATTAACGGAACAAATGGCAGCCCCCTTTTCGGCACATTCCACACGCCCGGCCAAATGAAGACGATCCGCACCGTGGGGAGATCACAGCGATCTCTGCAGAAGTGGACAGCAGTGTTGTCTGGAGAGGACCATCTGCTTGGCATCCCTGCCTTGCAGAGAGTTGGGCTCGTTTGCTTTAAATCACCACGAGCGCGGGTGCGAATGCTGGCCCCCCTCCAGCCAAGCAGGCCAATGGTGTGTGTGTGACGGGGGGGGCAGACAATTGCACAACAACGTAAATATGCCGTCGCTTGCTAATGCCCTCCCCCCGTGCCCACTGCCTTAATTGCCACCTAGCAGAATGAGAATCCTTTGTTTATTCCACTGTCCCCCCCGCCCCCTCCCCCCCGGGCTGATTGCATGCTGCTTGCATGGATGCGAGGCTTGGCAAGTTGGCCAGCCAAGTTTGATGGCTTCGGCTCCAGCTCAGCCTTGGCCCGCAGGCAGCCACCTATGCTCCTCGTCCCCCTGAGAGTGCCGCCCGGTGTGTCCTCGTTTGGCTTGGTGACCCTGCCGACTCTCCATTCAATTCTATGGGGAAAACCCTAATCCCAACATGATGACCTTAACCCCTACCCAGCCCTAACCTTAACCATAAGTAGACTTAAAAATGGTCCCCACAATGTAATATTAACCTATCTACACACATACCCTCTGGGCCAGTGTTGAGTCCCTGATCCAGCCAGCCACATGGACTTCCAGAGTAGACACGCTCCATCTTGATGAGAACATGCAAACTGCACACGCACACAACGCAGGGAGCGAGGATCGATCCCAAAAAGCTGGCAGGCGTGAGGTGGCAGCGGCACTGCCCGCTGAGCCTGCGTGCCGCCCGTGATGCTGAGGCAGAGGCGGTAATTACTGACACATTACCGGCACTCTGAAAAGCAGCGCGCGTGGCGCTGGAACACAGTCAGACCTGGGAGGACCTGCAGATGTTCACACAAAGAAGCTGAGGGGGTGCCGTCTTCCAGTAGACGGGCCCGGTGGGTGGAGCTTCCGGTTACGAGACTCGTCAAAGTTCTGGAAGCGAAGACTGGAGCCCAAGCGCGGGTGCGATTTCCATGACAACAAGCTCAAACTGGCTGCCTGTTGGGGGTGGTGAGGAGTGGAGATTATTTCACACAGCTGCCAAAGGGACCAGCTTTGATTACAGGAGTACCTATCACACCGCATATGCTTCAGTAATTAAAACCATTCCGGCTAATTCTGCACAAACAAACAAGCATGACGGGGCGGGGGCCGCTCCGGGGCCACCACCCCGCATAGTTGCACATTTCAGACTCATTGCCCATTCCTCCTGTCAAATCCAGGTTTATTACGCTTCCATTTTCCCTGCTGCCAGTCAGCATGTGGTGTCTCCTACTGTCTTTGTCCTACCAGGCGAGAGTCCTGCACCTCGTCCCATACCGCCCCCATCTGGTTAATGGAAGAAATGTGGTCGGGCAACCAAGTGTTCATTGTCAGCAGCTACCTCAAATAACCATGATCCGCGAACCAAAGATCTGGTTTGATCTTGGAAAGGGTTTGAAGAAGAGGTGAAGTGAATTTGGGGGCAGTCTGGGTGAGACCCACATAAATCTATGCAGGTCTTTATTAGGTATTCACAGCAACCATTAAGAAAGCGACTCTGTGTGTGCATGCATGTGTGTGCGTGTGCCTCTTCCTGTGTGTGTATGTCAGCATTCCAAGCTTTTCCTCTCTTTTTTTTTTATTTTTTAATAAGTTTCCATGGTGGTCCAGTGCTGTGGAGGGCCATAAAAATGAAAGACTGCCGACTGGCCAGTTGCGAATGAACATGGAGTTATTACAGCAGAAAAGAGGTAGTGAGAGACCCCCAGGAGCCCTGGGGGCTCCAGCATGGCCCCCTGCCACATGTTTCTGTTTTGTTTGGGGCCCCACATAGTTAAAGACCATATGGAAGAGGATTTTTCTTTCTTCATGAGTCTTTTGCACTGAATTAATCAGAAGTATGTATGGTTTATGTCTCCATCCATCCATCCATCCATCCATCCATCTTCCATGTCACACTGAGCCTGGAGTCCAGGAGACACAAGACAGGCAGGAGACATAATTAGTCACAGTTGTGTCTTATCGAAATGACCTCTGATCCAATCCCACAAGCGAAACGTTTAGCCGACTCTAGAAAAACATTGGGAATGTGCTTTCTGTTTCATTTCCCTCGACCTCTTTCCCATGAGACTCCCACCTGCTGGTGGTATCTCGGTGTTAGGGTCCATATGGTGCGTGAGTTAGTGCTGGAAGCAGAGAGCCAGACCGGGGAGGGGTAGGGGCCTGGGCAGAGTCACACTGCGGTATTTTTGCTAAAATACTCATTTATACTGTGGTTGGAAGGGCCATTTGCCCCAGCGGTTAAATGCTGTTCACAATGGGTGCAAACAAGATTACTGCTGATGCTTCTGTATGCCCGGTCATACTTAACAGGCCCCCACCCCCACGGAACCTGGCCTGGAAAATCGCATTGGCTATGATGAGGGTAAAGGGAAACCACTGCCTTTCCTGGAGGGTGTGATCTGTCACCCCAGTGCATCCCACTAAATCCCAGTATCCAAATCAACCAATCAGGTGTGAGGGGTGGGGCTGAGGGAGGGGCTGTTAAAGGGGAGCTCCTTTTTTGCTCTGGGTTCAGTGACTTGTGGGAAACTGCAGGATCTGGTTTCATTGTAGTTTCATTGTAAGTATTTTTTTCTGTTTCTGTATTTACATTGTTTCATTCAATAAATGTTGGAACTTGCATAACTTGCATCAGTCATATTCTGCTACGTCGTAGATGATACAATTTCCATAGGAATCACAAGGCTCCCACAGACTAAAATCACTGTCAGGGAGGTAGCATCTTGTCCGTAATAGTGAGCAGCCCTTAGTGAAGATCCTTTCCGAAGTTTTTTAGGTCTCAGTCTCCACGACCGTGATGGGGGTGGGGGCACAGTCGGTGGCCTAAGATGTGGAGGAGGGGAGCAGTCAGCGGGAGATGGGAGTAACAGGAAGGAACGAGGACATTCAGCTTCTGCTGCAAAAACTGGACCTCAAGGGTTAGCGGGATGAACAAATGTGGCAGGGAATTCTGCTTACAGATTCCCGTAAGACCGGACAGGAGTAATCGGATTCTGCCACACAAGGACAGGACTACAGCAACGCGGAGCACCACCAAAAAAAAAAAAACATTATTTAAATGAAATCCCCCCTGAGATGGAAGAGCACAGAACTAAAAGTGGAAATGGAAGCTGATTGTGACCTGACGCATGGGATAACCATCCATGTTCTGGGCGGGAATTTCCGGAAGGTGTAGAAATAAGGCTTATGGGATTTTGGGACATATGTGGTCCTTTGGCTTGAGTATTACAGTAGCCTTAGAGAAGATGCCGGAATTAGCAATGGAAAATGCGCTGCCGTTTGGTCCAGGGTGTCCCCAATCTTGTGGCCAGGGCTTCCTGGGACAGTCTTCCATGAGTAGTTATGGAAGGCTTTTGGATCTTCACCATAGCACTAACAGTCTTTGGTTAAATTATGAGTTAGTCAAGCCGTGGAAATGTACCTCCTCCCCTCCCCCACCCTGCAAGCAGCGGTATCATTCTCGTGGTCAACTATTATCTTGTTTCCTCTCTGTATAAACGGCACAATGCTCTAAGCCAGCTGGAATGCGGGGGTGGGTGTA
>JAODLD010000001.1:22403518-22426185 GCA_026781065.1 Mormyrops boulengeri
GTACACAGATCCTGTAAACTCACCTGGATAGGAGATGACAGGTAGGGAGATGCGGCGCTCTGGCAATAATAACCTCAGGCAGGAGGAGAAAAGCACCGCCATCCCTGCGCTCTGCTCCCCTGGATCACGGCTACGTCACATGGCGGCCGTGTACGGGGAAGGGCCGCGTGGACCCTGACCCGTACCACCTCCACTGGCCGACGTGAGATGATCAGCTGGGTATCACTGTAAGCACTTGGCATTACTTGTGAATTACTTGTACTCTGATTTATTTTTCACTGCCTTTATTTACTCAGACGAGCCCTGCAAGACATGAATAATTTTTCAAAAGTTTGCACATCTGGTGACATTTATCTAAAAGTCAGTGGAACTGATTTAATATGGTCCTTTCACTTGTATTTTGATCATAATTTAGGTGTATGTTTAGCATTTTTGCTTTTCATTTCCGTACCCCCCCGCCAGAAAAATCAGGTGACCAGCACATTTATTTCGCAGATAATGTAAAATTCCTGTTTTGATTCCTGGCTGTTTATCTGAACCCCTCCCAGGACCTGAGCCCTGTTTTGTTTCTCTCTGTCCCCCCTCCCCGCCACTGCTGATCCAAAGCCAGTATCCCCTGTTTTCATTTCTCACTATCATTTTCTCAAACTGTGATACCCAGACAAATTTCCCATTCCTGCCTCACTGCCCCGTTCTTTGTGTTTCTGTTTGCTTGTCCTGCCCGCAGCACGTCTTACTTGGAGTAATTCTCCATGTTTTCCTCTGCTGTTTACATGCACACTTCAGTCACTCGACCTTGGAAAAAAAAATCAAGCTTCCTCCGGATAAATGATACCACGTATTTGCGGGTTTTCTCACGGACTAGATTTCGATGAAAGCGCTTCACAGTGAAAAAACAACATGATTCAAGATTTTTCCTCGTCACCAAGTCATACATCTCTTTTGATTGTCCAAAAAAAAATTATTTAAAATAAATTGCAAAAAGGAATACAAGAAGGGGTGAGGTAAAGGTGTGTGGTATATAATATAAGAATCCTCCCCTCTTTTAGACACCCAGAAGTCAGGCTATCAGAAGTCAGGCTATCAGAAAGTGACCAAACTGTAACCTTGTTTCTCAGGGTTAAGGTGAAGTTGAAGGGTTGAGAATGCTCCACCCCCCCCCGCCCGCTTTCCAGGAATGTAAGAGAGTTCAAAACCCACGACCAAAACAAGGTCCTTTTAATGGGCCACAAAAAACCCCCTAAACATTACACTAAAAATGGCACTCCTCTGAACTAATTGATTTGACACTTCATAATAAAGCTAAAGATTTTTTTGCCAACAAAAATGTGCTATTTGTTAAATATATGAGGTCAGAGATGTTTAATGCATGCATATTAAAAAGTAACGGGAGTGATTATACTCCACGTCAGCTGCCTTGGAGGAGAATGGTGCGCTACTTCCGCAGTTTTCGTCCTGATGCTATGCTTTACGCCATTAAACTCAAGCCACTGTGTCTTTTATTGTCAGCTTCAGATATATGATGCATGGAGTCACACACGCTGAGGTGAAATGTTATTCTTCATCATTGTGTAAATGAGAAAGTAATAAAAAGAGTATGATTATGGAGACATAAACCTAATATGGCATTTTAAAACATGGACATTAAGACTTAGACAAAGACACAGTTAACCATCTGATTGGTGGGTAAAGATTGTGCAGATCTGCGATGGAAGTGTTGAATGGAAAAAGCAGAATGTGCAACAAATAAATAGATTTAGATTCAGAGTTACTGATACAAAGCGTGACACAAGATGACAAACCTACAGATGTCGTGCCGCTCGTGATGCGGCATCTTTCTCACACACTGCCACATTCCCTCCCGTTTCAGTAATTCCTGTTTCCGTGGACACCAGCTTCTTCCTGACATTGTCGTCATCATGGTCCCATATTCAGCCGCAGAGCAGTGATATCAGAACCCGTTTTGAATATTATCTGATTATTTCATTTAGTCCACCCTGTAAACAACCCAAAGGCTAAAATCTGTAACTATGCATAGATCAAGACCGGCATGTAATGCCAAATTAGATTTATCTTAAAATACTTCTACATTTACATCACTAAGGTCTCACTGTCAAAGCTAAATTATTGTAGTAAGAAGATCTTTCTGACTTATACAATTTATCTGTGTTACTTTAAAATCTATGTGAGGATATTAAATATAGCCCTCAGGTCAACTTAAGTTTGGTATAATAATAATAAAAATATCACTTTCGATCTTTTTGTTCTTGTAAGATGTTCCAGCACCTAAACAGGTGTGTATTTCAGCCATAATCTGTGGTGTGAGAAGTGTAATTAGCATGTAAAATAAAACCACCCCAAAGATTTGAAGGAAACATGACTTTGTGCCCCTCGGGGGTGATTGTGTAGGAGTGTGTGTCGGCATTGTTTAGGAGCTGCATCCCATCCAGGGTGTCCGATTTACCGAGCCGGGCGGGTGGACGGACGGACGGACGGACGGGGGGGCGGGCGGACGGACGGACGACACTATTGTGGCTCCTTGCAGGCACTGCAGATTTAATTTTTTTATTCTGTTATTGGCCATTTCCTTGTGTTTCTTCCTCTTGGGCACCTGGCTAGTAACGCTGAAACAATAAAAGTCCAATAAAATGTGGCAAATAGTTTAGTTATTTTATTGCATTAATAATTTCCCTCATTACAACAGTCTTCAGAATTACTGTTGCCTCAGAGTTTAATGATCATGTTGAACTGCCAGGGACCCTGCCCATGTGATTCACACTTTGCTTTGGGAGAACGTGCCGGAAAGTGCCAGCTCTCATGCCGCCCATTCCTACAGCCTGCATAGCTGACATATGGCTGATGTTCCTTGGTTGAGGGTTTGCATAGCAGCCCCCATCGCAGCTTCACATCCAGCTGTGGGGGGATATCCCAGAATCCCTAGGGGCTTGTGGTAGGTTGTGACACTTGAGCGACTGTACTCTACCCTTTACTGTTGGTTCTGCCACAGTATCACCTAGACTACCATGAACTGGGCTCTGCAGGCAGGGGTGCCGTCAACGGAGGGAAAGTTAGGATGATTCCAAGGGCCCCGAGTAACAGGAACCCTAAAAAAAACTGGAACATGGTTGGAATGGTCTAGTTTGAGGGCCCAATATGATATGCTTTCATGGGGCACAAAATCTTTAGTGGTGCCCCGGTCTGCAGGCCATAAGTCTAGTTACCATAACCAAGGCAGCACCTTAGAAAGGTTTACTGTATGTGGAATGTGATGGATGGATGTTATGATTCTGTTATTCTTCCATTTTTTCATAACTATTTATGCAATATGGGACCTATCCCAGAATTCACAGGGTAGGTGACGCCCCAGACAGAATTCCAGTCGATCATGGGGCAAGCAGTCACACGCTGTGGTTAGGGTGGGTGGTACACTGGTACCATAGTCATTACAGGCGTGATTGTGTGCCACATCATGGATTGCACTATACTGTTAACACTACGAGAGGTCAACAACCTAATATACAACAGCCAACAGCATTTTTTTCAAAGCTTCACTTGCAGTCTGAATACTTGTCCTTATATGGTACATGTAACTGGTGTATCTGCGTCGTGTGAATTTTTTGTTAAACACACTCTGACGCCATTTAAGCTAGGTGCAGGCTAATGAAGTTAAGAAAGGTTGGGAAAGAGAAATAAAATGATGAGTGGATTGTCGGAAGCAGTTGAGGCATTGAAAGGAGAGGAGACTCGCGTTTCAAAAAAGGGGGGACTTCTGTTATTCCGAACAGGTTCGGTTTTAAATGATCCGACACGGAGCAAACTTCAGTACTATGCAAGCCTCATCACCGTGTCATGATAGCATTGATGCATTGTTACCTCCCGCTCCTTATCCAGTTACTCTGGATAACACATCATTTAAATATTTCACTGTGTCGACATCCCAGCTCTGCCAGAAGTTCCGGGAGTCTCCTGCATGTTGATATCAGCTCCCTGACGCCTGCTATCCTTCTCCAAAGATTCCAGATAAGCTCGAGGGTCTTTGCTTTCTCTTGCTTGCATGCTCTAGCACTAAAAAAAACAAATGTCCGGGATATTGTTTGTAACTTGCGGGCGGCATGGAGCTGCTGTCAACAGGCAGGACACTCACAGACCTTCTGTGAGAGTAGGGGTGTCTGCACTGTGCGTTTCAGTTTCGGTGGGCCTTGATGCTTTCATTTGTGCATTTTTCTGTTCCCTGATATAATTTGGCTCACAGCTACCATGTGACCACAGAAGTGTTCTTCTTTTGGTACTGCAGAACTGGTCGTTTTAGTTTTGTTGTAGCACATAAATGTTAATACAAAGATCTTCAGGCTTTTTGCAAAATAAATGCTGGGGATACTCTCATGTCTCCCAACTGAAAATGATACTTTACGTGTACTTAATATGGTATCAAAATATTTTAATTTACATAAAGGGACAGAACATGTGCTACTCATCTCAAAAACTGGAAAAAATAATGTAGTACCGTGGAATATCATCATGGTCCAAAAAGTGAAAAATACCGTGATGATAATTTTAGGTCATATCGCCCACCCATACTCTGTGGGCAAGTTAGGAACCCTGTGTTTTCAGTTTGCATGTGGAAACACAGGGAAGACATTAAACCCTACGCACACAGAGGGAGTTTGACTCAAAACCCGAAACCCTGGAGGAGTGAGGCTACAATGCCGCCCCCCCCCCCCCACCCCCGACTCACTGTACCACATGATGCTGATTATTTATTTTTTTCTTACATGTGAACCATTCGGTGCCACTGCCCATAGCTGCTGTCTCCTCAACTTTTTGTCAGGCATTTTGCTGACGTCGGTTTTTCTGAAACGCGTACGGCAGGCAGTTAACCGTGAATAAGGGATCGGGGTGGGAGGCCGTTATCGTCACACTTCAGTAACCAGTAAACAGAGGCTTTTTCTGCTCATCGGCTGCAGACACGGTGGTCTCAGCAGTCCCGTGCCGTGACCCGCTCAAGGTCGATGGGGTAGTGCGGTCCCGGGCCCAGAGCCCTGCCTCCCCAGAGCCTGGTAACATCCTGTCCTTGTTTACAAAGGAGCTCTCGATGAGATGTGAAAGATAAACACAAACATCACACCCACGTCTAGGCAAACACTGCACTCCTCTCCCCAGGTGTCCATCCGTGATCTATCGGTGGGTCTGACATCATCCTCTTTCCAATAAACTGTCATCAATTTCCAAAGTACTTTGCAAGCAAAGGTTAATCAATAAGCAGCAAAAGCACTACTGGGGGGTGGTGCGTGGCTCTAAGGGTTAGACCTCTGTTCTTGTGACCAGAAGGTCCCCAGTTCAAATCCTGTGCTCAGACGAGCCACCACATCCTGCTTGGGTCCCTGAGCCAGGCCCTTAATGTCCAGAAATGTTCCTGGGGCACTCTGACCAAAGCGTTGCTCTCACCTCCAATGTGCCTGTTCTCGTGCCTCTACAAATATCAAGTACAGCTTTGTTTCACAATCAGCTTTTCTCTAACCACTTGTACAGTTGTTAAAAAAGTTACGGTTGACGAACCGGAATGGTTACATGAGTCTGTAAGTCAGTGGCTGAGTCGAGAGACACATTGTTGGCTGTTTAGTTAAAAACCTCGATATAAATACTTGTGGGGACATTTTGAGTAGCGGTCAAGACGATGACTCGTTTGTATTAGTATTTTTTTTTTTTGAAAGTATAATTAAAAACCCTGAAGGTGGCGCTCTGATAAATCTGTCTATCCTGCAATGCATGATTTTCATCTGCCCGCCCGCCCCCCACTGGCCAGGGTTCGGCTGGTTTCCCGTTACACCAGTGGCGTGGGAAGGAGCGTGGGAAAGTACACCTGTGCATGGGGGGGGCTGAGTACTGCCCACCTCTGCCCATGTTACGGGCCATTTGATCTATGCCAGCGTCCGTCGTGCCACTCCGTAGGCGGTGGAGGCGTGAACGGCGATGCTGGGAAAAATACACAATTAAAATAGCATATTTTATACCCCCCCTCCTTCTGAATCGGCAACCTGACGTTGCCTTAAAGGTAACAGTTTACTTTAAGGTCTGCTCCTTAACTAAACGATTACTAATTATGTAATAATATATTAGTAAATAAAGAGATTCACATGCAATCTAGTCTAGAAATGTATTCCAAAGCTATCTTACTGCTGCCTCACAAAGCTTTTACTAAAGAGTATTAAATGACTTACAACCGAAAAAGCACACATTAATTAGCATACTTAGATATTGGTGATATCTTAAAGGTCTGCTCCTTTTGGCTAAGAATAAACTGTTACTAATCATCTGATAATATATTAGTAACTAGAAAGATTCATTGAAATCAAATTTAGAAATGTCTCACAAAGTTATCTTGCTCTTGTCTCACAAAGTATTTATTAAAGAGCTTGTAAATGCTCAATTATAACTCATTTCTGCATTTGTTTTATATTTGCAAGTGATTTACAAGGTATTTTGTAAATACCAGGAACAAAATATAATTGTAATACATTTCCAAATTTGTGTATAAATGAAGCTGTTTATCTATTAATTCATCATGAAAATGATTAGAAACAGTTTATTAATAGTTAAGTAGCTAACCCTAAATTAAATTGTTACCAGTTAGTTGCCCCTTATTGCCCCCAACCCCATGTTCACACAGCTAATGGGTCTGTGGAAGGGGTCCTCCACATTGCTCTCAGCGTCCTGATAGAGCGCTACATCGCCCCATTCTGGAATGCCTGAATCACTGCGGTGACGCCATGGTAATGATTGTGCTCACGTTGTGAGGCTGATCCCTGTTATCAATCGCTTTTATGCCTCTTTTCTGGGATTGTTTTGCAGGTTCTGCACAAAAACAACGTGGCGCATTTAATTGAAATAAAAATTCATCGCGTCTGTGGAGTGGGGAGACGTCATCCTGCCCTATTTCTCTTGGTGCGTCATTGTTTCGTTTACAGCCATAAGTGTGTTGCCTCACTGAAAACTCGCCTGCACCATCCTTGTTCCTGAACTCCTCCTTTTATTTTTCAATGCCCTTTCCATCCTTCTTTTTTTATTTTGCTGCATTGTGAAAAGGGCCACGTGATTTAAGTGCCACATCCAAGGTCGATGCTCCACCACAATAGGGGCTGGGAATGGCCTTTTCTATGTCCTTACTTTACTTTTTTAACATAAATGGAATCATATAAACTCCTTTTTTGCCAGAGAAGTTTACGTGATCACAAAGCACTGCCTTATGTTAATGGCAGTGAGACACTCATCTTAATTGGTGCTGTGTTGTTGTTGGGGGCGAGGGGGGGCGGTGGCATTTTCCATGTGGAGCCCTTTGCAATAACCCTAAAACAATCCCATTATAATTTGCTTTTGAAGCAGCCTAATTACTGAGACAGGTTCTGAGGTCACATCACGCTAGTTGGGGAGCAGTCAGAGGTTTTCTTTCGTTAATAGGAATCAAATATAGGTGGACATGCTGGATGAAACAAAATCCTATATTTAAAAAACTATATTTTTAGAAGTTGGTTCCCTAATATATTTTTTTACTACAAGAAGCAGAGAAGGCTGCTGGTTGAAGTGTTTGACTTTTCTTTAGCAAATGAAAGGGCTGCCTTATGCCACCGAAGGGGCTCTTTTTTCAGCATGTTTGAGGCGCATAACGCAGGGCAAGCTGTGAAGTCGGTTTTCCCTAAAATCCAGGGAGAGACCGCACCCCCTTAGCAGACGGGGGGGGGCTGATTCTGCAGGCCTGTAATCAGACACCTTTTATTCTCTGCCTTTGTGTTTCACATTAAAACACCCACTACTCTAAGTCAGACAAAAAGCCCCCACAAACCACCCACCCCAAACTGTTCATGGGAGTTTTATTTACACAAAAATATTCTGAGGGCAGAAGGAAAAAATGAATGGTTTAGAGAGGTAACCAATCAGATTGTAGTGGAGGTGGGATCATGCAACTAGAGGAAGCAGAATCAACCAATCAGATGTCTTGGTCCTGTGTCCTCTAGTTGCTTGGACCCACCTCCTCTGCAATCTGATTGGTCATCTCTTTGAATCAGTCATTTTTCTTTCTGGCCTCAGAACATTTTTGCGTAAGCAAAACCTTCATGAGAGTCTAAATTTGCTGAAACTTCACCGTCATCTCCTAAAGCCAAGAATGAGCCAATGATTTGTTTAAAAGAAGCTCATTCCCTGTTTTTCTTAGTACAACAAAATGCGATTGAGAATGTAACTTTACTTCGCTGCAGTTAACGATGTGTCTTTTTCCTAGTCTTATGCCTTCCTGTAAAAGCTTCTGAGAATGACACAGTCAGGAGGCGGCAGTGCCGCTGACGGGAAGGACGGCAGGCGTGTCGGGCTGCTCCAGCACAGCTGCACCGCGTGATGGACTGTGTCAGATTAAATGGCGAGCGGCAAACAGAGTGGGATCTTTGAAGAGTGAGAGCCGCTCGCGGTGGACGAGGGGAGCGGCGTGGAATTTGCGACTACACGCAGAACATTTTGGAAATTAGACGTTGCCCTGACTTATACGGACACACTAATTAGGGAGATGTGGAGATTAGAGGCTTGAAAGGGGGGATGCGGGGGGCCGTGAATGTCGGCGCTGCGCTAACCAGTGAGATGTTTAATCATTATGATTTGTAGCACAGGGAATCTCTTCATGGTGTCATTGTGTCACTGTGATATGGTGGGGGGGGGGGGAGTCATTCTATTATTGCTGTCCATCCTGCAGCTAAAGCCTCAGCCCCATGACAGTCCCAAGACAGCGCTCCAAAAAAACAAATCACCTTTGTACCATACCCAAGCCGGCCTGATGATTCACTAACATCTTATACTTCGTTTTGTGATGGACAGCTGTGATATCGAACCAGAACCGGACATCTGAAGATATTTGGACACATAGCTGAACTTGTATGGTTAGCTTGTCCTACAGGAGAGGGCAACCAGATGACCGCTGACCCTCCACAGCTGTTTCTACTCATAGAGTGTCCTGTGTGTTTGTATATATACATGCTAAACACTCTGGGGCAGCTTTGTTGGGTCGAGATTTATAGCCTTTGGGTTATATAGAAGTATGAATTGAATAGACTGAACGTGGATTGCAGGCAAGGCCGGACTTTAGCCCAGTGGCTCCCACCCCCCCAAATTTGCAGGGGTATCCATCTCTGGATGGAAAACATGGTCACAGTAGGACCATGTGGGATGCAGGCCTGTGACCCACAACTCAATCCCAGCGATGTGGGGATTAGCTTGATTTTCCGGGTGCCCTCATCGGGACTGAGAGACGTGTGTTGGGGATTCGGCTGCGTGGAGGTGTACCCGTAGCTGACAAATCGCAAACAGATTGCTCCTTGTATTTCAAGGATGGGGGGATAAAAGCTGGTTCTGTTAGCATAATGGAATAACAAATTGTCACATGCCAGGCGCGTAATGCACTTTAGATGCCAGCTTTGTCGGATATGGAGGTAATTGCTCTTTATTTAGCCAGTCCAGGCCTTTTTGTTTTTGCCTCCCTTGTTTTGATCTTTTGGTCCTGGCAGCTTAGCAACACAGTTTACGTTTCAAGTTCATGCTCAAAGTGTAATCCCTCGACGACACAGGGGTCATTAAGGGGTAATGGGCGCCTAGCTATTATGGCCCACCTGCAGGTGGGCCCCTCCTCTGGTGTGCTTGAGCTTGGTGAAGATGCATGTGGAGGTCAAAGGTCACTTAATGGGTTAACCGATCAGGCATGTGAACTTTCTGATGTAATTTCCTGTTGAGTGTTTTCAGGAACCTGGGTCACTATTGTGCCTCACACCTCCAGGGTTGTGGGTTCGATTCCAATTCCTGGCTCTTTGTTTGAGGTCCAAAAACAAGGGTTTAGATGATTTATGGGGGGAATGAACTTCTTTTAAACATATCATTGGCTCATTCTTGGCTTTAACATGAGATGACTATGTAACCAAGACTTAGTTTGTGGTTAATTAATACATAAGTAATAGTATATATTATTTTTGCCCTATCAAGTAAAGTGTAACCTGAATTTTTTTTAACCATAATGTGTTAGTGAGTGTTTGCCTGGTATCCCATCTAGGGTGTCACCTAAACAGTGCCATAGGCTTCTGGGATGGGCTCCAGGATCAGAGTGACCCTATCCTGGATAAACGGGTATGGAAGATGGATGGATAGTTTTTCAGAACGAATGAAGGCATTGTTTGGAAAACGATACCCCAGGTACAGAGTTTCAAAGACAATAAATGACATAAATTACGAAAATACCGTAAAGAAGTAAAAAGATGAAAACAGTAGCGGAGACATACTTGTTTGTGTGTTTAAATATGTAAAAAAAAAAAAAACTGGTGGAAGAAGAGGATTCTCACAGAGGCAAAGATGTAGGGTAGTAGCAAGATCACCGAGAAGTGGCAAGGTCATGGTTAGCTGGTAACGAGAAGCTAAGCAGAGACAAATTAATTAACTTAAGCAACGATCAAATACGGCGTCTTAATCCTGATTAAGTCACGTCGAATATGACATGATGAACCTGCAAGCCAATTAGACTCAAATCGGCGGGTAGACTTTTACAGGAAAGGTGTGTTGGAGATGCCCTTGAGAACTAATGATCTCATTTTCAAGATAGGTATGTCAGTCAATTGGAATGAGTCAGACAAACCCCACCCCCAGGGGTGCAGAGAAATCCTTAAATCTCTGGAGACAAAGAGGAATCTCAATGATGTCACTGGTCCTTCCTGATTTCCTTGACAATGGAAGTACCTGCAGCCTGTGTTGCCTGTGAAGGTTTCCTCACATGTTGCTGGTGTTCGCCGGAAATTTCTCTTGGGGGAAGCAGCTCCATTAGGGGGAGAGGAGAGTAAACAGAGTGGACAGAAAGTGTGACACATCCACGGGAGCTCTGACAGGACTCGTCACACAGAGAGCAGAGGAGGCACATTAAGGGATAAAAGGGTGCTCTGTTACAAGCTAATTGGGCAGAAGCAGCCATACCGATGTTCCACTTAGAGTAGCTCTCAGAGATGTTGACTTGATGAGATGTTGAAGCCATTACTTTGGTAGAGCGCCTTCATGGCTGATTTACATTCAGGGTGACACAACATAAGCTGTTTGCTCTCCTACCCTCATGTCGTAAAAACACGATAAGAACGCACTGAGAACAGGATAAGGGTGTAACGGTAATAGAGCGACACTCTACAGCCCGGTGGTTTTATCCAGCGACGCGTTTCAATGTTGCGTTATTCACTGTTACAGTACCTGTGACTTAGTTCACAGACACGTTCATAAGGTTCTTCAATTGATGCTCTGAGGGGCAGGACTTGATCCCGCATTTAAGATGGCCCACAGGGCGCCCCCTACTGGCCATATGCTGTTAAGTACCCTCAGCTTCTCCATAGTCCTACAGCTCTTCCAAAGAGAATGGGCGAAATTAATGATCCGTCAGGGGTTTCGTATTTGGAATGAATGACCGGGTGCAGAGTTTGGCTCTGTTCCACTTGCTCCTATAGCTTGGTCGGACGTGGGGCCGCAGTGAGGCTGGAGCCTGTCCCAGCCAGCAGGGGGCACTCTGGATGGGATGGCCATTTTTTAATATTATCATTTTATTCATTAAGAAACAAAATAGGAGGCACCTTGATTCAGATGCTAAATCAAAGACCAGCTTTTATTTTTTTTTTAATATAGTTTGATTTGTAGTTTTGTAACATACAGCATTATACCTATGCACAGGCTGGTATTAATGTAAAGGACCTTTCTTGAGGATGCCAGTAAGAACATACAACCTTCCGGTTATCGACCAGTGTATTTGGCTGCTGCCTGCCCCTGCTGCCCATAACTGGTGAACAACTGCAGATCTAGAAGGTCTCCTAAATGGATGTCTTGAACAGCGTTTCCCAGCCCAGTCCTTGGGGAACCTCAAACATTCCATATTTTTGCTCCTTTGCAGCTGCCAGCCAATCAAGAACAGCGAATACCTGGTTCAGATGTGTTGGGAGCTGGGAGGGAGCAGAAATGTGGACTGTCTGGGGATCCTTGACGACTGGGTGGAGAAACACTGGTCTGGAAGGAAGAGAAGGATCATAGTAAAAAGATTCCACAATCTCTGGAGGGGCAATGTTAGCTAGATGGACGTGGCATTGTGGAGCGCGTTAGAGGTCCTGGCCCCTCCCATGTGTGGAATCCACCCTCTAAATCGATCCTGGGGTGGCTCTTAAAAAGCATTGTTATTATTATGGATGATCAAATTAGCAAACAGCGCCAGAGGCTAACGGGGATGAGCAAGCTGCTAGCCTGAGATGCAGGGTATGTTAGCAGCTGGCCATGTGGGTCAGAGGAGGTGCAGGGCAGCCTCGGATCCATCAGGGCAGGAGGTGCTGGGAGGAGACTGCAAGGTGTCGATTTAGTGGAAAATAAAGCTACTCGGCTTGTTTGCCGGGGTCTATGATCCGAACTGAGATCGAACCATTTATCACAGGCCCATTAGTGCCTGCATGGGCTGGCACCGCTGCTCCGCAGAAGCATCACGGCACCCGCGCCTTGCCGAGGCTGCTTCCTCTACTGCGAGTCGATTGGTCAATACCTGCGATTGCAGAGAACCAATAGGATTGAAGGAGGAATAATTTCTTCATCATCTGACTTTACAATTTTGTTACTACTGTGTGAGCTCCTGGTTTCTAGCCACACTCAGGACAGCAAATGGGGGGGGACATGCTCTGCGGGGGTCAGTGGGGGCTCGGGGGGGCACAGGCACAGAGAGTGTGACTAACTCAATACTTTAAACAAGAATATGATTTTTAATGCTCTTTTACCTTTTAAAAGTACTTTTTAAGTTCTGTGGGTCATGCACTGTACATGTGTGTGATGAGATGCTTTTTCCATGTTTACAATAAAAATAAAAAGCATCAGTATCTGTACTGTGAAGAGGAGAAATAAAAAGTGTGGAATATTTTAAAATGTGGGAAATGTCAGCTATTAAACCTACATATCAGCTTTTAAATCCGTTTTTAGTGTGTGATTGGAGACGGGTCCATGTTGGGACATACAGGTTGGGACATACAGGGAGGGACATACGGGGAGGGACATACGGGGAAGGACATACAGGGAGGGACATACAGGGAGGGACATACAGGGAGGGACATACGGGGAAGGACATACAGGGAGGGACATACGGGGAGAGACATACAGGTTGGGACATACAGGGAGGGACATACAGGGAGGGGCAACAGCGGTGCCCAGAGATGGACATTTCAGGTCCAGAAAGTAAAAATCCAGGCCAAACTTTTGTTTCAACCAACCAATTGAGTATAAAGAGTCCCAGTCACAGAGTACTCAACTGGTTGGCTGGATTGAAATCTTGGTCTGCATTTTTACTTTCTGGACCTGAAATGCCCACCTCTGGTGGTGCCAGGATTCAGGCTGGCCTTGCTTACTGTACTGGAAGCTGGTTTTAATGGAGGATAGACAGAGGGGCCTGAGACGTCCCGTCCAAACAGCTGCCCACTGCCTGTCCAAGCAAACGAGGATGTGGCTTTAATATGCTGAAGCCGCAGTCCTTAAACACACAGGCCGTAACGATCCCGAACAGCACGTCAGGTTTAGGCGTAGAGTAGCTACAGAAATCATCGAGGAGTTTTTAATAATCAGAATATTCTGTGTTAAAGTCAGCCTCAGTAGGCCTATTTTATTTTCTTTTTTGGTGCTGAAATCCCTGGTCTCCAAGTCTCTTAATTCCTCTGCACTGTTGTGCGTAATATTGCTATTTCTCTGCTTGTTCCACGACTTTATGATCCGATCAAATAATATTTGGAAGCTGTAGTATTAAGAGCAGCTTTGCAGAGGATCGTTACACTAATTTAATGTCCCATGTCTAAATTCAAGCTAGTGCCGCCATTGCTGTTGGTTTGTTTCCTGCCCCTGTTTTCACTGTAAAGTGCCCTTGTCTGATTGTGTGTGTATGTGCTCTACGATGGCATCTTATCCAGGGTGTCTGTGGTCATGTGACCTGTTCTCCCTATGAGAGGATCCAGGCTCATGCAGCTCTGCGCTGAATGAAAGGTTATGAATTGAATGATATTTAATTGATCCCAGTGGGGAAATTTTCTTTTCGTCTACCCCATCCTGCTTTCCATGAGACGCACAGACTAGCGGGAGCAAACTTGGGGGTCACAGCGCAGGGTCAGACAGCGTGCCGCGCCCCTGGAGCTGGGGGTTAAGGGCCTTGCTCAGGGGCCCAACTGCAGCATCAGTCTGCTGGCTCTAGGATTCGAACTGGCAACCTTCCTGTTACACGCACAGAGTTGTAACCCACTGAGCCACACACTGCCCTCATTGATGGATATTTGTTTTTTTTTTTGTTTATTCAGGAACTATTTTGACTAGGCTGAAAAAAGAGGCCCAGTATTGAAGCAGAAGCTGTGAGCATGTTTGGGGTGGGTTCTGCTCCCTGGACACGGCAGTTCGCTGATGGGCCTAATCGCTCGTGGCCCTCGCAGCTGTCGACTGACTGTCCTCGACTGCCGCCGCGCTGCCAGCATGTCAGTGCTCTTTCGCGCCACTCGTGGGGGTTGTTCATTAGACTTGTTTACTTATTTTTTTCTGTTCCTCCCCAGTCACTGTTGGTAACCCGGGGGCTTCTTAGCGTGTTGAGCGCTTCGTCGTGTGTGTTATAATCAAGCATGTTAGCGGGCAGCCTCGTTTATCTGCTTCGTATAGAGGAGGCTGAAGAAGTGTGTGTGTGACCCTCTCTGAAGTGGAGGGCTGCTTAAAATGTAATAAAACCTTATTAATATATTGTAATGTAAGTTAAAGTATGAATAAATTTTTTTAAATGTGAAGATAAAGTTATAAAGGCTATCTATCTACCAACTGCTGACCCTTGTTGGAGCTGCAGGGGGCTTGGAGCCGATCTCAGGCAACGCAAGGCTGGGGTTCACCCCGGATGGCATGCCCGTCCATCGCCGGGCGCACGCTTAATGGGTGACTTAGTAAACCCCAATTAGCCTAACTGTAGGAGGGCACAACATGGTAGCACATGGAGGGCGGGGGAATCAAACCCACAGCCCAGTTGGTATAAGGAAGCCCAAACTGAGCCGCCCTCAAAGTTCAAAATGCTCTTCTAGCAAAACCTTGCATGATGTTACCGCCATTTGCATGGTTCCCTGCACACATACGTAGATCTCCTGGCTGGCTGGATGATCCAGCGGAAAGTACACAGTGCAAATGTGGTACCAGACCCAAACAAATGCAGAGAGCCGTAAATGTCCGCCCTAGTCTGGCTTCCTGCTCCAAGAGTGTCCATTAGAACTGGTGCCTTGTGACCCCAGTGTGGCTTGTGGGGCCATTTTCATGAGGTTGCGGAGCATCTGGTTAAAAGTGTTCATTTTGAAATTTGATTTTTTCATTTTTTTTGTTCTTGGTTCAGATGTTTTCAAAACTGGGTTTTGACTTAATGACCAAGGGAAAATGTGAGTCCTGAGGCCAAGCTGGTTGAGGACCACCAGCTAACATCCCCGCCCTTGCTCCCCCAGGCGCGGCCTTCATGATGGTGAACAGCACAGGCCGTTTTGCAGGCCAGAAGGCACAGCTCTTCATGCCCCAGCTGAAGGAGAACGACACGCACTGTGTGCTGCTTCAGTACTATGTGTCGGGCCTGGATGCCACCAGCCCCGGGCAGCTCAGCGTCTACGTCAAGGAGAACAGCAGCCCACTGGGGATCCCGGTATGGAACACCTCTGTGCCCACGGCACCTGGCTGGAGCCCGCTCGAGCTGGCCATCAGCATCTTCTGGCCCAACTTTTACCAGGTAAGACCGGGACTGGAGCTGGTCTCTTCTGAGGGATACGCCTGCATTGCATGTGATCACCCTTTCTGGCAGTTGGCCACATCTGGGCGTGGTCAAATGTGGGTGTGGCCAAATCTGGGTGTGACTAGATCTGGCTGTATCTGGCTGTAAATTTTTATTTACCGCCTCATTCTGTGAAAATGGAGGTTTCTCATTGACTCCCTGTTTCCAAAGACTGACGATTAGCCATCCATCATCTTGAAGTGCTCTCAATTATCAAAATATGCTGGGATTGTGCCGTATTGTTTTTGAATCATGCCTGTGGCTGATACACTCAAAAAAAAGACCTAAAAAAATGATACCTGCATATTACTTTTTGGAGTATTTTTGGTTCATTGCCTGCATGAAAAGAACTAAATTCATTCTACAAAAGTCACAGGTCACATATGTAATCATACTGGGATCCCTGAAAGAGCATTCCTGTCACCTAAGAGACAGAGTACCTATTGTCAGCTTCAGATATATGATGCATTGAGGTCGGTCTGCCAATAATGAGTAGTTTTCTACTGATTAATCTGTTTTACCAATTGGTCAATGAATTTAAACAATTAATTTTCCTCCAGAAAATCACACTGACCATTTAATTTAAATAATTTTTATTGTGACATCACAAACTGTATGACATTGCAGGGCTTTATATAACAGACGCCTGCTTTTCGGCACTCTACGTTACTTACGCCCATAATTCGATAAGCAGATTACTAGAATGCTGAAAATATTAATGAGATGCATACTGTGACGCCCAAAAGTTAGTAATCTGTATAAATTCAGCATATCCTTATGCTTATTAGATTCAGTTAGCAGAGCACGCTACGTGCGAAAGTTTTGGTAAATGATGGAAGCAATGAGCACAATAAGCTCCTGTGGATGAAGGGGCAACTCAGAAGCCATGGCATCTTTTAAAAGAGGAGATATTGTGGTTAAACTAGGAAAGAAGATGGTGGCGGTGTGGAGGTGCTTTTCGTAGAATAAAGTCCAACGCTTTTTGCGGTAAACATAATTTTCATTTTTATTTCAGTTACATTTTTTTTTTAAACGTAATGTGCGTTTTCCTTTCAGTTTCAGTTTACGATAACAACACTCGTCCGAACAAGCCCAACATGCACAAACACACACACCGACATCGTCAATCAACGTAGAATAAGGCCAGATTTTAGCCTAAACATTTTGTCAAATACTTACTAAATGGAAATTCTAAGGTAGCAGGCCGACAACATTATGGCTTTAATAATGAGTGTATTTAGGAACTACAAGGACACAAGACATTAAGCTCTTCATACTAATGGAAATTTAATAGACATGAATAGACAACATTTAAGGTATTTTTGCCTATCCTGGCAGCCGGTCATCCAGAATAGTGCTTGTATATTTTTTTTCTCGTGCATAGCCCTGGTGCCGCTATGGTGTGCCATCGAACTTTGCACAGTATACAAACCACCTTTTCGTTTTGTGATAATTTGAACTACTCCCATAATTACAATAATATTGAAGTTAAAAACTTTTCTTATAGTGAATGGAAGCATTTTTGATATTTTTCTAGAGCCGGTAATTTCATCAAAATAATATTTAAAAACGACGCATAGACTTAAAATATCAATGCCGACGCATTTTCAGTGTCGGTGTCATCGACTACGTCGCCTAATCGCAGCAGCCCTACACTGAGGTGAAATATTGTCCTCATAGGTTGTAGAGCAAACAAGAAGCAATAAATAAAATATAAATATTGACCACCTGATTGGTGGGAAAAGGGGCTACCTTGGAACGAATGTTTGGCCTGGAAGCAGACTATGCTTTCAAACAACAGCTGAAGATGTATTTGTTTAGTCTAGCCAATGGGTAATCATGTGCTCTTTCTCTTGTTGTTTCTAGCATTTACTGTCCATTGGAGTGTTTATATTTTTAATCTTTTGTTTGCTGTGTCTGTTTTAATGTTTTCGTTTTTACAGCCCTTCATGAATCTGTCTGTGAAAGGCGCTCTGTAAATAAATTTTTACTTACTTCTTAACTGTACAGTAAATAAATAGATTTAGATACAGATTTATGAGTCCAGAGTTATTAGTCCGCTTAATAAACCCAGAATTAGGCTGGGAGGAGCTACCTGGCTGATATTGCTGGGCTATTTTGTGAAAGAAAGAAAAACACATTTTAACTAATTTAACGCGGCATTAATTTCCCAGCGTGCGGATGTCCATGTGATATCTGTAAGGCGGAGCTTACAGAGGCTTCTCAATGTCCACCTCCTGCCTTTTTCTCCGGCTGCCAGTTTGACTGACAGACATCCCCCCTCCCCCATACACTGGCTGCACATACACACGCGAAACTCCCAGAAGACCACGGAAACCAGAGGCTTAAATCCGCCTCGACGGCCCACTTAGTGCCGTTGCTCCGGGGATAATTTTCCAAGGCAGCACTGGTGACTTTCTAACATCTCTGCGATTAACAATGGAAGCCATATCTTCAAAACTACATCTAATTAGCTGTATAGAACTAATTATAGGTGCCTGTAATTGCTCTATATTCTTAGTGTTTGTCAAAATTAAACCACCTGGCAGTTAGAGATTAGCTTGTCTTTTATTTTGTAATTACAGGGTACTTTCTCTCTCTCTCTCTCTCACTTTGTCTGGAATTGGAGAAAAGGCCACCTACGAAACTTTGGTTCTACCGTGTAATTTGAAATGCTGTCATTTTCCATGCTTTGTGAATGAATCAGCTGGGCATGACACCTTAGCTATTCTCATGGTGGCCGTCGTTTGCACCGAAGTTTGTGTTACTCAGACACTAGTCATGTTTTGCATTGCTGAGCAGTGTTTTCATTTATTATACTCTTGCTGGCGACTTTATTAGGTACTGTACACCTCTTCAAGTGCTCATTGAAGCAAATATTTGATCAGCTAATCATATGTCTGCAGCACAGTGTATAAAATCATGCAGATACAGGTCAGGGCCTTCAGTTAATGTTCACATCAAACGCCAGATTGGGGAAGAAAGGTGATCTAAGTGACTTTGCACATGGCATGGTTGTTGGTGTCAGATATGCTGGAAAGAGAATTTATGAAACTGCTGATCTGCTGATCATACACAACCATCCCTAGGATTTACAGAGAATGGTCTGAAAAAGAAATGACATCCAGTCAGCGGCGGTTCTCTGGGCGAAAATACCCTGTTGATGGTAGAGGCCAGACTGGTTCAAGCTGATAGAAAGGCAAACGTAACTTAAATAGCCATTTGTTACAACCATGGCATGTAGAAGAGCATCTCTGAATGCAAGCTTTGAACCTTGAAGCAGATGGGCTACAGCAGCAGAAGATCACACCAGGTACCACTTCTGTCAGCTAAAAAAGAAATCTGAGGCTACACAGGCTCACCAATACTAGATAGTGAAAGATTGGAAAAATGTTGACTGATCTCAATTTCTGCTGTGACATTCAGATGTTAGGGTCAGAATTTGGCATAAACAACATGAAATCATGGCTCCATCCTGCTTTGTATCAACAATTCAGGCTGCTGGTGGTGTAATGATGTGGGGGGTATTTTCTTGGCAGACTTTTGGCCCCTTACTACCAACTGGGCATCGTTTAATTGTCACAGCCTACCTGAGTATGGTTACTGACCATGTCCATCCCTTTATGACCACATCATGCCCAGCTTCTAATGGATACTGCCAGCAGGATAACACGCCATGTCACAAAGCTCATATCGTCTCAGTTTGGCTTGTTTAACATGACAGTGAGCTCACTGTACTCAAATGGCCTCCACAATCATCAGATCTCAATCCAATAGAGCACCTATGGGATGTGGTGGAACGGGAGATGTGCATCATGAAGGTGCAGCCAACAAATCTGCAGCAGCTGCGTGATACTGTCATGTCAAGATGGACCAAAGTCTTTGAGGAATGTTCAGGCGCCTTGTTGAATCTGTGTCATGAAGAATGAAGGCAGATATGAAGGCAAAAGGGGGGCCAACCCAGTATTATCGAGGTGTACCTAATAAAGTGGCCAGTGAAGGTATGTCATACCTGTTGTACAGAGGTGATTCTGGGAAGTTAAGATAAGACCTTAATTCATACAGAGGGGCCAACATCATCATTATTCTTTGACTCGGTGAGTGACAGGGGATGGGGCACACCAGGGGCCAATCAGCTTTCAGTTGGGGTCAGTGCCTCTGTGGCTCCGCCCCTGTATACACCCATCACACAGCTGCATGGCCCACCTTTACTATTCCTCCTGTTTCTTTCTGGTAAACATCAGCACGCCGGGCTCCCCGCACAGGCTGCTGTTCTGTGAGGTCACCGCTAAGAAAGACACAAGGGCAGCAAGCCTTTCTAAGAGCGAGTCGGCATCTCATACAGAGGGCAAGGAGGAGAAGGTAAAAAAATAAACCCTCCTCCTTAATGCATCCTTTCCTTCATAAGACCAGCTGTGTCTAAGATGCTCAGAATGAAATGGTAGGTTGAGGGAAAAAAAAACATAAAATCTATCAGCGATGGCGGGCAAATTAGAGCGGAGGCTGCGGTTGCTGGACTTGGCCCAACAGCCAGTACCAGAAACCGCCTCAGTGTCATGCCGCCCGTTTTCCAGGATCGGCACAGAAACTGCAATTAGTGCCCACTGCATTTGTTTTCTTTTCTCTCTTTTTGAAATGGGTGATTCTGAGCACGTAGCTCAATGCTTTAATTAAGGCGTCTCCGTGCAACTGTGCCCTCCCCCCCCACAGTTTTAACAACGAGGGCCAGACACGTGGTCGCCACGGCGGCAGAATGAGCAAGCCGCAAATGTCTTCGGAAGGCACTTCAATGAGTAAGCGTGAACAGGAAGTGATGTAAGAGGGAGGAGCCAGATGGTCGAATCACATTTCGCATGTGGCATGTTAAAGGATTTTTGGTTAAGGTTCTTGTGCATATACCCTTCATAGTTAGCTTGGACTGAATGTATATATTTGTTTGTAATTGCAACAATATTTGAAGAATGGATTTCCAGAACTCCTTTATTCCATTTTTTGTTGTTGTTGTTGAGATAAGGCAGTGGCCTAAGGTCAGACTTCGTCATCATATGTTGCAGTATTGGGCACCAAAACTCACTCAATCCTCAGGTAAACCAAAAAAGAACCTTTGTGAAAATCCCTGAACTCCACAGAGATTGGACTGAGTGAGTTTTGGAAATTTGCTCTTCATCTGAGTCCATCAACAAGTCTATGCCTCGCAAATCCTCAGCTGGCTGTTTTTGGGCAGTGACCCAGTGTCATATAAAGAGCAGAACATGGATTTTTGCTGGGGTTTTTTTTGTTTTTGGTTTCGCCCTTCCTCCATAACAAAAAATGGCCCCCAGGCAGATGACCCACTGTAACTGCAGCAAATTCATTGTCTTCTGTAGCTAACCTGCGGCTGCCGCACTTCCTGCCATGAATCCTGAACGCATTATGTGCTCCGCTAATAGCAGCCTGGGTGGGTGACGGACCCCCGCAGAAAAACAGCCGGCTTCCTGATAGTTGAGGCAGACAAACGGGCTCCATGACTCTTGGAAAAGTCAGTGTCAGATATGCCTGTCGGGTCAGGAAGTTTAAATAATATCATTATTTTTAAAGAATAATTACACTAAATTTGTCTCTACAACAAATATATTTCATGGAGATCATTTTCAATTAAAATATATCTAAAATACTTATGAATAATTTATCAAAAAAAAGAAAATGGTGCTTCTCTTGATCCAACTTGGATTAAAATTGTAGTTAATAATAACGCCGCCGCTAATTTGTTTATAACGTTTTGTCTTTGTGTTGATGACATGAGCTACAGGTTTTGTCTGCAGTGTCTTTGTCTTAATTTAAAAGCCAATGAAAATTTTGATAACTTTGTCTAGAAGTGCCTTGAATTTTGTGGTTTTGTGGAAGTCTGTGGTTTTACCAGCATGTATTGCGATCCCACCCCAGCTGATACTGTAATGTAGCAGGCCTCCTTCCTCATTCAGACCCTAATAAAGGTTAAGTTTGACTTGAATGGGTAATCGAAAGAGACACCCATTTTGAGGCCGTGCCTCGCCACCACTCACACCACGATGCCTCTCTGGCTCTCCCCAGATCGTGTTCGAAGTTGTGACTTCAGGACAGCGGGGACTGCTGGCGATTAAGGACATCCGCCTCCAGGGACACCAGTGCAGTAAGTCCAACCCACCTGTCTGACATGTCCTGTCCCATCCTGTCCTGTCTGTCCCTGAATCCTTCTGCTGTGTCTGACACTGAAGGATCACTGCAAAAATGCCAGATGAAATCTGTCCCAGAGTCCTCTGCAGAAGAGGCGATGTTGAATTTGTCACTTAAGACAGAAATCAAGGAGACCAAATTATTCTCATCCATCCATCCATCCATCCATCCATCCATCCATCCATCCATCCAGTGTGATGCTTTGGCCTGGAGTCAATTCTGGGATGAATATATATGCAGACACAACAACAACAATAATAATAATAATACTAATGAATTGAGGAAGAAGCACCATGAGATGATAGATTGATGGCTAGATCAGCACCGCTCTGCAGTCACCCTGCCGTCATCTGAAGGTGAACATGAATATCACATTCAGCAGGACGTCCGCATGTCACATCTGCTTCATTCAGCAGCATCACTCCCTAAACTGGCCTGTCATGTGCGGAGAAGCCATTTACATGTGATCATTTCGGGTTAGTCCTATACGGGCGAACTGTTTCCTCCAAAATAAGCCACGCAGACACAAATAAAATGATAAAACCTCATACATTACAACTCTGGATGGTTTAAGTAAGGCTGGCAATAGTATATGCAATATTCCCCCTTACGATTATATATCCATCTTCAAACTGCTTAT
>JAODLD010000001.1:22470750-22485596 GCA_026781065.1 Mormyrops boulengeri
CCCCCCCCCCCCGCCCCCCCCCCCCCCCCCCCCCCCCCCCCCCCCCCCCCCGCGGCCCCCCGCCCCCTGGTTGATCTGGGTTTTCCAGAACACCCCTGAAACTACAAACACACAGAGGCAAATCCTTTTTGATGTTGTCCCCCACTGAAGATGAGTGGAATTGCAACAGTCATGGGAGACGATAAATGAGAATGTTGGGAAATGCAATTATGGTAATTGGGGACCCCGGGTTGGCCCTAATACCTGGCCCACGGCTTCTCATCTGAATGTAGGAAATTAAATGAAAATGCCACCAGACTAAATTTGGGACCCCTCCTCCCGCTCCCCCAGCCTTCCATACAAGGTGACATTACAATCCACCCGAAACAGTCACTTGTCATCGGCATGCAACCTTGGTCCAGCAGAGAAGCAGTTTTTCATAACATACTTTTTTTGGGACAAACTCAGAAGCATGCGGCTGGCTCTCTGTGGCAGAGTGCACTCAGGCAGGCTTCACCCATGCCCGCACCGAGGTCATGTCACCGCCTGGAGACTTGGCTAGCTGCGGGTGACTTCCTGCTTCTCTGACCGTTTGGGGAGGGGGGGGGGGGGTGGTTCATAAATATAAGGCCTCACTGAGGCAGAAGAGTGAAAAAGAGGCTCCCTGGTGATGGGGGCTCCCCGCAATTGATGGCCCCACACCTTTCCGATGAGAGGATGGACATGAGAAGGTGTTGATGTTAGACTTCTGTAGACCTTTGTGGCTGGTCTCCATTCTATCCATATGAAGATGTACACTGGTAGCTGGCTGCCGTTATGTGACCTCTGTGCTGATGTCTGTCTGCGATGACTCTTGACTGGTTACGTGAGAACGGCATGACCATGTCCATAGTTTGTCATTTTTCATTTATCCAAACCAACATATAGTAAGGGAAGGGTTACAATTTACAATGATAATAATACATGCTTTATTGATCCCCATGGGGAAATTCTCTTTATACTTCCCTGAACTTGCTCTCTGTAGGTATTTTAAAAAGTTTCCAACTTGCTCTCCAAGAGCAAGCTGACCGTGAAGGGTACCCACCCACAGCAGCACCCAGGGAGATAGGGGTTAAGGGCCTTGCTCAAGGACCAGGCTGGACCCAGTGACCTTCTGATCACAGGCAGAGAGACTTAGCCCACTGAGCCCTTGTGAGAGCATCCTGGGCTTTGAACCCACAACCTTTGCATTGTTAGTGTGATCCTCTACTTGTTGAGCTATGGGACATTAAATTAATGGCAACTTCTGGAAACACTATAGACAAAATTCCACAGTTTTACATCAATTTGTAAACAGCAAGAGGACTACTCGGAATCCTGTGCAGGAAGTACCTCTCCCATGTACCATTGAGTGCCTGAGATAGGGTGGGTGGACGGACGGATGGATGGATATGGATGGAGGGTAGAAAAGATTCAGCAGTTCATAAAAGGTTAGGGTCTCGCTGAAGATGGACTTTGTGGGGAGTAAAATAATGAATTCTTCCATGAATAATATGAAAGCTGGCACAGCTGTCTGTCTGGGAAACAGCACGTGTGAAATGAAATGCAAGCCTAATCCACTATTTTCCGCTGGTCTTCCACCTGACACTGGGGCTGCTGGTGTACACAGCACCTTCTGTCAGTGTTTACCCACCTGCCGGAAGAGACGGAAATGGAACAAGAAGCGTGGCTTGGATTTCATAGACCTGTTTGTGCTTTATTTCCCCAAACATTGGACCTCATAGACTTGTGTTTGTGTTTGATTTCCTCAAACATTGATCAGAATCGGATTTGTTCAGAGGGTCATAATTATAATGAAAAATTGTCAAAATCTTTTCCATGGCCTTTATATCATGACAACATGTAAACTTGAGATGGTGGTCTTGTTTTGCTTATGAAGAAGGATTTCATTTTCTAGAACTTTCTAAAGATAAACATCATTGTCCATTCAGGGCTCTCAAGCCATGTTTGGTGGTGAAATGACTGTTTAGGGCAGCAGAGGATGGATTTGCTGTCATTAGACAAGATGTTACAGTGTACAGGGAAGGGAAGACACGGTCTTTTTGATTTATTTTATATTGACATCTTACTGTTTACCTGCTTATATAACTGAATATTCACTGCACCAGTTCAGTAAATGGAAAGAGATACCAGTTTCTACTGAAACTGGAAAACATTCTTGGGGGATGTCTTAGCAATCTCACTGATGTTATTCTTCTTGCTTTTCAACCCATTTTATTGAAAAAACTTTTAAGTTAAGTGTACAGGTGTGTTTTGTGCTCGCGTGTAGCGATTTTATTTGACGATGCGTTGAAAGTTAGTGTTACTTTTACGTAACGCACAAGTGTTTCACTCATTAAAAAGGAGGATCAGGTTTGTGGCAAATTATTCTCAAAAACTTATTCGGCTGTTGGGTCTTCCTTTAATGCCTGAAGGGAAAATAAGAATTGTTTTCATAATGCTAATTTTTTATTAAATAATGTAAATGTAAGGAGAAAGGACTGTTTAATATTAAGCTCTAAGACGGGATATTGAATAATTTATAGGTATTTTTTATGCTTTTTTGTTTCTTTTTGGAGTCGATTTAATTAAAGACCGATTCCATTCCTGCCAGCTTTATCGCAGACTTTCTATTCTCCAGGACATCAGCCCCTGTCTTTAGGCGCTCAGAAAAAGGAGTTTATTTAATTAAATCAGGTTTTGATGATTTATTGGTTCTGCGGTCTTTACTGGCACCTGAACAGAAGTCATCAGAGGTTGGTTTGTATTATTTATTGTAGGGAAAGAAATAGTGCTGAAGTAAATCCTGCGGCTAAATATGGTTTAATTACTGCCACGAGTTTTTTTTTTTCTTTATTCAGCCTCGTAACTTTATCCTGTAACTGCAAAAAAGACTGTTGAACAAAGACCTGTATGTACTTTAATCCATCCATTCATCCAACCATCATCCAACCACCTCCCCAGGACTGGGATATATATGTGCCTGTATATGCATTCAGGAGTTCTGTCGCCTCAAATCACCAGGGATGATTGTGTGTAGAGTTTGCAAGCTCTCTCCATGATGTGCAGGTTTCCTGCAGCTACCCCAGGTTGCTCCCACAGTCCAAACACGTGCATCTAGGTGAATCTGCATCCCTAAATTGCTCACGATGTTGGCGTCTCGTCCTGGGTCATTCCCCGCCATGCACCCCTATCTTCCAGGATAGACTCCTGATCCCTGTGACTTTGCATAGTGCAGTCTTCCTTCCCGCTTCTTTTTTTTTTTAAAGCTTGGAGTGAAACTGTCCAAAACGTTGGCATTTATAGGGTTTTATTCCCTTTTCACCTTCGTCTCTTCCATCTGTCTTGTCTGACGTGCATAGCAGGCCTGAGAGCCAGGCTGCCTCAGGGCCCTGTGACCCCCGATGAATGGGGCGGCCGTAAGTCGGCTTGCTGACGGGTCCTTAAAGTTATGGGCAGCCTTTAAATAGGCGCTAAATCTAGCGGAAATGTCCCGCACCCGTCTCCCTGTCTGCGTGGCGGGGGCCCTCTCGCATCAGCACACTTTCTGCCATGCCCTTTCATTCTGGCGCAGGACCATGATTAACTCCAGCCCCTCCATGCTAATTAATATTTTATTATGTCCGATTTTATCGCTAAATAGCGGCGTGGCGTGATATTGAGCTTCGCCGAAAGGGCAAAAGGGACTTATTGGTACCGGGGAAGTGACTCGTAATGAGTTATGGCTGAGGGAGTGCAATATGTATTCATGAAAGCAGCCTGATATCCTATAATGGCTTATGACAGATGTAATCTGGAAAGAAGGGGAAAAGAAAAGAATTCATTTAAGAAACTTCACAGACTGTGCATATTACCATATAGCAATTACCAATATTCTCCATATAGCTTGGGTGGTAGGTACATCTCCTGATTCAACAACTACTACAACAGCAACAATAATATTAATAATAATAATATATTTACAAAAAAAATAATAATAATAATAATAATGATGCTTGGTTGTCTGACTCCAAGACTCATGTAAGGAACAGCAAGAGGATATCATTTCAATAATAAAAACATACCTTTCAATTTCTTTTATAAGGAATTCATATTAATACATTATATTGTCCAAGTATTAGATTACCCCTTGTCTTCTGGGTTGTATCTTAAATTAACTTCATCATAACTTGGCCTGAATAAGATGCAGTCTGTGGTGAATTAAATAGTTGCAAAGGTAGCTCTCCCTTCCTTGAATGGCTGTCCTTGCAGCCGTGCAGTGTAACCCGGTCATGGTTAAAGTTCTGGCCTCTCATTCGTTGGTTTCTTAGGAGAGAAACACGGCCCATTACCATCATGGTGCAAATGCATCACGTTATTATAGCAGCTAATACTAATGCCTCTCAGATAGCGGAATAAGAATAATGATGCCGAATCTAAAATATGTAAAGGACCAATAAATGTGTTAACATACATTGAAATATTATTGTTAATATTTTCTACTGAGTCACATGTAATAGATGATTCGCTATTTTTGTGTACAAAATGATTACCTGTTAATAAGTAAATTAACAAATTAGCTTTACGTAATACTGATAGATCCTATTAATATTATACTGTTAATTCATGCATGACTGTTAGACATAAAATCTCAATTAAATAAAGGATAATGTGGAACTAATTACTGCAATTATGCTCCCTTAATGGGATGTCAGTAAAGGAATATTGGGGGCCAGAATGCTAGTCTCCTTTCACGGCGGTGCTAATTTCACCCTTAGCATTTCGTTTGAATTAATACCTGGAATTACAGTGTTATTGACTGAAGTCTTCAAAGTACTGGTGATGACAGGCATGGGGGGGGGTCCTTCATCAGTCTGTCGCTCAGTTACACTTGAAGGACATGGCTCATTCATTGTGGGGGCGGGGCACATTTCAGTGTTTATGCCCATTCTTATGAAACGTTAATGCACTAATTTCACTTGACATAGATGAATTTTCAATCATGTATTTTATGAATCATTTCATTCAGTTCAAGAAACTTTCATTCAAGAAAACATTTAACTCTTACCTCGACCACAGGACCTGGATGGAGTGGTGGCTCTGAGGCTAGGGATCTGTGCCAGTAACTGGAAGGTTGCTGGTTCAAATCCTGTGAATGCCCAGACTGATTCAACTCCTTTGGGCCTTTGAGCAAAGGCCCTTAACCTGCAATTGCTTCATCCTGGGTATGACATTAATTTACATCCAGCTCTATAAGGAGGTCCTCTAACTTACAGGGAATAACTTGGAGGCTGGTGGCAGGATTGGCACTGCAGCCACTGGAAAAAAAAGGTTCCTTTGGACTAATGTGGTGCTGAGGTGTCACCCGCCACATGGCTGTACTCAGGATCTCATCCCTGAGGTGGTTTGTCATGTGGTGGGTGCGGCAATGCGCTGTAATCAGCATGTGCTCCTTACCTCCTCAGGACCATGAAACCAAACTTCATGTTTCAGTCCATTTTACCGCTAAACAAAACAACAGTAGAGCTGTACTGCCTGTCTGGGGGTGTGCCTCTTGCATTTTTTACCGAGCATTTTACTACATTTATTTAGCAGATGCTTTTACCCAAAGGGACACACTTTTGTGAAAGCAAGGTCAGACAGACACTGGAGTAAATGGGGAGAGAGCTCTTACTCAAGGGCCCAGTGGTGACATCACTCTGCTGACCCTGGGATTTGAACCAGCAACCTTTTTATCCTAGGCACAGCATCCAAAGCTGGGGAGCCACACACCACGCATTTTCTGAAACCGCTTAATCCCAACTGGGGTTGCAGAGCCTATCCCAGGAACAACGGGTGCAGGTGGGAACCAACCGTGGGCAGTTGCCAACACACCCACAGGGCCAATTTAGACACACCAATCAACCTGCCCTGCACGCTTCTGGACCATGGGAGGAAACCGGAGCCCCCGGCAAAAACCCATGCGAACACGGGGAGAGCGTGCAAACTCCACACAGAAAGGACCAGGGACCAAACCCAGGACCTTCTCGCTGTGAAGTAGCAGCGCTAACCACTGCGCCACCGCACTGCCCAGCCACACACCACACCTGTTTTTTTTTTTTATAAAAGGGGATGGAAAGCAGCTGCTTGACCATTAGGAGTTTACATTATATAACTAGTGAGTGACACTGAGGCCTGAATGCTACTTCCGCTAATTCTTTTAGCGCTGCCCTGATGGAGTTCTGTCGCACCATGCGGCCTGCTGAAAAAGAGAGCCTCTCACGATTTACCCCCCCTTTCATTTTAAGTAAGATCCCCCAGCTATTTAAGATAAAAGTTTTTTTTTCCTTCTGGTGCAATGGACCTGTCGTTGGAATGGGGATTCGACTTGAACGCGATCCGTCACGCGCCCTAACTTCCTAATAAGAACCAGCTAGCAGGTTTCTTTTTTCCTATCCAACTTAATTTCGCCACGCTGAGAACGCAGGGCGTTTTTTATTCTCTCTGTTATTATATTTGTCGCACACATACAAATGCGTGTTCTCCGGAGGGCTGGGGGTTCATAGTCCTAATATCCTGGAATGGAGAGAAAAGCTCTGGAATTTCATAAGACAGCTGCCGCCTCATACCATTTAAATCCCAGATAGATGGGATATTACTCACCCACTATCTCGCAATAAATTAGATAGCCACCTGCTTGTTGGGGCTCTGCTCAGAACCTGGCCGCGGGGTTTGCCAAGTTAATTAAACCTGTCTCTTTCCAGGCAGTGGAGACCCTTCCCCGAAACGGCTTGTTAAGATGCTGTCCTTTTCGCCCAGGTGGAAATTGGGTCGGGGGGTTGGACCCTTCTGGCTTGAGTCCCCCCCAGGTCCATTTTGTAGGTTCCGTCTACATGCGAGAGATGCACGTTAGCATGCATGTGGGCTGCCACTAAATGTTACGTTGCAAGAAACCGAACATAGTTGCTTACTGGGGTAAAGTTTGTCTTGTTTCAGAATATTTAGACTTGCCTTTTCTTCTTTTTGGCAACCTGGTCCTGCTCCAGAATTCCTGACTGTGTTGTTTTCCTGGGATTTCCTGGGCCCATGCAGCCCCATTAAAATGAAATGTTAGAATGAAATTTGCAGTCTTGTTTTTAGGAATCTAAGTATTTCATATACTGTATCTCTCATTTGACTGTTGGGTTTTGCTGATATGCGTGATTTTATCTGTGTCTTTTTGACACTGTTGTTAAATGGATTTGGTAGAGGGTGGCAGCCTGGATGGACTGCTATTCAGTCCGGCAGGGAGATGCCTGTTTTTCATGTGACCATACACATTCAAGAATTTTATTTGTCACATGTATGAATGTAATAGTATATCGCTACTCCAGATTGTTCAACAAATAAGGTAGAACGATAACAAAATAAATGTAATATAAAGTAGCAAAATGTGTACAAAAATATAGAAGTATATAAAAAGTAAAGATAAGAAGGTACTTAAAAAATATTTAAAATGCCATGGGAAGCGATTTCGCTTGTATTTTTGTATCCCGTATTTCTTCAGATTGAAAGTGGGAACCCTATGTAAAGATCCCCCCCTTTGCCTTTCAGTGTGTACCAGGTGGTGGTAGAAGAAGAGCGCCCCCGTCGGGCCAGGGGGACGGCAGAAATCCTGCGCTGCTACCCCGTGCCCATCCACTTCCAAAACGCCACCCTGCTCAGCTCGCCTTACTACTTCACTGCGGAGTTCCCTGCAACCGGCATTCAGACCCCCCAGCGCTTCAGCATCGGTGACAACAAGACATACAGTGGCTACTGGAACGCGCCCTTGCTGCCCCACAAGAGCTACAGCATCTACTACCAGGCCGTTAGCACCGCCAACTGGGTGGGTATTCTCAGAACAGCCCGGAACGGCCATTAGCTATTATTAGCATTAGCATCACGCTAAAAAGAAGTCAAGGTTTTCTATGAGTCTATTACCTTTTATGGAACGCTACCACTTAAGAAATAAACCGGTGGCAGTTTTAATATTCCTTAGAAATGTACCGAAAACCTATTTCAAAGTCATTTACCCCTCCTTTGATCAAGACAAACCACCACTTAGCATTAGAGAAGTGAGCCACTTTTGCTGCTAATTGATGGAAGGATCCCCCCCTCCAAAATGACACTCATTGTTAAACAACAGTCATGCTTTTAAACTACTGCAAGAAAGGACCCTCTGAAACATCCTGAGCACTTACAAGCGAATGGAAATCATTCGAATGAGCCGGAGCAGCTGGCGAATGCATTGTTCCAGACGTTAGCTATTCACGTTCAGGATCTGAGAACGGAGCTTAACAGCAGCAAATACAAAGTCAGAAATAATTATCGAAAACTGAAATTATCTTCTGGCCTGTAATGCAAATCGGGTGTCAAAATGAAATGTGTTTTAATGTGATACGGAATTTGATCGAAGGTTGCAGACAGGGGCACCGTCGTTCATGACTCCTCTATCCGTAAATGGCAACAGGAGTTTTTGCAATCAACCAGATAGTACTGAGAAGGGGGCAGGTTCTGTCTTTTCAGGGGCCCTAGACAAAGGTTTCTTTGGTGGCCCTACCCCCGACCTGCCTCCTCCGGGTTCAGACAAGTAAATTTGATTTGGAGGGGTCATGATAGCAAATATAGCTAATTAAGCAATAAAATTACTTTCACTTTGGAAGAGAAGCTCTAGCCCTCTGTAAGCCTATCAGATCTCTTACATCACATGAATGGGGAGTGGTTCCTTGAATTGTGGTCACTGATTGGATTCTGAATAGCGATACTGAAAACCAATGTATCCTATAAGAAAACTCATTTTGCTTCCTTAGCAACACAGATAATTCGGGGGCCCTAGACAACTGCCTGTTCTGTCTATAGCTAGAGCCAGCACAGCCAGGCACTGAAAATTCATGACCCACCTTCTTCAGTGACTGAAATGGTGCTTTGCCTCACCTTGGACTTCAACCGGGGACCTCACCAGGAGCGCAGAGGTTTACACGCTGGTCAGAGGCACGTCAGTGCACTAATGCATTATTAAAAGTTAGATTAATTGGAAAGTGGGAATATCGCTAATCTCCTCTTTTAAATGCAAATTGGCCTTAATGAAAAGCATGTCAACTTATTTTCTTCCGGACGACAGTTCAAAAGATTGTGTAATGCGGTGTGACTAATTGGACTGCCCAGCCTTAGGGGAGTTCTATCAGAAGCCATGGGCCTAGAACCCAATCCTTTGTGGCCAAACCCTCGGAGCTCAATCCATTGCAGTTTCACGCTTCACGCTGGGTCTCAGATCTATAAACGCACTCAAAAACATGGCATGTGAGGCAATAAAAGAAACCGGATTGGCTGCATGCATGCAGTGTTTTAAACTGAGACGGTTTCTGTCACTTACTGAGTAGATTCAAGTCAAAAGCACTTAGCAAGAGTGTCTCGGGAAATCGGAACCTGCTCCAGACCCGAGGTCTTTAAGAAAGGCTGCCTCTTTGAATCACGGTCAGCCCTTAATGGACTGGATGCATTGTAATTACAGTAATGAATTAGGGAAACTGTAAAGGTGGTCACCTTGCGTGGTGGAAAACGACAGGGTGTTCTGAAAAGGAATAAAATTATAGACATATTTTATTTTATGAGAGGAATAAAAAGACGAACAGACCCAAAGTTAGAATGTAATAATGCACAAGCGTCCCACGGTGAGTGGACCTCGTGTAAATGCGTCCTAGAAATCTGACGATCGCTGTGTCATATTTTGCAATTATTTTCTGGCCTTGCTTTTAATTATTTTAGAGGTCTGTATCTTTTTTTCCACTTGGATCTCTCATTAAACACTGCACAGATGTTAATTATTTTAAAATATAATTTAAAGTAACTGTGTGAGGATATCCACAACTAATTAAGGTTTTACATCTGTCTTTTTTTAACTATTTGCTAGCTATTATAGTAGTTATATGTTAGCTATTGCTCTAACATTTTTAGCTGGTGTGTAAATGGCTCCCGTTTATCTCTTGGTAGTCTCACCAGCTATCTGTAGACGTTTTATTTGTTGCTTTTTGCACGTGCACTAATGTACACGGAAACCACATACCGGTGCTCAGCATTTTATTTTTGGCTGGGAATCGAGAGCCACTCTTTACCCTCAGGTATGCCACCGTGTTTAACATTAATAATTCACTAGGCTCATATGTTAATTGGTTTACATTTTAAATAATGCAGAGTAGGGAAGGATTGCATTTACTATGATAAAAGCACAAGGATTTCAGCTCTTGTTATGTGGGTTCAGTAAGCTGTCATCTTGCATTTGCGACATCCATCCATTTTCTGTAACTGCCTGTCCTATTTATGGTCATGGGGGTCTGGAGCCAAGGCAGTGAACAACCCAGGATGGGGCACCAACCTATCACAGGGCACACTCACTATTCACTCACATATGCACGCCTACAGGTAATTTGAGGGGGTAGACCTGGGTATCCACAGGAAACCCCACAATAACGTGGGGAGAACATACAAACTCCACACACTGAGCCATGGCAGACACTTGAACCGCAGAGGTGTGAGGCAACAATGCGAACCATTACGCCACCATGCTGCCCCCACATTTGTGACTTCCTAGGATTTTGTGAACAATTTTCTTTATAAGGAAAAAGTAATTGGCTGCGGAAGTGGCTCAGTAGGTAGCTCAGAAGGTTATAGGTTGTTGGTTCAAATCCCATCCCATTGCCTAATTTACATAGATTTCCTGGGATTACCACAGATCTAAAGGTACGCTATTCAGGCTAATTGGCATCTCTAAATGACCGTTAACACACACTCACATGTACATGTCCTGTACTACTGCCATACTGCCATTCTGTTACCCCCTTTGCCCACATAGCATAGCGATCAGTAAGTATGATGCATGGATAAAAACATCATATTCATGCCGTGCTAAATGCTGCATTATGCTACGAGTGAACTATTAAAAAGATTAGCTAACTATATATCTTTACGGGATGATAAATATTCACCCAGCTGTTGAATATTTAATATAAAATATTAAATGTTGAATATAAATGCTTTGTTCAGCAAATAATTTTAAGCATATATTCATAAAAATATCTATTTTTGCTGATAATTTCCTAGCTAATTATGCGGACAGCATAAAAACATAATCAAACATGCGGACAGAATGTCTCCCATTGACTGCTTCTATGGTTTTATTTGCGCTTCCTCTGTGGCGGGAACTGGGGGCTCCATTCCATCTCATCCTCCGCTCCCGCCGGCTCCCCCGGCAAGCCGTGGCACACGGCACGTCTCTGCCAGCAGCTATTACAGGCTGGATACCACAGCGACCCATCTGTGCCAAGTCCAAATGCACCGTGGCCGCTTTAGAAATGCCCAACACAGCAGAGGGGGCACTCAGCTATCGCGCTTCTGCAATTGGGCTGTCGCGGAGGAGATCGGAGGCTGGCGGTGGCAGGGAGGGACGTCTGGGGACACTGATACTCAAGGTCATCATGCTTTCCCTTCAGTTAGAGGCTGGGTGCCGACATTTCAGACACCCCCTCTGTCAGCTGGAAGGCAAATGGTCACCCAGGGTTCTGAGTCCGTTACATTTTTACAGTTTTGGGTCAGATTGGAAAGGGAAAGAGCCAGTCCTAACTGGGAGGTTGCGGTTCCCGCGTGATGTCTCTGCCCCTTTCAGTGCTGCTGTATTTGTTGACCCCATAGTGATGTTCTCCATATCCCCCCCCCCCCCCCTTCTCCCCCCTTTTTGTGTCTTTTTACGCAGGAGACAAAAATCGATTGCGTGCGAGTCGCCACCAAAGGTAGGACTTGATGCCGCCGTGAATCGAGAGTCGAGAGTCCCCCTCGGAGTGGTGTCTGAAATGCAGTGTGTTGCCGAGTGTTTATTGGGCATCCGTCCAGCACACGCTTCACAAAACTACTAATGTTTCGGCATGTCTGTTTATCTTTCTTCCTGATGTTCTGCGTGCATTTTTCCCTCCAAGTTCTTCTGCCCAAATCCACTTAGTTATTTCTCGTGAAATGCACGAGGGTCAGCTCCATGTTTCCTCCAGCTCAATGGAGCTCAGAAATTAAAGTGGACCTTCTTTGAAATGGGATATCTGTTACAGCAACATCATACTTAGTCAGAAAGTACCAACCAGAGTCCTCTCATACCGATGTGTGTCCATCCCTCACGTTTCACTGTGGTCTGGCCTGGCCTGCATCTGCATGTCAAAACAGCACCATCCAGTATCACTGCCAATACAATTGTTCCGTAGGACTTGATCTTCTAGTCTTCCATCTGAATTATGGAGGATGCCAAGTGTACCATCAAACAGGCTGACAGACAGGAGTTGTAGGAGGTGTTCAGTTAGTTGGTCCAGGTTACACATCTGGGCAGACGCCACTTGAAACGGACTTGTTTCAGGGTGACAGGGGGGCATCACGTTTCCATGGGTGACCCTCAACTCCACGTGGTCCCTCTCCCAGATAGCATGCAGCGCTGGTTTTGAATTTAATTGTGTGCAGATGGTATGTAATCTATTTTCCTTACTGCATGCCATCTTTCTAATGGGACCCAGGCTGTTCTATGCAAATGAGATCTTTTTTATTCCAACCATTTCATTTTTTTTCCCTCCTTTTTTGTGGTATTTGCTGCTAATCTCTGCAAGCTAACAGCTCAGTCACTAAAATAATCTGTTTATTTTAACCTGGACTTTAACCTGTAATACCCATTTTAGAATTATGGCAGACTTTTGTTGGAGCGTCTGTTAAACTCAGCGCCAAGTGTCAAAAAGTCTGCCAATCATGAAGTGACCGTCCCCCACAAATACGGCCAAAGTGACAATGATAATTTGTGATTCTGCTCCAGTACCCAAAGAGAGCTAAAGAATAATGCTCCCACACTGTGATACACAAGCCCTTCCCCGCACTGTCAGTCCCCTGCTGCTTGACGGGTAACGGTACACCCGCTACTGAAGTGCTAACACTATCACCCACACACAGAGGTCTTCCGGCACCCGCTCTAATGTTGGTTTGCGCTGTGACTAATGATTCTGTGTTTCTACGCCCAAACCTCTGGCTTCAGTCTGTCCTTTTTCTTCTCTTCTCCTTCTGCATGCCGGACTGGAAACTCTCCCTTTGCCATTAGCTGCAATAATCGCGACTCAGCTCACCACACCCTACATACGCATCGCCCCGGCGGCCGGCGACAACCAGCTCACAGGTCAGACCCTCCGCCCTTGCCCCACGCCCCCCGCCTCATGCCGCTATCCCCGCAATGAGTCTCTGTGTTGGGGAGGCTGCTTCCTTTGGATGGCGCTGCAGAGCATGTGTGTCCTGTTGTGAGTCTGTAGATGCATGATTTGTTTGCGGCTCTATGCTTTGCATATCTGTGAGTGAATCTCTGTGTTCTTGTGTGTATTTATGTGTGACTGTTTTTATCTGTGTCTGTGTATAGGTATTTCAACTGTGTGCCTAGCTTACGTTTCCTCACTGTATTTCTGTTACAGTGAATTATAATTGTATGTTATGTATCTCTGTGAGTTCATTGCTCTGTTTAAATATGCATATCTGCCTTGGTATCCTGTGAGTGTGTTTGTGGTGTCTTTCTGACTATGCTTGCATTTACTGTGCCACGAAAATACATGTAGCCAATTGAAGGATGTTTCCTGGTAGTGAAATTTTTGTGTACACTTACTAAGCATAAACTCCATCATTGATTCACAGGAAGTTGCATGTAATGGTGGACGCTTGCTGGTGGTTGTCCAAGGCCCCTTTTTGATAGCTATCAACAGCTAAAGCTAACCATCTGAGTGCGATTTGGGATTTCTGATAAAGACACTCACCCTGCTGTAGTCAGGCATCCCCACCAGGGTGTCCCTACCTTCCTGTGATTTCGTCCAGACTTAGCATGACCCTGTACCGGAGGATCATTTAGAAGATAGGTGATGGATGAATGAATAAGACACTGAAGATCACAGGGTGACAATGATGAGTTAAACCTACCGCTGTCACCGCTCCTTGTGCCCATCAACCAGTTACCGCCTTTGGACAACTATGAAAGTCAGCCGGCTATCAGCGCACATTCTCCCGACACGCACCGAATGAATACAAATGAAAGCCCACACACTTGTAATGAATGCTTTCATCAGTACACAGGCTTGCCAGGCCCTGACAATCCCTCCATTCATTTTGAATTGAAAGGTTGCCTGAGGCTGAATCTTACTGGCTGGGGCAGCTGGGCACCCATTAACGTAAAGCTCTGATAGATACCCAAAGCCGCGTCAGGGTCCCACCTTCATTTTGACACGATTGTAATCCCACCTCGTGCAAAGTAATCGTTATTTGCAAACGTTTATGAATAAACATTATGTCTCATCTGAGGTCTGTACCTACATTATATCCCTGGCTAAATTCCTGCCTTGTTCAGGTTTGTTTGGGCAGTTTGATGTATCTCAGTCCTACACTAGTGGCCAAAATCGTGGAAACACCCAGAATTTTTGGCATTACGCTTTAAAAATACACAAACATTGACAGTAATGTTTATAAACAATCAAAGAATGTTACAAATATCATACATTGGATGATTAAATAACTAACTGGAGCAACAGTTGAACAAAGTTGCGGCATCTCTAAAAATTGGAAGTGTTTCCACAATTTTGGCCACTAGCGTACCTGGAGTTCCACACAAACTTTTGGGTGAAGTTTCAAGCTCCCACCTCTCAGGCTAAATGCATCTACTAACCTTTATTTGTCATGTGATTTATCATGTGATTTTTGTCATGTGATTTGTCACCTGTTCTTCTTTGGTGTATGTGATATATTTGTCATTTGATTATTGGCAGTCCCATCCATAATGCCATACAGAGTGGAAATATGCACCTTATGTTCAGGATGGTGGGTTG
>JAODLD010000001.1:22492111-22506517 GCA_026781065.1 Mormyrops boulengeri
GCCCTCCCCACCAGGCTCCTCCCCATCGATGTCCCCCCCCATACACACACAAACCTTGCTGCTGTTCGTCTGGGAGCCCGTGTTTGTGTCCTTCTCTCATTTATTCATGGATTTATTTCTTTAGTATTATTATTTTATTTCTTGCATGGTCATGTTGACAGCATGTGAACCCCCATACAGCAGCGCTAAAAGCACTCTGCTGTTAGCTGTGCTCCGATGGATCTTCTTCCGTTTCCAGGCCCAGCCCTGAATATGATCTTAATCTGCTCCTTATGTCGCACATCACTATGCAATGAAGCTCCACCAGCTCTGTATTTATTGTTTAAGCCTCCTTCTCTCCAGCAGAGGTGCCAATGCACCTGAAAATCGGCATAGCAACTCGCGGATTTTGTTACCATGCTCGGCCCTACGTTGCATTTTGTTTAATGCGATTCATACGGTGCGGTTTGTTCCGTCGACCGATTGGTCAGGGCAGAAAAGGTTAATTGACTGAGAGTTCAGCTAAAACAAAAAAGAGCATGTGAGACGCAAAGATTACACAGCTCAGTGTTTCCTAGATAACAAATCTAGTAGCTTGCTTGTGTGTTTTACCAATATTAAAATAGCCTCTCTTACTGTTGAAAGTAAATAAGAAAGTAAGACTTTTTTGGAAGCCCTGAATGGCCCTAGCATACGCCACCCCACTCCAAGGCGCACAGTTAGTGGGACACTTGTGTAGAGAGGAATAGCAGGTCAGACTCACAGTTTGTGGACACCCCTATCTTACTCACATGACAATCTGTATCCCCCAGACTTCATCAAAAGCTTTTGTGGTTTTCTGACGTAGGGATCACTCTCTTCTTAATGAAGCTCTACTCTTGTACACTGTCATCATATATAATTAGGGTGACCAGATAATCCATGTCATGGAGGACACTTTGAGCTACTTCGGGTTTTACAAACTACTTTCAAACTGAAGGGCTCCTGTGCTTGGCTAAATAGTTCAACTCTTCTTGCGCTTTGACTGGTTCGTTTCTTTGATTGAAAGACTCATCCATCTGTTTCACATTAACATTAGTGACACATGCATGATTATAGGAAACTAACCAATAAGCACACGGCAAAAACTCAGTGCTAAAGTGAAATCCGGGTCCTTTTAATTGAAATGGTAATTTACAATTCCTGTCCATGACATGGATTATCTGGTCACCCTATACTTAATATGTATATAAAAAAATGAAAATGATCCCTTTTTTATATTCACAACTGGTGCTACATGGGGAGCTTTATTTTTTCAACTTCCAAACTGATTGCTAGTGTTTTCAATTGTCAATACTGGCATATGTGTGACCTTTGACCCCTGATACCTCCTGCTGCCAGATCCTTTAAATGAGCCGAGGGGGCTCTGGTCTATCAAACACCATGTGATCACATGTGCTGCTTCTTATTCCACCTCGGCCCTTAAATGCTTAACAGAACCTGCTTTTATTAGTGATCCGAGTTTGCCTGGTGCTGCAGGTATAATTCCATTAGTGACATCGAGCTTCCCGGTTCCTGAGGTTAAGGAAATCACATTCAGAATTGTCTCTGTTTAGAGTGTGTACATTAGGGGTGTGTGTAAAATAAAGAAATTGCCACTCAGATTGGGTAACAATATAATAATCATTATAATTTAGGTATGGCAGTGCCGGTCAACCCATCAGGCGACATGGGCCACTGGCTTAGAAAGCCAGTTGGATGTGGGGCACTGGTGGCAAAGCTTGTCATCAGCTTTAACTGGTACTGAGACATGGTATGAACCTCCCTGTTTTATTTGGAGTCCTTAACTGTGTGCCTTACGATAGACTGCCGTGTCCATCAGCTTTGTTCCCAGTGGTGCCCGGGTCAGGCCTCATGCTTGCTGTGACCCTGTCCTGGAGACAAGCTTGAGAGATGGATGAATGATCATTCAGCCTACAGAAGGTTTCTCATTACTGTACTTTCCCAGATAATTTTCATTATACCTTCAAATGCTGAATAAAACATGAGTAGGTGACTTTTCTGAGGATCCAGGGGACCCCTTACTTTCCTTGTGACAGAATCTTCAGGCTCTTTTCATCAAAGAAGGCAAAAAGAGTCCGTTTCACGCCCAACTTTTAACAGAGTGCGCCGAACTTGTTAAAGGCTTGATTAAAACCTTAAAAGTAAGGCCCACCCAAAAACAGGAATTAAATTAATTGCAACAAAGGATGTGCATTTGTTTCACTGACAAACACTGCACTCTGAGGAAAAGTGGAATGGAAGGAATAGATTTCACCCAGAGCACAGGGACATGAGTGATCTCCTTTCATTGGGGTCATAGTTTGTTGCCGTGCCAACAGTTCTCAACAGCGTTGTTTGCAGGATAATGATTAGTCCAGCTGAATGGAACAAGGGTGTAAGCGTGAGAGGCAAGCCAGTCACAGTTAACGTTTTTCACGCTGAATTTTATATTGTGAATTTTGCTGAGGATGGAAATGGTATCATTAGTTAGCATCAGAATTAAAGTTAGCCTAGGCGCTTTCAGCAAGCAGGTGGTAAAAGGTTACAACTGTTAGCCACCCATCGGATGAAGTGGAATTGACAAACCATAGTGGAACTGGCCGGTTGATTATGAAATGCCTATGCTGGTCACATCACATCAAACACAGATACTGGATTACCCCCTAACATGCTGTTGTTCCTAGCCTGGGATCTTCTCAAGCTATCTGTCAGCATTCTAGCATTAACAGAAAATTCAGTCGCTCGTCCAGATTTATTAAATGACATTCGTGGTTTCGGTTATCCATGAACTGGTTGTGAACAATTTAATGGGAATATTTTTGGAGCTTACCAAAAGATCTCAGAAACTCACAGATGACAAGTAAGCCAAAAACAACACTAAAAATGATTTTGATTACATAAAATCATTTAATATATAAATGTATTTATATATAAATGTTAAATATTATATAATTATTAGTAGGGATGCACTGATACGATACCAACATTGGGTATCGGGCCGATACTGCGCTCATATACTCATACTCGTACTCATAAAAATTGTCCGATACCAAGAACCGATACCACTTAATTGCAACATTGCGCTAAAACTCAAAGCTCCAACATTTTGTCAGTCAGACTGTAAGGTCTATTCTGCTAAAGTGTCAAGAGAAGGAAGGGGCAGCATGTCATTTAACACAAGCAATTTGAATCAAACATCTGAAGATGCACCATAGTGCAGAGTACCTGGAGTATGCTAATGCTAGCAGAGAAAGACCGCAACAATAGCGCAAATTCTGGAAAACATGAGAAAATAAAACGGAAGTGTTATTTATATCTAACATTAAGTAACTAAACTTAACTAATGTTAGATATAGATAGTGCTTCAATTTCAATTACCTATATAAGTACACCTAGATGTATGCTTTCTTTGCTCCTATAAAAAAAAGAAAAAACACTACCAAGTAGACTAATCACAGTTAAAAAAATGGTTATAACGATCATCTGGTTATACTGATCAATTTCACCCAGACAGACGTGATCACTATGAGCGATTTCCACTGTATATATAGGCTAAATATATTGAAATGTTATACATGTTATACAAAGCTAGGAAAACGTTAAGTTAAGCCTGATGTTGCCTTAAAAGAATGATCACAGTCTCTTCCACTCAGTGAGGCAAAGCATACAGCCTATTAATTAAACGCTGGTATCAGATTGGTACTCGGTATCGGCCAATACCCAAAGCCCAGGTATTGGTAACTTTATCGGGACAGAAAAAGTGGGATCGGTGCATCCCTAAATATTAGTGAAACATAATATTTGTTAGTGTAAGTACATACTATATCTTTAATATTAAAAGTCTTGGCTTGGGTACGCCGCGCATGTTTGTCTCGGTAACCAGCCTAACTCATGTGTCAGCTGCAATTGTGACTATGGAATCTTGCGTTTCTCACAAAAACTTTTAAACTTTTCAGTGGCATTAATTTAGCATTTTTAATAATGGGTTTAATAAGTGCTCCCAATGCATACAGTAGTAACTTTGCATATACAAGGGAATAATTTAGATGGTTTGTATATTACATAAAACAGTCTGGATAGCAAATGACAAAGCAATTTGACACGTAAAGTGTATAGTACAGTACTGTTTGTTTAGAAATTGGTAATAAATACACTTTTTTTGTTATCGGTCAGGCTAGCAGACTGTTATGGCTTGAGTTTAGAGGTACCCAAGTATTATTTGTGAATTTTCACATTCGCCGGAATCTGCCACCCCTAACCCTCACAAATGCAAAGGGGTTACTGTATATTCAGTACTAAAGTTCGGGGCACTTTCTTTGTGCTTCCAAGTTTCAACAAATTCTGTTTTTATGGAGCAAAGATCTGGCTGGTGAAGAAAACATTTCTGTGTTTTATGGTACCTTTTATGGTAAATTAAAAAAAATTAAGTTGTGTTTCAATGCATAAATCACCAAAGAAGCCTGTAATTTTGAATGAGATCCTGGACTGTTTTCAAAAGTCTAGTTACATAACAGCGAGAAACAATTTCGACAAATGTCTGTGAACATTCTCAGTCATCCAGGTCATGGTTATCCCAAAAAAAAGGTGAAACGTCTTCAAGGAACTGAACAAGTCCAGTTGCCACTGTGTAAACTTTTTTGGGGGGGGGGGAATTTCAACAAAGTCAGTAGTTGCATACCATTGTGTAGAGATCAGCTGGTTAGATGACACAACCTGCATAAATGGGATGGCCAAGTACTGTATGCCTCAAAGGGGGCTTGTTCCATAGGGGCACAGCTGTAGCAGGACTGCTTCAAGTTTTGCTTTGGGTTTTTTGTGCTGGGTTGTTCCCCTAACAGGGTTCCCCCTTTCTTTGTTGTTTCAAGGGTGCTTTTTCCTCTCCTATCTGGGTTTGTCCTGTAGAACCTCCAGTTGAGGCCAGATGTCATCCGTGTGTCCAAAAGTGGCAGAAATACCAAAATTCTATGCATGCAAGTTGGAGAGGATAGCTAAAGGTTCTCAGAGACTTCGTAAGAGATGAGTGCAAGCAGGCTGTGTGCTGCTCATGTGGATAGATGGTTCCCTCTCTTCTAGGACCATGTGTTCATCCTTGCTGGGGCTTCAAAGATTGTTAACTCTGTGCATTTGCACTCAAGAGTTTCCTGTTTCCTTGTTCATCTCACAGTTATTTTAAGGGGTTTTACTACACTGTCCTCTTCGTAGTGGCTGGGTTTTTGGTTGAGGACATGTTAAGCTGTGTATTGAGCCTGAAGACCATTCAATGTGTTATCTCCATGTGACTGTGAAAGTTACAGACTGCACAAAGAGAGGACCTGGAATTTTCTAGAACGTTTTTTGGTTGTTTTTTCAGTTGTTCTTTTGGACCTTGAACTAGTTTGAGACTTGCTTGTTGACGTACGAGGCTAAGCACTCACCAGGTTTCTGAGCCTTACGTCTGTCAGCCTTAATGTCCAGCCTAGTCGATCATCTTAGGCTGAGACCGACTGAATGATCTGCTGCTTAATTCTTAGCGTCATTGTGATGTCATTAAAGACACAACTGTTAATTACTGTCAGTAAATCAGCTCACTATTTCATTCCTGTCTTTTGTTTACCAGTAGGAGTGAGCAGCACTCTTACCTCACACCTCCAGGGTTTGACGGTTCGAATTCCCACCTAGCCCCGTGCGCCTGGAGTTTGTATGCATTTCCTTTGATACTTCAGCTTCCTTCTGTAATCTAAATATCAGCAGTGAACTGGTGTTCGTGCCATGTGATAGACTGGCATCCTGTTTATTGAAATACGCCAGCCTCATTCACTACAGTGCCTGGAACAGGCTCCGCCCCCTCCCCCCTTACAGGATAAGCAGTTGGAAGATGGATGGTTGTTTAACTATTAGCTGTGAAGTTAGTGAATTAGATAGGCCAAGCAACTGTCACAGGCTCCACCTTTTCACGGGTGGTCCCCCAACCAAGAAAACTGATGATTCTTTCACTTCCTCCCCAATTCAGATAATTCAAGGGCCCTAGGCAGCTGCCTGTTCTGCCTACAGCTAGAGCCATTCATAGGGCACAGAGATGTTGAACTGGAGTGTGATGAGTCTTCTCTCTGCCTCCGACCTGTCCTCTAATGTGACCACCGCTTCCCTGCCAGGGTCCCAAGCCTTCAGTCAAGACCTGCCAGGTCTAGCAAACGTATTTAGTTATTAGTTACTCATTCGATATGCATGAGTCTCTTGAAGCCAATTTAAAGTACAGAAGCTTACATACCCAGTTTAGATGAAATATTTATATCCAATATTTTAGAATTCCAGATGGGCCAATGTGATGTGTACAGGCAGATAGGAGAGCCCCTGGTCATCTTTGGGACCAACCTGTGGAGAAGAGATCTTTTAAAAATGTCTACAGTAATGTTTTCATATGAGGGAATGAATGATTCATGATGCAAAGGGCGGTGGCAGACGATCACACTCTCTATAGATTTAATAGAAAGACAACACAGTGTAACAAGTGTTGTTATACTCTTGTGTAAATAATCCAGTACCAGTGTTGCTGGATCTACCTCTGCTTACGCAGGTTTTTAGGAAAGCCTTCCCAGTTTTTTTGTGGGTAACATCATCGCCAGGACGACTTTGTCTTGCGAGTCAATGCGGCCCAATACTCAGGTGGCTTAACCGCGCAGTTACAACTCCCCAGCACACAGGTGTGTGTGTTCTGTATTTCATTCGGATACTTTGACCCCATGTCTCTCATAACTTTTTGTTTCTGTCTTTTCATGTTTGTTAAATGGATGAGAGACCTTCCCTTTAATGCCCCACTGAAAGCAACATGACTTCCTGGCCTTTTCAGGTCTTAAAAGCAAAGGCTAACTTGTCAATGACAAAAGAGATACATTTGTATATAAAATATTTCACTTCATATGTCAGTGTGAAGTGGGTTAATAATGTATTTGATATTTAAAAGGGGATTCAAAGTGATTAAATGCACTTATAATGTGTTTTAATTAGGAGATTGAGTTGGAATCTTGATATTTTATATACAGACGTTCCTCTACCAACGAACGAGATGGAGGTGTTTAGCATTTGCCCGCCCCTGTGGAGATCAGCTGAATCTAACCAGCCAATCATGCTCATCGATGCCAGTCACTCATTTCCAGCTGACTGACCTCATAATTATGTGCATTCAGTGGTCACGATTTCCACCGGACGTGGTGCGTGTGGTACGAGCCAGTTAGTTACTTGTAGGCCCAGTTTCTGCTGGCAGATGATTTCTCCAAAGTTTCCTTTCTGTGCTTCAGTATTTCACCAGAGATCTTTTTGCAGGAACAGCAGGGGGCGTACTGTTGAACTTGAGTAAGGTTGGGATAGGTCTCAGGGAGTGGTGCTGTGGAACTACCATTGAGTTTTATCTTGTTCCTCATTGGGATTCTGATCCAAAATTTTGGGGAATAAATTGTTCATTTGTGTCAACGGATGCTTCATGATGATCAGGCTACAATCTGGGGTGTCCCCTGCCAATGCATGATGAACGCCACAAAGAAAGTTATAAAACAGTATTTTGCCACAGTTTATAATCATTTTGTTGAAACAGGCCTTCAATCCAATGATAGTTACTTAAGATGGGAGATGTTCTCCAATGTCACCAACCTATGGATGTTTTCCCTGGTCCATTTGTTAAGTCTGGATCTCTGCACTAGTGGCTGTCAGATGTAAAGGTCAGGTTTTACCTTTCTCTCCCAAGAGGGTAAAACATTTCTGCAATCTTGTTTTTTTCATTATTATTATTAAACTGTTGAGCTTAGCCCTAGCCCCAGGTAACCGAGAAAAGGCTCCTGCAAAACATCAAGATTTATATGGGAAATAATAAATAAAGTAGGGTTATGCGGCAGCCGTCTGGACAGAGAGCTACACATTAATGGTGCCTGTCTCTGGATGGTCCGTCGGCCATAGCTCCCAGTGGCTCAGTATATACACCCCCCAGCCATTATTTATGTGTCTGCCACCTGGGGGGGAACTTTCTCTCTGGACTTTTTGGGCTTAGTTTGCTGCTTTTTCAGGGGTCTGGTGAAAATATTAACTGAAAAAATGAACGTTGAAGGATTGGATGGAGGAGTGTAACCTGAGTGGGTTAAGAGAGAAAGTTCTGGAAGAGTTCTTCTGAGAATCCTAGCTGGACTCCCAGGGTAGCGCGCGTTTATGTGAAGGATGCACCTTCCAAGCTGCGACACGATCGACCTCCTGTGAGGTATTATCTTTAACAAAAACTAAAACTACAAAAAAGTATTTTTATAAATTGTAATGAAATGATATGAAAATTAAATAAAAAAACTTACAGCTAATGAAATTTCCCAACTTATAGCTTAATAAAACACTGAAAATAAGAACAAATACCAAATACTTTCCGTTACCAGTTTTACTATTTAGCTACATTTTTTTGTCACTGGTGTCTGACAATGTTACTTTTAAACCATTATGAATACCTGGAACATGTCTTACCCATTTTGAGGACATTAGTACATAATTTGCACCTTGTCTTAATGTAGGATTCTCTAAAAATATGAGAGATATCAGACAAATATCTCTATAAAATTATGAAAACTTGTAGAACTAAAATATATAAAAACTAAACAGAAATATATCTTTGAAATGCTAATGAATAAAAATTAACTGAAGTTAAACTAAAATGAACTAAAACTAAACTGGATTTCAAATGCAACTTTGAAGTGATATAGAAATAAAAACTAAATAAAACATCCAAATTGTCATGACACTGCTGTGCGGTTTGGATTGACCTTCCTGGCACCTCTTCTCAAGGTGAGGCAAGGCTAAGGTATAAATAATCTAAATGTTTCCGAGCATAATCCCCGAGTTCTAGGCCGCCATGCTTTGTGTCTAAATTTGACCCGAGTCTGTGGAATGATGCGGATTAAAATGGGAAGGTTATTTTTTCGGAGAAACCGCCTCAGATAAAACTGCAGCCCCGAGCTGTTGCATACAGCAAGCAGTCGACAAATGGGTTGAAAGCGCGGACAAGCACGTTAACCACTGAGCCTCCAGTCAAGGGATTTTTAAACATAATTTTGAGCTTTTCTGGACCATGACTCGTACCACCAAAGCTGCACAAAGCACAAATATCATGCGGATGGTGTCGTTTGTTTGAACATCCCCTGGCATCAGTCCATCCACATTGCCTCGTGTCATCCCTCCCGGATGTTACGGAAAAGCACGGAGGGGTTCTGCTTTGCCGTGTTTTGTGTCCCTCTGGCTCCTGTTAAGTCTTTAGCCAGGAATCGCTCTCATTTTGGATTCCACTGGACTCCCATGTCTGCCAATAACTATTGGATAGTAAACAGGGGTATCATTAGAGATTTATGAAAAGCGGGGATGAACCTTTTCTTGAGGAGGGGGGTGATTTTAATGAAAATAGCAAAGAACATTTTCTAAAGCCCCATAAAAAAGCCCCAGCAACACCCCCCAGCAGTAAAATATGTCAGCACATAATGCAATACTTGTTCTGAAACCAATACCTGGACTGGGCCTCACATGGTCTCCAGCAGGGGTGCTGAGTGGAGGTGATTCACACAACTAAATTAGAATCAGCTAATCATTATTTCTATAATCAATGACTCTAGGTGGATTTCCTATGGGTTACGCTTGTAGTATTTTATTTTATTTTATTTATCTTGTAGTTATTGCCCTTTAAAGAAACCACACCTATTTAAAGCACAGACGTTTATGGTCTCAGCACCTCAGGGCTCATGCTGCAGACACAGGAATGTGTGGTGTTCTCTCTGCCGATGGCTCCGGCGCTTTCCTCTTTTGTGACTTTTTCTTCCCTTCCTTCACCGGGAAGCAATAAAAAATGCTTTCACATTTATTTTTTCCATTTGCTTTGTGCCCGTACCCCCGCTGCACTTAGAAACTGACCGAGTCTTGACATTTTCAAGGAAATAGCCTGGCCGTGGCTTTTAGAAATCCTCCTCGCCGGCGCTGCTTGAGGAAGGGTCTCGGTCACTCCGCTCCCCGGTGGATACAGCGGAGCCGCGATGCGGTTTGAAAGGGGGAAAAAAACTGCGCAAATGAAAAGAGGCGATGGCTTGGCAGTGAGCGTGGCCTTTGGAAAGTGAAACGGTAGAAAAAAAAAGATCCCTAAAAAAATGCTTCTAGCTTTTAAAGTTATCGAAAAGGCTTTCGGTATATAAGGTGGATATGTGGATTTGGATCGCGCTGGAAGTTTGTTTTAAATGGTCAAATGAATTCAGCGAGGGAGTGAAAATGTGACAACGGTAGATGGGATATAGAGATAGTGCTTTGCGGATTAAATAGCCGTGCTATGCTGATTTAGCATTAATAATATGCAAAAATGATTCCTGGTCTTAGAGGAATGTCTTATGAGGAGATGTTAGCTGAGCTGAATCTGTTCAGCTTCGAGCAAAGGAGACTAAGGGGGGACATGATCCAGGTATACAAGATTCTAACAGGTCTGGATGCTGTTCAGCCAAATGGCTACTTCAGTAAACTGTAAAAAGTTCAAATACAAGAACTCGTGGCCATAGGTGGAAATTAGTGGAAGAACATTTTAAACTGGATTTGAGAAAGCACTTCTTTATGCAGTGTGTACTTAGAGTATGGAATAGTGTAGTACAAGCTAAAACCCTGGGTTCCTTTAAATCAGAGCTAGATAAGATTTGAAACATCTCTGAGCTATTAGGTGAGTTCTCCCCAATTGAGCTTGATGAGACAAACGGCCTCCTCTCGTTTCTAAATTTCTTATCTTCTTATGTTCTTACATTACTGAAAGAATGAATAAATTAATAAAGTTTAAAAAATGAATGTTTCTGGGGAGAGCTGGTTATAGAGCTGACTTGATACGTGAGATTTCCATTTGCAATGACGAGCTAACCGGCTTGCTTTTCACTGTCTGCTTCTCCTACTCCTTGATGGGCCTTGTGAGAAATGCTCACTATGGAAGGAGAGTCCAGCTGACAAATCTGTGATGGAACACAGTCACAAACGTAAATAACTGGATCTGCGTTTTCCAAATCATTGTTTACATCTAGGAAAATTACCTGGAAAGAACCAAGATAAACTGAAGAGTATCACACTCATGTATTTTCTCCTCAGATCTCCAACATTTGAGATCACCCAACCTTCATGATTGGACCATGATGTTCGGCATGATCTTAAACAGAGGGCGGCATCCTGGTTCCTTGTCATTCGCCCTGCTGCCAGTCTTGCTGCAGATTTCTCGTAATAATACGGTTTGTGTTAAATATCGCTTTTGTCAACAAATTTGCAATAGCAGCTAAACTATTAGCTCCCTGTCTGGCTGCCTGAGTAAATGGCTGCTTGGAGTGGGCAGGATATTTGTGGTCATATGGCAGCAAACCTCTGCACAGTTTAATAAGGAAAATTGATTTGGGAAAGTAAGCAAACAGAGAAGTTCGTTTGCTTAGGACCTTACAGCGGCATGCGTTCAGATGATTCTTGGGGGGGGGGTCCATGAATTCAGTCCATTACGTTTCTGGTTGTTCTGAACCAGCAAGAATCCATAGAAACAATTTCTTTAATTGTATTTATAGGCCGTTATGGGTAAAGTGGAGTTTAAAGTAGTCTTGAGCTCTGGATAAAGAGCTTCAAGTTTGCTCTGTTGTCATTATTGTCAAGTTTTGTGTCCAGCCCATCAGCTTCTCAGAATCTCAATGTGAATAGATGTATAGTGTGATGCTGATCGTGAGCTGTGGTTTTTAAAAGGCCTTGTCCAACACTTTAATTTGCGTTTTAATGCAAATGGCGAGAGCAATTCAGCTGGCAAATCCTGAGCGGATGCTTGTATGAGGATTAAAACAAATAACAGATTCCGGAGATGACAAGTGGTTACAAACTTAAGCCGGTATTTGCAAATGCCAAGATTAGGGTCTGTTGCGTTTGAAGGGGGGCACTGTCGCTTTGAAGTTTTAATACCTTGGCAATCCATTTTAGTAATCTGATTTTATTAATTGCGAATGCCAGGCTGTTTGCCTGAAATACGGTGCATCTCCGACATGAAGACCCACGTGATTTATCTCACGCGGAGCGGCGGCTCTGTTGTTCGGCATTCAGTTAAATACTGTAGCGTCACGCCTTGTCATCCTCGTTTTCTTGAATCCGTTCTTCCCCACTAATTCTGTACCATGTCCTGGGAACTCAAGTACCCTCAAGTACCCCTGCTCTTTGAGGTTTGCTTCCTCGATCTCAATCGGCTGCAATGAAAGGGCACTTCATTTTTTCTGAGCCGATGTCATGTTTTACCTCATTCCAGATTCCTGGCTAAATCATAATTATGGTGTAGATATTTATTGGTTGACAGAACTCAGAACACTTTGTTGCCAGTATGGCAAATATACCAGAACTGGTTGTGATTAGGTGCCGAACATGAAGTAGGCCTACAGAACAAAGTTGCAAGACATGTAGGAGAAACACTTCACAGTACAATATATGCAAAAACTAAAGAATACAATAGAAATGAACAAATTTACAGAAAGGATGTCAGTGTATATGTGTTGACATTTTATTTAGCTTCTGGGCAGTAGATTTGCTAATAAAAACAATAAAAACAAAGCAAGTTTAGAAAGTGGAGCAATCTAGTTTAGAATCTTTAAATGTACAATAGTGGCCAAAATTGAGGAAACACTTCCAAATTTTAGGGATTGCAGAACTTTGTTCAGCTGTTACTCCAGTTACTTATTTAATCATCCAATGTATGATATTTGTAATAGTCTTTGATTATTTATAAACATTATTGCCAATATTTATGTAGCAATTTTTATAGCGTAAAAATGCTAGGTGTTTTCACAATTCTGGCCGATAGTGTACATGTACACGACCTGAACTGGTGGGGCACCTGATCCATGGAGGGCCAGTGCGGGTTTTCGGGATGGCCTCTCAATCAACCAATGACAGTGAGTCTCCAAGACCGGAGTTGACAACTACTGTTTTTTTATTGGCCGACTGAGAGGCTATCCCAAAAACTCGCATCCACACCGGCCCTCCATGGAACAGGTTCCCCGTCCCTGACCTAGACAGAGCGAGTTTCTTGGCGTTTAATAGCAGAAGTATCATACATGGCGGCTGCTGGACTGAAATGAGGATCTCGACCAATACGGACAGGGAGCGCAATAGAGGTCCTTGAGGATGTTTGTGGGCAGTGGTGGCTTAATGGTTAGGGAAGCACACTTGTAATTAAAACATTGTTGGTTTGAATCCCTGACCAGCAAGGCGCCACTGAGATGCCCTGAGCAAAGTAGTGCTCCCTGGGTGCTGAATTAGCTGCCCCCTGCTATGTCACTATGTCAAATATGGGTTAAATGCAGAGGACACATTTCGTTGTTGTGTGCGGTGGTGTGTCAACAATGACCACTGATCACCAAATTGTAAATCGGCTGTGTGAGCCAGCACAAAGTCGCTGGTCTGCCTCTGCACAGGTGAGACAATTGCTGCTGTGAATCTCCATTACTTAGGAAACTCGTCTTAGCGAACGGATTAAATTAGCTGTTGATATGTCAAGGGGGAAGGGACCTTTTACGCATCCTTCACTACGCTTGTGAACACATGCTAATGTGCACCACATGGCCATTAAAAAGACCGTACACACAGAAAACATCGTGCAATATCACGCCAAATGGAGAACGATTCCTGGTAAACATCTGGCTAGATATTTGCGACTCCAGTCCTGTTTTTTGTTCCGGCCTGGGGAGCTAGTTCGACTTTGATCTCTAAGTACCAAAATGATGAGGATAGACTTTGGAGAAGACTCTGGTTTATTTATGTTTAATGCTCAGTTTGTGCGGCCGATTTGGACAGGCTCAGTCTGAATGTGTGCCTTTAAATCACTTTGTGCTACGGGGAATAGATTGGAGCCAGAGCCAAGGAGGGTACATTAGAAGGAGCATCTCCTTGCACTCTCTGTCCCTTCTCTTCTGCCCCAAGGCGATTCGGGGGGAGGAAAGGGGGAAGGAGGTAAGATGTCATTAGGCCTTGCTGATGTGTGGCTATTCAGGGAGAAACAGGTCTGAGTTGCTGTGCTCAAGGTGGTTGGCATTACCCACATGCTTATCTAGAATGTTCTTTTTCTGTTCAATGACAGTGTTGATTTTTTTCTCTTCACGTGGCTGTTGAATGTTGGGATGGGAATGTTTGGAACAGGCACAGCTGGTGGTCAGCTGCCAGAGTTGATGGGGGGGACACAGGAGTCCATTTTGGGTCGGGTTTCGGGGGAGAGGAAGGTGTCATGGAGAGGTGTTAGCGGTGGCGTTCTTGGAACATAAGAACATAAGAACATAAGAAATTCACAAACGAGAGGATGCCGTTCGGTCCATCAAGCTCATTTGGGGAGAACCTAACTAATAGCTCAGAGTTGTTAAAATCTTATCTAGCTCAGATTTAAAGGAA
>JAODLD010000001.1:22521109-22536884 GCA_026781065.1 Mormyrops boulengeri
CCCCCCCCCACTTCTGTGTCCATTGTGGTTTTGTGCAGGGCCCTCGTTCGATTTCAGGGCTCACAGAACTTGAGGTGGCCACACTTCAAACTTTTCTTGTGTGGGACAGACACCACAGAGGTCCCCGTGAAATAATCTGTTCACGTTGCCTTTTCATCATTATGCAGAAAGAAGATAAAACGCAACATCAAAAGAAGGAGTCTCTATGACTCTATTTTTTAATGACCTCACTTGAAAGAGGGATGCAAATTTAGACTGATAATTAAAAAATATTGATCTTGGAAGATTTAATTAACACCGCTGTCATGAAATATTTTAACTTAATGGTGCTGACTTTGTTGACCATTGAGTTTTAGATTAGCTTAAAAACAAGGGTAATGAGAATGGTTTTATTAATAACCTGAAACCCACCCTGACCATATAAGTACTGATTAAAAACTTTATTATTTTAAACTAATTTTGGCTTTACTTCATAGGACAACATTCAACACTATGTCAATAAATAAGCAGTGTGACATCTGAAATATAGTCTATATCCATTAGAATGTTTTGGGGATTGGAGATTTCTCTCTCTCTTTCGTTTTCCAGCATTCACCATCTGTTTTGTTCCCCCGCTTGTCTCCTTTCCCAGATGACCATTCCCGAGTCCGGCTCCAGGCCCTCGAAGGAGAGCAGAACTCGGATTACATTAATGCAAATTATGTTGACGTAAGTACAAACACCGGCCGGGTGTGGCTTGGGTGTGCGAAGGTCATCAACGCAAACACGCTCACCCCCCACCCTCCCCCGATTTTCCTCCTTAAACCTACAGAGAAACACCATCGATCCAGACGGCATGTCAGCAAATCTGACTTTGATTCTCCTCAGCCCCAGACAGACAGCACTGTTTAGCGGTCGGGTGCTTGAGCAATAGCAAGCAGTTCATTTGTGTGCCACTCTGAAGCCCGCATCCATCCCCCACCAGAACAATACTAGTTTTGTTTACAAATGGAGGGAATTTTGAAAAGCAAACAATCTATAATGATGCTAAACAAAACAGAATGGTCAGACGTTTGGCCTATAAACAGTTGAGGGTGGTTCTGAATCGACCAAATACACATGGTCATTTCAGGATTGGGGACGGGTGCAAGATGATGCCGTGTGCTTCGTGTTCTCCGTCTGAACACGATGTGGCCCCTCGTGGTGCAGAAATTTTTTGCGCTTGGTCGTCGCAACGTTTCAGCTGGGTAGCGGATCACAGCGACAAATGGGGAGACGGGGGGCTTTGCCAGACACAATGCCGCAGCGATTCTGCCGCCCACCGAGGGCCCGTCGATTCGGCGTCGAGGAGACATCTCCTGCTAGGTAAGCGGCGGAGGTGCCCGGAGAGATCCATGGGGAAATTACGAGGATGCGAGCAGAGTGGGTTGCAGATGCACTGTGGGATGGGATATAAGGCATCAGTAGGAAAATGAGGGTGTTGCATACTTACATGCACTTGCTCATAACTAAAAAAACATGCAGTGGATGAAACTGACAGCAATTCCATGCGACAGGCAGCTGGCACTAACTGGGAAGTATCGACTTGGGAGGCAATACAGCTCCTTCGGATGAAGCGCCACCGAGTCCCAGAGCAGCCCCCTGGGTGTGGGGCTTGTTGCCATGGGTCGGTGCCCCTGCACTGGGAGCTCGCCCGAGCGGATCCGCCAGCTGTTTACGCTCGCTTCCCGCCGCCGTCGAGAGCGTAAATGTTATTTCCGTCCCGTCTGCCTGGTGCAGCGCTGCTCTCCCTTGCAGCCTGTTGCATATTTATGAATACAAAATGAACAGAGCCACCACACCCCTCTCTACAGCACCCCACCCCCCCAAAAGTGCCACCACCAAATCAACAGTAAACAGAAACACATCCGCAGCGAATCATAGCTCTGTTCTTAAACGACTCCGAGCGGTCGCATCTAAAATGACGGGCTGGATGTCTCGATTCTCGGAAATCTGGAAAATGAACAGACCAGAGCTTCATCAAATGCCAGCATGGCGGTAAACATTACAGCAACTATGCTATGGCAGCCCCGTTAGCCACATGCGTGTGGAGCTGCTGCCCCCAGAGGGACATGAGGCTGTGTTACTCATGTTAAGGCCTGAACTCATGCCGAGTGTGGCAATTATGTAATATGCTCAATTTTTATCCAGCTTTTCATTTATTCATTTAAAAGTTCCCTCAAGCATCCTGCATCTCCAGCAGCACACAAACGCTATAGCAGTGTTTTCCAATCCAGTCCTCGGGGACACACAGACTGTCCACAGGAGCTCAGAGGGAGCAAAAACATGGACTGTCTGTGGGACCCCAAGAACCGGATTGGGAAATACGTAGCTGGGAGGCAGCAAAAATGTGGACTGTCTGGCAGGGAGCTCAGAAGGAGCAAAAACCATGGTATGACTGTGGGACCCCAAGAACCGGATTAGGAAACATTGCACTAAAGAAATACAGCTAAAATGTAGTTGCCTTGTTTGGGAGGTATAATAACCGGCATATTGTCTGCGTGTGTCTGTGTGTATTTACATGCTGAGGACATCTTCTCAGAAGCCAGTGAATGATGCCAGACTAATGAATGCATCCCAGGTGGCTGTATCACCTTGCTGCCCCTGCCACTGCCTGCTGTCTTAAATCTGCATCTGCATGCAAGATATCACTCTGAAGAAACAAACCCAGTGTGTTTAAAAAGGGCCCTTGCCTTATTCAAGCCTAAATCTTTATCAGTGTTGAGTTCTGGGTCTCCTTGCTCCCGTAGCCTCTGGGATAGGCTCTGGACTCCCCCTGACCCTGAATAGGACATAAAGGTACAGAAGATGCATAGATGGTTGTTCTGGATCTGAACGTTGTCTGTTCTTTTGTAATAAACAAAGTCACTGCCAAAATGATGAATAATTAATATCTTTGACCTCAGCAAGCAAGCGAACAGTTCTCTGCTTTTATGAAAACAAATATTTCAGGCTGATAGTGTATACTGTAGATTAAACTAATGCCTTTTTGGTTTAGTTAGCTGTGTATGTTTGAGCAGAAATTTCCAGAATTTTTGCAACTGAGAACTCCAAATTGTAAATCCTATTATATATTTATTTCAATATAGGTGTCGAATTTACGATTCTGTACAGGAATTAAATATTGATGAATGGCTGGATAGTTCTGGGATTAGTTTTGCTGGGATTTAAAGTGTGCATTAACCATTAGTGGTCTTAAGCGCAGTTATTATAAAAATAGGTCAAATTTACTGTAGCTTAATCGGACTAATTCCATCACCCTGTCCTTACTTGGAAAGGGGCTCTTTTTTCCGGCAATGTACCTGGCCCCTTAATGGAATGTTTCAAAAATAACACTTGCCGTATCCCACAGGTCTTCATAATAAATTAACCGTCATCTTAGCGCCTGGAGGTAAACCTACTTTTTGGAGTCAGGACAGCGCGAGATTTGCCACGGCTGAGATTTATTTATTTGGCAGGGGCTTTTGTTCCGGCAGCACCGGCGATCAGAACACGCGGGCAGGGTCCCGGGGGCTCTCGGGGCAGCCGAGCATGCGACGCACTGCACATGTCGTATTTAGGAGCCGCGTAGCGAACTGGAGAGAGAGTCTGCGAGGTCCGTGTGTCTGGAGTTTGCTGGAGAATCTCTCCTTCTTACTTAGGCCTGGGAAGACCAGTCCGGTCCAAATGTTGTTTATAAACAGAAAGAGGTGGAGTGCTGAGGGAGCCGCTCACGCAGGGCCAGAACTCATTGGCCGTGTGTGTGTGTGTGTGGGGGGGGGGTTAGCGGAGGGAGCGAGGTGGTATTGGTTTTCGGGTGCTAAAGTTCTTAGCGTACTAGAAGCCAGGCTTCTGGTACCTGCGGGCTGTGAGCATTGGGCTGAAGGCCAAGCGGAGAGATGCTCCCTGGAACAAGCCCAGCAGAGCAACAGCGCAGAACCCGCATTTATGTTTTATAACTCAGCGGTGATAATAAACATGGACAGGTACATGAAATCAGCATGGGTGGTGTCAGACTCAGATGCTGTCTGACACCGACGGGAAATTTACGCTGGTTATAAACGCCCTTGCTGTTGTCAACGCTCCCCCTGGTGGATCATTATTCTGTAGAAGTGGTCCACGGTCTGCACATTAACAAATAAACAAATCTTTATGTGGACTGGGCAGATAAAGAAGTCATTAAAAATTAAAAATTATTTCAATAGTTTACGGAGCGCAGAAGAACAGAGCAAGGGAAGCTTTCCTCCACCCGCGTTCCTTTATTTTGGTTGGGAACCATTAATTACTGTAGAGTTAAATTAAAAAGGGTTAAGATAAGGCATAGGCGAGACAAATGAGACAATGGGGCAGTTTTGCGTGTGGGAATAGCTATTGAGCTTTAGCGTTGAGTTTCTCCGCACGTAGCTTGCGCTGGGTTGCCGGATGCTTGACAAATAAAATTTGAGGGGATCAACATAATCCCAGGGAGATTGAGCCTATCGTGGAGATAAGTGCCTATAAATCTGTTTTGGGGGAATTACTCGCAAACGTTGAGGGTGTGTGTGTGTGTGTATGCTTTTCCCATGCAATGTACGTCATAAGAATTCGATGCGTTGTTCTGCGACTCCTCAAAACAGTGATGGAAACTATAGCATTCAGAGAGGATAAGACGGCACCAACCCACAAAGTCTGCAATTTGAGCCACAGAAAGCAGCATTTTGCAATGTTTATCATGTATTTGATAGTCAACCATGCTATAATTTTTATTGTTGATGTGAAACGTTGAATAGCGGTGAGCAGACATGTCCAAGCAAAGTAACCGAGCCATGTAATGTGAAAATACATACTACCATTTGTATATTCACACACAAGAAAATTCTCTGAATGGACTTACTGAATTTTTTGCAGGGAATTGTAGAGTTCACCTATGGCAGGAGTTTTGGTTTTGGGTACAATTAAAGTTTCACTTGATTTGTCTGTTGTTTCATTCATATATCTTTCACCTTACCATCTGTGTCTCAACTGTATCTTTCAGGGTTACCACAGACCAAACCACTACATCGCTACGCAAGGTAAGTTTCCTCTACCTTCTAACTTTGTGCTCCGCAGGATCATACCTGTGGATATTAACATGCATATCTGAACGAGTTTACATCAATGTTCCTCCACACTCTGACGTCTTGTCAAATTTTTGTCCTGCTCTTCTTGGATTCTGCTGTCCGCAGCAATCAGACCACCCCCAGATAGCTCCCACTCTATTCAATACACTTTTCATGAGACAGATTTTATTTTTATAATTTTTCATTTTAACACTGTATAGGTGCAGGAGTGCAGGTCATACGAGTAAATACCATGTTCCCTTCATTGAAGGCTAGTTACCCTCTAGTTACCCATAGCTCTGGGGTGCGGGTGTGTTCTGCAGGTGGGCATCATGTTTATGTTGGAAACTGTGTCCACGGATTCTGCCTGGTGTTGTGGCATAAGTCCAGGGGGCGGACCAGCCGGCCCCCCTACCTCGCCTCCAGTCCACTCTGCTGAAGCGGCAGGTTAGGTCTGTTAATCAGCTCCGCGACCCAGAGTGCGGAGTTGTAAATAAGCGGATTAGCCGGCGTGTCCCGGCGCATTTTGTCACTCGGTTAATCTCGCCGACAGATGCTCGTGCGCGGAGCGCTCCCGGAAGCCCCCGGGGTTACGTCTGATTGATGGTTAATTGTGTTGAAATTCACGGCGGCCCTTTTCCCTCATGTCGCAGTGCTGGGCACGCTGGTAACTCTGTGCAGCTAAAAGGGAGGCAAATGTAATCAGTCTGTAATAGACTCACAATCTGGTTTAGTGGAGCTGGGAGTTGCATAATTACCTGTGTATTAGAGCGACGCCTGCTATAGCTGGAGCCAGTCTGGCAGGAGGCATCCTACGGTTTGAGTCGGCTCTGAAGATAAAATGCCAGGAAAAGGACAAACAGGAGATCGGCCCCTTTCATCTGATACCACATCAATAGTTGTTTTGTTTGCTCCCTCCCTCCTTTCCGCCGTGGACGTAGATATCCCAAGGATTACCCCAGAATCGACAATAACCCAGAACCGGCCTGCGCATCCTTGGAGAACCACTTTAGCTAATGTCGGTAGCTAGCGAGCGTCTGTTGTGAGGAGCGTCCAATTAGGCCTTACCTTTCAAAGAGGCCTGTCTCCGCAGAGGGGGATAGAACATTAAAAGCCCAGAAATGCTGGTAGATCAAAGGGAGATGTCCTGAAGGCATACGGGTGCCTGACAGTGCACCGCTTGCGTTTTTTTTTTTATCTGTGCGTAATGGCAGAGGGGTCCTCGCTGCACCGTTGTGCTGTTTACCACCAAAACTGGTGATCACAGGGATTCCCCGGGGAGTAAAAATAAACCAGATATTCTCTGAGAGGGTAGATGGATACTGAGGGGTGACTCAGAACATCATTCCTACAGAGCCAGAGGCTGTCCCCCTCCAATGTCACATGACACCACGTGACCGCTGCTAACAGCACCAACCGATAAGTTATATATTTTTTCACTTCCTCTCCACCCACGCACTGCCCCTTCGCTAACACCTCACATCCTCCCTAAGTGACAGTCCGCAGGGTGGAGTGATGACGAATCTGCCGTAGACGTCCGGTGTCTTTCCAGAGACTTCTATCGCAGTATGGTGTCCATAAAATCTTTTTAAGGACTGCAAGTGCTACCTTTACCACCCCAGCCCACCCCACGGCTGCATATTTCCAGAGAATATTTTATGGGGGGAAAAAAAACATGCTGGTGCATCTGTGGTTACAAACAGAATCATGAAATATTCATACAGGATGGGAAAACGGCATATATGGTTTGATTACTGTATTGCGGGGAAATCAATTGATCTGCAGCTGTCACATTCAGCCTCTGAAAGAGAAGGGCTCTCCCTCTACAGAGTTGAGCACGCCTCCTATGTCGTTGCTGAGTCTGTCAGCGTCAGGCCACTCTGAATCCGCTGGAGATCACATATCAGACAGGCTCGTCTTCTGCGCTGATTTAGAACGCCTGGAATTAAGCTCTCCATTTCTGCAGCTGCTCCGGACGTTCCCAGTTATTTTGTACATCATCTCCTGCCTGTCCTGTTTTCCCCATAGACAGAGCACCCCAGGACATTAGGCATTGGCTGCCACCCTTGTCACGTGACTCGGAGTCGCTCGCTAACCACTTACACATCACATGGCCTCTCGGGGTATCCTGTCACGTATCCGAGATGGTGATTTGCTCACCTGTCAGCCCAAAATCCCGATATTTCTCATCACAATGTCTGAATGTCTTTACAGTCTCCCCTGTAATGTAAAGAAAAAAAAAATCACAGCCCCCGAAACTAATTTTGAAACCCTCTGATTCTGTGATGGAACATACCATTGGTGAAAAGCTACCAGCATCTGGGGGAGTTGAGAGTCTCTGTGGTGTGGTGGGGGGGGGGGGGTTGTTTCTGCATTATAACCGCAAGATACTTTTTGCCAGTGAGACTGCAGCACATGCCATGCAGAGACCAAACATGATGGGTTGGAAAAAAAATAGTCTGCTTACCTAAGGAGCAAACCTGAAAGTGGTGTCATTTCCAAGAGATCTTAGGTTTTTGAAGCGCAGAAAGATGGGGGGAGGGGGCGTTTTGTGTGAACATGAATATGTAAGCCTCCGAACGATTTTGCTGGATGTAATTTTCCCCAGCTCTAGGTAATGCACATCGCCTCTCAAGAATGCACTCGGATTTGCATACGTTAATTTGGTTGTCAAGCACAATTTTTGAGTTTGCCTACTGATTAAAAATAATACTCATTTGAATTAATTAAATTTGCAATTTCTTTCCCATCAATGCACATTGTTGCTTAGCATGCTCTTAAATATGAGACTTACTTAAGTCCAGGGATGTTAATATGAAAATGTGTACTGACTGACCTGGTTGCTTATCTTATTGGATTTATTAAAAGTGCAGGATGTCAAGTTTCTCACAGCCATTAAATGAGTGTCAGCACTGAACATAATGAATCTCGAGTGTGTTTCCATATGTTCTTTATTTTTTTATTTTTTGAAATCCGAGGAGTGCTACAGGAGGAAGGGGCCGGTGTCATGCTGTTAATTAATTAACTGATTTGAACTGTTCATGTTCAGTTTGTTGATACCAAGACAGCCCACTGAAATGTTTCATCAGCTGTGGAATTAACACAACACTAAGCATCAAAATGACTCATAAATCGGTAGTAAGCAATGTATTTTGTCCAAGATTACTTGAGTATGAGAAGCAGAGAAATTTACCCGTAATGCTTGCAATTAATCAGATAGCAACTTGTGTACCGTTATGAAGTGATGGCATGACTTCCTGTATGTGTTATTAACATCACACTGCCCTTTTCTCGCCAGGCCCCATGCAAGAGACCGTCTATGACTTCTGGAGGATGGTGTGGCAGGAGAACACGGCCATCATCGTCATGGTGACCAACCTGGTGGAAGTTGGAAGGGTAGGTTCGCCGTGATCAAAGCCGTCACCTCGCAGGCTAGTACATACTTTTCACATGCTTGCTTGAGCACGACCTTGTTATTTATTACCCTTTTTTTTCTTGAGATTGACATTGATTTAAATTTAGAGCTAGCCTAGTGCTCTCCACTAGCATGACTTAGCGTTACAGCACAACAAGCCAACATATGTTGGATTTACAGCATAAAAGCCTTTGTAAGTTAGCGATTCCTGCTGGTTACACTGATCTGTTAAGATTAGCAGTCCATTAAGATTCTTAATTAATGGATTTGGTAGGTTGCTTGTCCAAATAGGAAATTAGTGCCTTTATGCTCAGTTCAGAAAAATGCTGGTTCTCGCTGAGAATAACTAAATGCGGATGTCATTTGGCTGGGAGTGCGGATGATACTGTTAGCCTAAGAGGGCTGCCTGGTATTTGGCACTGTGATTCTCAGCACTGGGAGGTACTGTACTCCTGGCTTTCTTGTTTGTAGCACAAGTGATGGCCATCCTACAGTACATACCCCTCTCTTTCTCTCAACACATCATCAGTGTCCACATCCCGTGTGATAGTCACTCCCCAGCTACGGGCAGCATGGTGGCCCATGACCATGGTCTTCATAATCTGAAAAGTAAACAAAAACGCTGCCATGTTTCACGCTGGGCCTCTCCAGCCCTTCAGCCAATGAACTCTGGAAAAGTTCTCGCTAGCACAGTTGGTTTTGCCAGAGATCCGCAGTAGTGCCTGGACCCGACATAGAAGGGACCCGCTGGATACTCAGTCCAGTCTTTACGTCAAGCAGCATACTTATAAAACATGTAGCTGATCAGAGCGATAAATCCCTGTGACATTTCTGCAAATTCTTTCTAGTGGAAATTCGGATTGTCACAGATCAGGCTTGTTAAGTAAGAAAATGTATTCCATCCATTAAAGTTTAACTGAAGTTTATCTATAGTATAGTTTATGTGTCTATGTTTTTTTAAAATAAATAATTAAATATTTTTACACTCGATTTGTGTTTTTTCTTGTATTTTTTTATAATCATAGTCAATGACCAGATTAACATGGCTTGATGAAGTCATATACAAAAAAATTATCCACACACTTGAGATTCATGCATTGTATGATGCGTTATGTTTTTGCTTGCATATCTATCTCAGTTAAATGCATTTCATTAAAATATACAGAAGCATCCTAGTGTCCATTTTACCTTAAATACACACACTTGTACGTCTTTCTACTTCGGCACCTAAAAAGCTAATTTTTCTACGTGTTACAAGCCGTTCGAGGAAGCTGAAGAGAGGAAGCTTGGAGAGACTGTAAAGGTAATTGTCTGACATGTCTGTAATCATGCAGGTAGACAAACAAACACTGTAACTACCTGGACAAGTACTAATATAGCTCTTTTTAATACCTGAGCCACTGAGCACAGAATCCTGAGCTTGGCTTTTCCGCAGCAGTCCAAAAACTGTCTGTCAGAGGCTTGAGTTTGCATTGTATCAACCTCTTTATTTGTATATGTGTCACTCAGCGCCATTTTCTGCCACGTCTGTCTTCGAGGCTCGTGTGACGCAGCCTGTCGAGGGACGATCCATGGCCACTCACGAACCCTCCGGCTTTCCGCGCCTCCAATAAGCTACCTAATTCAACTAGCGTCTTACTCGTGAGGCTGGCCTGTTCGACATGAAGATAAAAATCACATGTGGCTCACTGGATGCTTTACTCAAACTTTCTGTGGACGATCATTCACTGTTTAAAAGGTTAAAATGAGCCATTAGTGATCAGAAAGCAGGCTGGCACTCACTTAGCATACCGCTAACCTGTGTTAGCACTGTGCAATGAGAAACATATTAGATACTGGATAGTTTTCCAAGGCTAGTTTATTACGATTCATACATGGTTACCTTTGCATTGACACTTCCATCAAAATCTTGAATAATACAGTATACAGTACAGCATATATTGATGGATTCAGGCCTAATGAATAACAAATTTTTCCATAAATAAGGTCACGTATGTGAGGAATAAAATATATGTGTTCCTCTGTATTGCTTTTTTGAAAATATAGCTAATAAGACTTTCTCAAGGTGTCAATTTGGCTGATTTAGCTTCTTAAAATACATTCTGCACCAGAGCCCAAAATGACTCGTTCTTTTTTGCCGGCAATGGATTAGGCCGTGTGCAGCATCTCATCTGCAGACAGGAACGGGGCATGCAGACAGGTCGTCAGGCTCCCTTTGCAAAGACCCTTTTTTGCACTAATAGGATTTTTAAGACCCCTGACTCCTCATGCGTTAAGAAGAAAAGAGCAGGGCTGGAGAGATGTGGAATCATTTACGAGTTGCAAATGTGAGAATGAAAAAGAATTAATGTGAGAATTACCTCGAAAGTTATTAAATGAGAAAACTATTTACACTTATTTCTTGAAACGGAGTAGAAAGCAATATTGAAAAAGCTTATCTGAACTTGTGAAAAATTCATCATACATTATTTGGCGCAGGTTCGTTCTTATAGAGGTAAAAATAAATAAATAAATAAATAGATTAAAAAGGAGGGCTTATATGTATTGGCCTTGTTTAAGGGTTACCCTCTTGTCCTTTCAGACTTTTCTAGAAAATTAAAGCACTTTGACCCATTGTGCAGAAGAATAAAATTCACATTACAAAAGAACAAAACATTTTCCTCTGAGCTCATCAGAGCTCTCCTGGGTGATGTTCACAAAGGCTATTATTGGCAGAAGTGCTGATGACAGCCCATGAATCTCTCTATATGCTATGTGCATTGCATAAAAATGTTGCACGTTCACATTATCACTTTGTTTTAATGCGTGTTGGCAGTAAGGGTAAGTATGTATGTTTTACGTGTGCTTAATGGTGCACACAGACAAAATGTAAAGCTCTTTTAAAGAATGTCCAGTATATAATATTTTTAAAAATATGTTACATTTTTAAAAGTTTTCAAATTTATGTTCATGTATAAATGATGTGCTGTTGCATCAGTAAGTTAAAAGCTATTACTTGTGATAAATAAATGACTAGAGAGGAAATGGGATAGAGAGAGAAAAATATAAGTACTGGAGAACTCAGGGAGACTCAGGAAAACACGATAAGATGAACTCCTAAAATGCCGAAAAAACAGCAGGTCAATAAAACACATATTAAATTTCTAGACTCAGTCGATGTTTCAAAAGTTCACAATATTCCAAAAATTAGTTTCATTGATAAAACGATAAAAAACTGAAAAGTAACAGATTATGACTGATATTTACTTTAATACTCATTATTTTGTGTTGGTCATATTCATTCATTTGTCTTGTTTGTGCTTTTCTGTCGCTGAAAGACAAAACGTATTAATGAGAAAAGCGTTGTTTGTCAATGCATTGACTCGGGGGCATTGTTTACATTGATTGGCCTTCTATGACGTTCTGCTGGTTAAACAAAGACATGCAGAATTAATGTGTGAGATGCTGCGATGCTATTGTCTTTTGGTTACCCGCATCATTATTGAGGGCACTCCCAGAATGGGACACCAGCCTATGCAGGACACAAACAGCAGCTTAAAAACACCAGTTCTAGATGTTTTCCTTTGGATTGTGGGAAAAGAGCAGAGAACCTGCAGAAATCCCATGGGGACTGGCAGAGGTCATGCAAACTCTAAGCTGGGGACAGATTTGAACTCACCGGCTGGGAATGACTCTTCTCGAATAAGACTGACATCTCCGTTAACGCAGAGAGTTGACACGTTTGAGATTTCTGGAGAAGGATAGTCAGTATGGATCACATCATCGATCATCCCCTTAAACATTTGTAGCAGTATAACAGATTATGACAGCGGCTAAGATTACACACGTCATCCAGCTGAGAATGTGTGTGAGCTTTATAATGCATCCAGGTGCCATAATGGAATACATTTATATTCCTGGAATACCAATCAGTAGATACCACTAACTTATTCTAACTGTCCTGGAGTATTTTGATTGATTATTACACAGCAAGAAGAACAATTGATGGCTCATTGTAAAACATAATGATGCTCTTGCTACCAAAGACGGAATCACCTGTGCTTTGTGGCTGGATGAGATCTTGTGGCCATAGATGGTGCTGTCCCTCTTTTTGAAGGTGAAATGCTGTAAGTACTGGCCTGACGACACTGAGATCTACAGGGACATGAAGGTGACTCTCATCGAGACCCAGCTTCTGTCCGAGTATGTTATCCGGACCTTTGCCGTAGAAAAGGTGAGACATTGTTCTCCACTCTGCAGGAACAGCACCTTGCCTGTACTTGGCTCTTACCTTGTGTGTAATGCTAAACTTCTTGACTTAGTTTACCTATTTATTTTACACACTTTAGGGAACCTTAAATATCTCTTTGTTAGCATATATTGTGTCTGACCCTCCATTTCTCATTCCTGACTTCCTCTAACAAATTGTGGCTGATCTTCTCCGCGTTTTGGTAATGGAGTAACAGGTCCATGTTTGTACATATAATTCTGTGCTGAGCATCTTGCAGAATCCCCAGGGCTCTGTAAGACCTGTATATTTTCCACCAATTTGGGATGTTAGTATCTTTCGCTAGGGTCTCTGATGAATTGCATTATACTAAACACTATCTTGGACAGTAGTCACGGCCTCAAGTCTGTGAGGTTGTTCATAAGTCTCCAAGAATTGATTCCAAATTAAATGAGAACTTTGATGAGAAACATCAATAGCCTGACAGCAGAAGCCAGTATCTACATTCTAGTTATACTGCCCCACACTGATGGGTGGAAAACAAAATTGGACCATCTACAGTACCTTCTTCCGTGGCCTACAGAGAGGAGCCCATGAGATCAGAGAGATCAGGCAGTTCCACTTCACCGGCTGGCCGGACCATGGCGTACCGTATCACGCCACGGGGCTGCTCGGCTTCGTCCGGCGGGTGAAATCGAAGTGCCCCGCCAACGCCGGGCCCATGGTGGTCCATTGCAGGTACGTGTGGAGCCCCTTCCTAGTGCTAGACGCATGACTGTCTCCAAGTTCTTGTAAAAAATAGTGGGTATTTCTCAATATGTGTACTTGACAGTTCTTGTGTTCTTGCATACCCATTTTACGTCATCTTCCATTGCCAAAGACCAGTTCCAATACTCAAGAACTGAAGTATAGAAGATAGCAAAAATCCCCGGATGTCGTTGTTGCCCTTCCCCAAATATCAAGGATGCATTGGTTGCATCCTCGCCATATGAGACCAATCCCATGATTTACTGAGTCCCAAGTTCCCCCATTCTTGGGAGGCAATGTAGCAAGACCGGTTTTGCCAAGACCACAAGTACGTTCTTCATGTTCTTGATATTGAGAAACACCCAGTGTCTCCTCTGAAAACACCTTGAGAGGATGTATCTCTTGACCCGTTGTATTGAGAACTCGGTGTCTCTCTGCTTCTTAACCCTTTCAGTGCTGGTGCCGGACGCACAGGCTGCTTCATCGTGATCGACATTATGCTGGACATGGCAGAAAGGGAGGGTGTAGTGGATATCTACAACTGTGTCCGGGAGCTGCGTTCCAGAAGAGTCAATATGGTCCAGACTGAGGTAGAGCACCGGAAAGTTCCACTGTGCAAACAGAGGGGGGGGGTACAGAACCCACATCAAATTCAGGATAGGATGTCTTGACATTCAATGGTCTGACTTTTGATCCATAACCGTATCTGTTTATTGTAATGAATTTTTTTATTTGTTTCTTGTTTATCTTGAAATTTGTGGTTCGGAAGATGGTTTCTAAAAAAAGCCCAAGCATTCTTTTACCACCTTTATTTTGTTTTTAGTTTTTTTAGTTTGGTTTTCCTCATTGTTTTCTATTCTTAATTTTTGGGGCCCCATGCAGAGTGGTCGGAAACAGTACTGCTGCCTTTCCCCTCTGTACTGGGGCCCATTTGTCTTTGTCAAACTTAGCTCATCACCATGATCCCATTTAATCTGTGACTGTCCATAGTGTCACCTTAGTGTAAAAAATCCAATGGCCGCTCTGTGCCCAGCAAACGTACTGGGTCAAGTGTGTGATGTCACGTTAGGCTTACCCAGAATCCCCAATGTAAGGGGGAATTTCAAATGACAAGGAGAGACGTTTCTCTCCTTGCAAGTGATTTACGTCAAGTGCCCAGCGGTGTCTCCTTGAACGAATGACAGATATTATGGGCGACGAGAAGACAGCACACTCCCCAGGGTCTCGTGCCGAGGAGTCACCAGTACTGACTCGCGCAGTAATGAAGTGCGAGGTGGAACTAAGCTGGGCGTGCAAGGCAAGAAATCTGATTAGTAACAAAAAGGGGAACCCGCTCAAAAAATACTCAGGTTACAAAATTTGGACTGCCGCCAAACAAATAAAATAAAAAGAAAAAAACATTGTTAGTAATGCTGTTAAGCTACCCGGAAAAAATAAAACTGTAACAAGTTAAAGATATTTACAATAGCTTAGTCCATAGGCCTTGGGCTATTAGAGAATAACTTCATAGCTTTAATTTTTAATGTTTATAGTTTTTTAATAGCCTTGAAAATGGAAGGCACAAACATCCATATACATTGTAATCCATCCGCTGGGATCACAGTGCAATATTTAACCCTATACATATACGTTACGCGTATTTATTACGTTCGGCTGAAGGAGGGGGGTGCTGTTATTTTAAAATTGGACACGTTGGTAATCAGATTTCAGCATCACAATCCAATTTTGGGCCTTTAGCTTAGATTAATTTCATATATACCTGCGTTGAGATGTGAATTTTAGACAGGGTGATTTGTAATGTGTTTTTTTTTTTATATTATTTTTGGTATGCTGCACTTACCCAACACCTCAGTTTACATATCCACACACAACATATAAATAATCAGTCCTTCCTAACTGAAAATCCAAGGCCACTTCATACGGTTTGGTTGTGATTTGGTTGCAATTAGTCCAACGTGTGCTACAATGTCAACATTACAGCGTATTTAAAAGATGGGGACATTCAGACAGCACACAAGTAGTATCCTTAAATCGAGGCCTTAGGGTGCTTTTAACCACTTTTATCATATTTTTTTTGCCCCTGCGTATAGTACTCACCGGCCTCCGTCTGTATGAAACGACCTTAGGCAAAGGGGTTGTTCACGAATACCCAAAATCCTGCTTTTCACATCTGTTCATTTTCTGCGTGAGGAATATTGCGACCCCGTCCCCCCCCCCCCCCCGGCCGCGCGGAGGGAAGAAAAAAGCCAAAAAGGCGGCGGGCCAGGGGGGAGGAAAAAACAAAACAAACACACACCGACAGACCGGAGAAAACAAAAAGAAACACAAAAA
>JAODLD010000001.1:22543332-22554808 GCA_026781065.1 Mormyrops boulengeri
CTAAACCATTTAAACACCATTTTTTTTCGTTGTTTTCAAAACCCCCCCCCCCCCCCCCCAGGTGACTGGTCTATAATCCTACATTCTGACTGTAACCCAGGAGTGCACAAAGGGCTCCTGCTATCAGAATTGTTGTCTAATATCTATTTCTTTCCAAGTCTGATGCAACAACAAAAATGGAGTGTATTTTTATTGACGCAGTTCAATTGTGCATCGTGGGTGCCTACAGTGTCCACTCAGCTGGTTATATTGTTTTGGAGGAGCAGGGTGGGGGGGGGGGGGTTAGCTGGAATTCTGCTTCTTTACTGAACAACCCCTACGAGCTACCTCTCCAACGGCAGGGTGAGGGGGCAGAAAATCAGAGAGACAGAGGCGGGCACTAGGCGGGGGGCACTAGAGGGGACAATATTCATGCTTACCATGTTTTGAATCGATGAGTAGCAATGGAGGGAGGCACTTGGTGGGACAAACACCTTTCAGCTGTCTGGTCTGGTCCTGGCTCTGTATCCTCCCCTGTAGATAGAAGGGAGACAAAGAGGAAGATGAGACATTTGATTCCATAACTTTAACAGCGTGGTGTTCTTTAAGATGTGGGAGAGAAGAATTAAACACCATGTTTCAGAGTCAGCATCAGCAGTAGTTCATCCAGCATTTATGAAGTTTTGTGCTCCAGTAAACTTCTTGTTAACAGTCGCCGCTCTCTGCTAGCTCTGTCCCCAGTACTGGCCAGAAAACGGAGTCCACAGACACGGGCCCATCCAGGTGGAGTTTGTGTCCGCCGACCTGGAGGAGGACATCATCAGCAGGATATTCCGTATTTACAACGCGGCGCGGGTATGAGGGGCTGGGTGTCATCTGGGCAAGTGAAAACACACCTCTTCCCAAAAAGAAACGACATTGTTTTATTGGCCTTTCTGGTGTGCAGGTAGCGAGAGCAAATTTCTGAAACTCGCTCGGCCCTTTTTTCTGTTGTTTTGAGATGAGACCCCCAGTGACCTGGCTTCTTCATGATATGTTACAGTATTAGGAACCTAAACTTACCTCGTAATCCAGCAAAGAACTTTTAATGCATTTGCCAAAATTCAGAAAAAGAGTCCATAGATATGTATGCTGTGGGAAGTGTGACTTCTGGGGGTCTGCTTTCCATTTCGGGCAAGGTGGGAAAGTTTGCTCTGGTGCACAAACACAGCAGTGTGGCTGAGGGAGACCGGAATGGTCCGGAACATTATTTGGAGGTTACCATTTCAGGGGTGGGTGGACTTAGGGACTTAGGAAGCAGGATAAAGCAACCTTTTGAGTGGACACAAAATTACCACTTTTTGGGGGGGCGGGGGGGAGACTAACACTGCATAATCTCTTCACATCCAGGAAAATGAATTTTGATTTTTGTAAATACTTTAATTGTGAAATTAAGATTTGGAATGGAAAAGCACACTGCCACACATGTGATGTGGTCTTAAAATCACAAATGTCCAATTTAGTGGAATGTATAGTATGAGAGATATGAGGAAAAACACCATTTCCTCTATAGAGAATGAAATCAGAAATGACTTGCTGGACCTCAGGAGAGCATGTAGGCTCCTCAGGGCATGGATATTTAGATATGGGCACACACTAATACACAGGGAATGGCAAGCAGGTGGGGCGCGTAACCACAGCCTTGATAGTCACATGGCAGTCTCTCGAGTTGGGTACAGCCCCCGGTCTGCAAGCCTCTCCGGTAAATGGGGCCGCCTTCTCCCTCACACCCCCCTGATTAATGCCATGCTCCTCTCCTCAGCCCCAGGATGGCTACCGCATGGTACAGCAGTTTCAGTTCCTGGGCTGGCCAATGTACCGCGACACGCCGGTCTCCAAGCGCTCCTTCCTCAAGCTCATCCGGCAGGTGGAGAAGTGGCAGGAGGAGTACGACGGCGGGGAGGGCCGCACCGTGGTGCACTGCCTGTGAGTTGGGGGGGGTGCTCAGACTCTAAGTGATGATTCTTCCTAAATCAGTTTCGATCTCAGGTCTCCTGAATTCACTTGTTCCAAAATTGCACCATGTTCATGATCTAATTTGTTTTAAGCCACGAATTATGTTCTTGTTTTTGCTACATTTGTACTGTTGCGAGTCTAGTAGACCCAGAACATTATTTCGATTATTTTGAAAGTTTTATTACATTAATTCAGTCTATTCAGAAACAGGTCCATCAGAGACCCGCACTCATTCATGTCAATCGCCAGCCTGTTTGGCGTCTTTCTGACCGGCCCGCTGTCTAGTGCTTAAAAACCAGGCTTCTGACAAATAGGTTGCTGATCCCAGCCCCTGACAGGCTCTGCCATGCCTTTAGGCGAGGTTTTACCTAGAATTGCTTCAGCTGCTGCTATAGCGCATGAAATAGTTTGCTAAATTAGCTAGCTAAAGGAGTGGGCTAAGCAATCACATTTATCGATGTTTTAACGTGATTATCCGGGAGCGCATTGCTATTAGCCAACTAAATAAAGGAAGGCATTTTTAATTCAGAAAACTGTGACTAAAATTTTCGATAGTGATAATGCTGAGTATAGTTGGCTGGTCCAATTGATATGATTCTATAAATGAGCTTTTATGAGTGACGGTGATCTTTTCTTCCTCATGGGGAATATTTAGGGGGAAGGAAGCTGTGTTTCTTGGGAAATCTGGCTTCCATGCTGTAGCAAACTTGTGATAATTTGCTGTCTGTTGGAGCCAGGGATGCTGCTATGAAAGCATATCGTATTGGGCCCTCAACCCAGACATTTTCAATTATTTTCCAAATATTTGGGCCCTTGCAATCGTCCTGAGTTCCCCCCTTTACAGCACCCCTGGCTGGAGACTTTGTCGTAATCCAAAGAGTGGTGCAGGTATGTAAAGACATGGCAGATAATGTTATCTGCTTTCAACTAAGACAAATATTGGTGTATGATCAACGTCTCCTCCTTAATAGGGATGCAGGTTTGGTGCTGAACACGGGACAGTAATTAGGGCACAGAATGCTTCTAATTAATGTTCATAGGCAGCACAAACAAGCATGTTCTAAATGTCAGCAAACAGCGGTACTACAATCATAATGTTTACTATGAGCTTCCAGACGGTCTTCAGACATGTGCCACTGCGTTTCCCTGATGAATAAAAAGCTGAGCAGCACCATCTACTGGTCAACCCTGAACACTACAGAGACAGCCGACTTCAATAAAATCAAAGGAAAATAAGCTGGTCCACTTCACATGAGAAGTCCAAAGTTAAGGCAATTAGGAATATGGGTTAAAGTTTATATATACACCCATGTCAACATTCATGTTATTTTCCATTTGCTTTTATGATTGCTCTTAAATTACTACAGGCCTCTTTAAAGATGAATCGTACCGTTTCATATGAAATAGGACAGCGTACTCTGGTCATGGTTCCCAAATTAGAGTGAAATTTACACTGTATGGATCTAATTGGTCAAGATGAGACATGTGCCACAGGAGAACTTCCCGTTCATGACTCCCGGTTTATTTTTCAATCTTTACCCCCCCCCATGTAGGAACGGAGGGGGTCGCAGTGGGACCTTCTGCGCCATCAGCATCGTGTGCGAGATGCTGCGTCACCAGCGTGCTGTGGACGTCTTCCACGCCGTCAAAACCCTGAGAAACAACAAGCCCAACATGGTGGACCTGCTGGTAGGAGGCCTTCCCTACTTCTGCTCTGCCCCTCGGTGACACTCATGTCTTTTTCTGCACGCGTGTCAGTGCCTGTAACTCTACAACTACACCATCGTGCTAACGACGTGGCAGTCATGCGTTCAAATCTCAGAGAATATATATAAATTGTAACCCCTCTACTATAAGTTGCTTTGGATAAAATGAATCAAATATACTGTAATACTGTCCGCCTGCAGAATTCATTTAACAATCCACTCTTTATAACCATCTAACTAGCATATTGGTCAGCTAAGACTAAGACACTATACTGTTGAGGCTGATGGACTGTTCTTTCCACAAAAATGGAAACATGTTATTATTGTGAATTTCAAAACCGGGGATAGTCAATAATCAGATTCACATTACGGACAGCTCTTCCTAAAACATTTACCCTAAAATACCTAGTAATTGCATTAGAGAACATTTTAGATTGATAACAACACATTACACAATCAAATAAAATTTGATTGTGTAATCAAATTATGACCGGAAAGGTTGTGGGTTCAAAGCCATGCAACCTTTGTTCCCTTGAAAAAAGCCCTTAACCCCCAATTGCTACAGGGACACTAGGCCCTGCTCTCTGATCCTAACCTTGCTTTGGACAAAAGTATCTGCTAAATAAGTTTTTAACAAAAATCTGCGAGTCCATGAAAAACAGGAGCAAAATGAGCAGTTATTTGCGATAATATGTAAAATAATAAACAGCGAAACAACACACAAGGATCTGTGTCAGCTAAATTAAATCAGTATCTGAATTTGCAGTTGTGATGATATAAATAATAATTTCATACTGGAGGAAGCATGCTGATGAATGTGAATTACTTCACTTTGCTAAGGGGAAGAGAGACAATTTATTACACCTGTTATGAGTATAAATCGATATGACAAACATAATACAGATAAATGGGTCTTTTTGTTTTTTTTTTTTGATGTGCCATACATTGTCTAATTGTACTCTTGCAGGATCAATACAAGTTCTGCTATGAAGTTGCACTGGAGTACTTGAGTTCCGGATAAGTCAACCTGGATCGGCTCCATCTTGCCTGGCCACACCTAGCTGGACTGGGACTCCATGTCCGGAATTTACGTCGAGATGGCGAGGTCTGTCGCTCTGAGCGACAGCATCCGGGCCTGCCGAAGGATCACGATTCGGCAGGGCTGGGTGTTGGCGCCGCCCTCCTGGCCACGCCCCCCCCCCCCCTTGCTCTGCGTGTACAGCAAGAACTGCAGCACCCATAGCTATCCCCACAGTGACATGTCCATCTGCATTTGCTAGCAGGACGGCCACAGGAGCGTGGCGTCATACACACCGCTCACCTCTCCCAGTCTCACTTTTCCTGGCTCTGGCCTTACCGGTTCTCTGCCTCTATCCTCGCTGGAAGTGTCATTTCTGCTTTTTCGTGGGGAATGCAATTTATGTAACGTCGATATGTTTCTTTCCGATTTCCTTATCCTAGTTTTCTTCGTCGAAGCACAGCGGTATGTCACGTATAGCCGAAGCCGAGCCCTGGCCCCCAGCATCCTGAATGTTAAGTTGTCGTTGCTGTAACTGCTTCCGACATCATTGTGTCGAAGGAGGAAAAACCGACACAATAAAACTCGCGAGCTTGCATCACATCCAGTCGAATGATCGTCATTGTCACGTTGTTTATATTGTAAATATCTGAAATCCTGCGGATTATTTATTCATTCAGAGTTTTTGTGAAGCGCACTCAATGACAATCATTTTCTTTCTGTTTGTTTTTTGGTCAGACTCTGTATGATGTTGAACTGATGATTGTTAGCTTTTGTTTTTCTTGTATTGAAAAAAAAAACAACTTCAATTTACAAATACATACATATATCTGCCAATGTCTGTGTGACTCAAAAGTTTCTAATTTCTGTTATTAACAATTATTTTTATTACCCTTCAAGAGCATCAGCATGATACGTTACACTAAACGTTCTACTGAAATTTGAATTAATGTCGTCTTATGTGCTCGCTGACATTTGTGCAGTTTAGTGTTAGCTACCAATGGGGTGACATGAAAAATGTCACTGAGCTGTTAGCTGTCAACATGCTAATTGACAACTCAGTTACATTAACGGAAAAATTACCGGGAATCTGCAATGAAAATTTTAGTAAACAGTTCTCTGATTAGATAAGGTCTCAGTTTAATATACCGTATAAAATGTATGATCAGACCTGAACAGTAAAATCAGAATGCACCATAGCTTTCATTAGGAATTCCTGCCTTGTGGTACCTTGCTGAATTACTCTCTGTGACATGTTTATCATTTTCCCATATCCTGTTTCAAAGATGTGTGCATCTTTCGAGTTTGTGATACTCTATTTTACATTGAAGCAGTTTTTATGTTGAAACCAAAAATGGTTTCTTACTGATTAATAGCTTATTCTCGTGGCACGTATTTTATGACAAATTGTAATTATTTAATAGCATTTGAAAAGATGCATAATTTTTTTTTATGTATTCACATTTAGTTGTCTGCATTAAAGAGCTTACAATCTAATTAGTAAACACTTTAAATGTCACACCTGTGGAAAAACCAAGGAAGTGTTTGCTTAGACACATTCAGTATTATGTTTGGCAACCACAGGGGAAATCTAATAAGCTTTATGATCTGGAACCTAGGCGTGGAAACATTTCCAAGTCAATTTCAGGATTTGTAAATCGCAACATTTGTGCAGATTTCTAACTGCCTGATTTATGGCGAAATCCATGCATACATGCAATTCAACCACCAGGTTTGCCGGGGGGCTGGGACCTCAGAAGGCCCACATCCAAATGCCTCCAAAGGGGCCAATGCAGTGTCTCAGATCACCACACCACCTCCTGTGAGAGACAGAGACATAAAACCATCTACTGTCTGCTAATCCCTTTCATCTCTATTTTCCCATGAATGTCACAGGCAGAGAGATTTTCCATGACTCTCACGGCATGGAGGTTTTATCTGCAAGCAGGTCCACATCACTACAATGCGGCACCATCCATCTGCCCATCTTCCATACCAATAAAGTAGTTCTCATTTCATTGATTCTTGACTGAACTTGTGTCCTTCTCTGGCCATCATGATACATGAAGTATTTTCCACACTTCTACAATGGTTTAAGAACATAAAGCTACAAACAAGAGGAGGTCATTTGGCCCATCTAGCTTGCTTGGAGGGAATTAAACTAATAATTTAAAGTTTGCTCTCCTGTCCCGCTCAGCAGTGGTACCCACTGGCCTCTTTGAATCATTACTGGTCTTAAGACCATACTGTGACGTTGCCTCTCCAAGCTCCTCGTCTCCTTTCTAAGGTTTGTTTCCCTTCCCTTCATGCCATCTGTCACAACCAGGTATCAGGAGGGAGTGATGATCCATACACCGCATTGGGTTTCAGCAAAGGGGGTTTTATTCTTAAAGATACAAACAAAGACTGAAACTCAAAAAGAACTCAAGGCGTCAAAAGAGAGGTAAAGGAGAACTAATGGAGGGATCAGTAAGAACCCAGAGATGCAGGAAGGAACAGCACACAAGGTACTGACAGGAGCTATACACTGACAAAGCAACAACAATGACTGAGCTGGAGAAGAGAGCAGGAACAGATATACACAGATGATGGGGATCAAACTAGAAACAAGTGCAGATGGTTAATGCCTTAATTTGGGAAAACTTACGTAATTATAGGATGGCCAGCGACCTCTGCTGGTCCAACAGGGACATGACAGGTTGACAAGAGAAGTCCTGACACCATCCCTGATCCACCTTGGCTCTTCTGCTGATGAGATTGCCTACATCATTTCTCTTGTTGACAAACTAACCTGCAACTCATAAAACATAGAGGTAAGAGAGATTGACTATATGTCAAGCTGTACTCCTGTTCCTCCCTTCCTCTGGTAAAAAAGTGCATTGTCTACAAACCTCCTCTAAACATTCTGCCTTGTCCTAAGGTACTCACACCCAGGGCCGCTGCTAAGGGGGGGGGGGGGGGGATACATGTGAACATAATTTGTTTATATGTGTGTCCGAACGAATAACAAAAGTTTAGTGTAAAAAAAATGTGTAAAATGCTCTGTGGTTGATTAGCTTCCGAGTTGGGATGGGGATGTTTTGGACACTGATGGAACATCTGCAAGAGGTTTGTAGCTTTCTACTGCGGAGGATTGAGACGGGATGCTGGAGCTGCTGGCTTTTTTGTTTCTTTACTGACATTCAAAATAACACAGTCCTGCTGTTTGGACTAGTTCAGATAACTCATCATATGTAATACCAGCAGAAGAAGATAAAACCAAATAGATTCACAAAGGCACTAACATTTGATCTTTGATATTTGCCTTTGATTTAGGGCTGCACGATATGCCTTGCGCATGCATAATAATCACATCACATTTGTCGGCATTGCTTTATGTCTGTTGACACACCTCACGGCAACGCCACCAACCTATTTGACACACTCTATTGTTAGATAAGTCTTATTTAGCTATAATTTATTTTGCATAATTTTATCTTCTTTTGTTTTATAAACATTGCAATGTTACTAGCAGAAATGTCACCTATCGAGATGTGATATGCAGCCCTACATTGATTTGAGTGAATGGTTGATATCTTTCAGGTGATCTGTTTCCCAGACTCAGGACACAGGTGTGATCTGTCAATATTTGAATTTGGTAACACTTTAAATACAGAGGAAAAACTCATGGGATTAACTGATGCAATCAATAATGACAAAGGTGAGTGAAAAAGGTCATAAGTACATGCTAATCTTTAATAGGACAATATCCATCCATCCATCCATCTATCCATCTTCTGCTGCTTATTTGGGGTTGGGTTGCGAGGGCAGAAGTCTAAGCAGGGATACCCAGACCTCCCTCTCACCCACCACCTCCTCCAGCTCCACTGGGGGAATACTGAGGTGTTCCCAGGCCAGCCGAGAGATATAATCTCTCCAGCGTGTCCTGGGACTGCCCCGGGGCCTCCTCCCGGTTGGACACGCCCAAAACACCTCCCTAGGGAGCCGTCCAGGAGGCATCCTAGATAGATGCCCGAACCACCACAGCTGGCCCCTTTCAATGCAGAGGAGCAGCGGCTCTACTCTGATACTCTGTGTGGGACCTGTCAGACTGTATGACGGTAGCATTTTTATCACAGGGTCAACCCAGTTGTGTGGAATCCAGTTCACACGGCTGGATTAAGATGAAAAAACACACACCACTGATGTCTTGAGTGAAAGTATATAGGCCTTAACCCTAGGCCTCTCTAACTGTAAGGCCCCCTACTTGGCTAACAAGCCCTTCTTACACATTTAATACATGTAGTCAGAATTAGCGTTAGCCTTAACCCTAGGCCTCTCTAACTGTAAGGCCCCCTACTGGGTTAACAGGCCCTTCTTACACATTTAATACATGCAGTCAGGGTTAGCATTAACTTTAACGCTAACCCTAAAACCAGGCCTACAGGAGCGAAAGTGCAAAAGCAGTTCCCAAATGCCCCCATCCAAGCAAAATTCTTTATGCTGCCTGCACCCATCTCCCCAGCAGCCAAACTCCAGAATCAGCACAGACTGGCATAAGGGAAAGTGTCTATGAGGTAAAATCTCTAAGCCCCCCCTTTATTGTGGAGCAGGCTGAGTGGGGCTGGGTCCCAGGGGCCTCGCCGTATATATTGGACCATCCAACTTTTTTCGGCTGTCACACTCTCCTGCTGCCCGCTTTAGTTTGGACGGCCTCCATTGGAAAATGTCACAGTACTCGGGAAAAGTAAGTATCCAAGCCGTGCCCTGGCTCTGGCCCCAAAGGATACAGCCGACCCACTTCAGGAACCGAGAAATTATTAGGGTTCGAAAGCGAGAGCGATAGGGGCATAGCTATACGTATGACGAAACGTGACTTAAAAATAAATAAATGAATCAATAAATATACCTTTGGCATAAATGAATTAATAAATAATGAATAAATAAATGAATAAATTAGATTTATTTATTCATGCCAAAAATGTATTTATTTATTTCCAGAAGTATTTATTGATTTATTTATTTCCAGCTTTACGGGTTTCTTCGTCTGTATGTTAATGAGGTGGGCAGCCCGAACCTTTTTCTAAAGCATATTGGCCAGGCGGGCAAACCAGGCAGAAGCAACTGATTGACTAGTTATCTTAACTTGTCTCTCGTCATGCAATGGCTTCCAGAAGGAAACCTCTATTCAGAGTGCTAAGTGGCCGCATACTTCAAATGAAATCAAGGGAATCAACCTCATTTTAGCAATACAATGACGTATGAGCATTGACCAGTGTTTCGGCGCTCTGCATGTGTAGGGGCCCTGAAGAGACATTTTTCATTTGTTCAGATCCCACCTGCTGTCGATGACTGGCTCACATAATGTGATGCTGCAGGGTTGGTCAGTAGAACTAATTTTGCGGTTACCAGCATGCTTTGCACCGCACATATTTGTAAATTGTGTAAATTAATATGTGCATTCATTCTGTAAACAGTAAATGTTGTTAGCACTGTTGCCTCACACCTCTGGGACCTGTGTTTGAGTCTCCATGTGTGCGGAGTTTGCATGTTCTCCGCCTGTTATTGAGGGGTTTCCTCCCCCCATAGTCAAAAAACATGCTGAGGTGAATTGGAGATACCAAGTTGTCTGTAGGTGTGTGTGTGTGTGGATTATGTTTATATTACATTGTGGGGACCACAATGTGTGATAAAAACCTGTTATTTTGATGTTGTAGGGACCATTTTTCAGGTCCCTGCAAAGATCTGTGAATGCAATCAAAAAACTAAAAATGCCAAAAGTCTCGAATTTTGTTTGGTTACTTATGGTTAAAGTTAACGCTGGGTAGGGGTTAAGGTCGTCGTGTTGGGATTAGTACATAGAAGTGAATGGAGAGTCACCACAAGGATATAATTACAAACCTGTGTGTGAGTGTGATTGTATCCTGCGATGGGTTGGCGCCCTGTCCTGGGTTATTCCCTGCCTTGTGCCTGTAGCTTCTGGGATAGCCTCCAGACCCCTGTGACCCAACTAGGACAGGTGGGTAAAATAGGTGGACGAATAAATTTAATCATGTTTGTTTGCCACGGAATGCATGTGTTTTGTTAGCATGTAGCTGTAATGCTGTGTAAATTGTTTGCTTCCCTGTCTTTGCCAAGTCTAGTATTGACCAGTAGTGGCTGTTAATAAACAGAGTAACTTCCATTTTAAAAGAGCTGTCATCTCCTTTAATAAAACGACTTTCAGTCACCACAATATATTTATTTGCGCTCCGTACATTGGTCTGCGGCATTCGTTTTATCCCCGCATGGTTTGAAGTGTACGGTTGTAGTTTTATAGATGGACAGGTTGAAGGTCTAGGTAATGGCGCGCAGCTCAGCACAGTCCACCTGACCAATACTGCTTTAGAAAAATATTAGTGCTGCCCAGCTCATTAACATAGAAATGAAGGAACGGGTAAGCGAATAAATCGGCAAAAAAAAAGAAAAAAAGAAAAAACAAATCAGAAAATAAACCAATCAATAAATAAATCTGGAAATAAATACATCTTTGGCATGAACACATAAATATTCATTCATTCATAAATTCTATAGATTAATTTATTCATATATTTATGCCAAGGATTTATTTATTTTTTTGTTTGAGTCACATTTCATTCTCCATACAGCAAGGGAGGTAAGAGTAAATGTATCTTTAAATGATTGTAAAGAAATGTATACAATTTGACCACCAATGTGAATAATTGTGGGCATAAAGCATTAACTTACACTTATGTGACAGATGAGAGAGAAATCCGTGTCATAGATACAATGTGCGGGG
>JAODLD010000001.1:22558006-22588050 GCA_026781065.1 Mormyrops boulengeri
GGGAACCAATTAATTGGTTTTCCATTATTTCTTATGGGGAAAATTCGATCAGAACTCAAACTTTTTAGGATTCGAACCCGAGTTCTGAACGGATTAAGTCTGAGTTCTGCGGTACCACTGTACTTTAAAACAAATTACGTTCTACATGATATTACGCCAGGTGATACATCAGACACTTAAACACTGCGGTGCATGGAGTGTCCATGTAAGTTTCAGTTTCAAACAGTCGGTGAACTTGAAACAAGACTCAGAAAATTTATTGCATTTCAAACAAAATATCATTCTATATAAACATCTGAGATCTGAGGGAAGCACAATCCTTTCCAAACTAACCAAAATTATTCCTCTGTAAAAATGCAGAAAAAAATAGTCACCAGCCGGGCCCATATATTAAAATCCTATAAATGTCACATATATATGTTCAGTGTTTAAATGAATGAAATGACTGGGAAAGAACAGAAATACTGAAATCATGGTTTCTTGGTGACGGCACTATGGCGAAGCCAAAAACAAATAGATATGAAAATATACAGATCAACATTTTTTTCCTTCTTCATTTCCCGGTTCTTCAGCCTGTGAAAATTAAATCCTCAGATCCAAACCATGTAAAATCTGGGCTAAAGTGCACCAACTTTTCCAGGAATCCCCCAGTACTATAACCTAAATTTTTTCTTGTCATCGGAACGTGTTTTTTAATTCCTCATGAATATAGCATTTTCACCGAATTTTCGAACCGGCTTAAAATGTCAAAAAAAAAAAAAAATCTGAATAAACTGGCATTAAACTGGGAATCCTGCTATAGGTTAACGAACCCTGTACAACATCCTGATCGAACACCCGACTGCAACAAAACAAACAGGTTGCTTAGCTGGATGACATGCTGTCCTCCTGGAGGTATGGCTTGAGATGCTGCTTCATCTGATTAATCAGCTCGCACTCTTCCTCGAGTGTGAGATCCAAGTAATCTTCCTCGTGGCTGGAGATGTCATCCAAGACCTCGTTGACCAGATCGACATCCATCGGCTCCTCCCCGGAGCTCCCGGGGCCTGCGTGAGACCGCAACACGTCAGTGGGAGTGACGGGGGCCGTAATTCATACAGAGGGACCAACCTTATTATTAGCCAATGATATGTTTTGAGTGTGATGAGTGACAGGAGAGGGCGTACTGGGAAGGCCAATCGGTTTTCAGCTGTGACCAGTGCCCCATTGACCCCACCCCTGTGTACACCCCTGGCGCAAGCCTGTTCCTCTTAACAGGAATGCATGTGAACCACATCACTAAAATACATTGACTTTGGATTTTTCAGAAGAGCATGTGTGCGTCATATTAATCTATTAGTATACGGCCACTGCCCTCCAGTGTCCGAAATGCATGAAACTATCCCGAAACCATCACAGGACCGTGTGGTGACAGACGGGATGCGCTGAAGTGAGTGTCTCTCCGGTCTAAGCAGGTGTGACACGCACCAGTCGACTCAGAGGAGGTGCTCGGTTCCTCGGAGGGGGAAGATGGCGTGGAGGGGGACAGCTGACCAGGGGCCACTGCGCCGCTGTCAGCCAGCAGGAGTTCGGAAGCCCGCTGGATGTCACCTTGCGCCTGTCTGAGGGCATCCTCCACCTGGTCTCGCTCAAATCCCAGGTAGATCAGCTGTAGGGGGGAAGAACGCCAGGTGACCTTTAGTGGCTGGGAGGTGCTGTTGCACAGGTTGGACCATTCAGAAATGAAACAAAACCGGGTCGTAGCGTGAGTATTCTGGTATTCTGGTTTACCTTCTGGACCTTGGCCTCTGAATCCTCCTCTCCAGCGTTATTATTGGCCTCCTCCAGGATCTGCACACAGGATGGAGACGCACTTAAAGCCCAGTTACAGCTGCCCACGTCCCTCCCTCCAGGTGCAGCCCGGCGCTCACATTAAAAGCCATGTCCACATCCCCTTCGGCTTGATGGAGCGCCCTGGCTGCCTCCTTCCTGGAGTAGCCCAACTCCTGCAGGGTGTTGATAGCCTCCAGGCGACGCCTCCTCTTCTCCCTCTCTTCCGCCTTCATCTTCTGCTTCTCCTGCACGACGAGGTACACCTCAGCATCCCTGGCCCCACCTCGACTGACTATCGTCAACTGGGGCCCCCACAGGAGCATTCCTCATCCCAACACACAAAGTGAGTGTCTACTCACAATGCAACTTTTGCTTACTTAAAAACAATCATTTTCTAAAACGCAAAGACACTCATCCACCCACAAAAGTGACACCTGGTGTGATTACTGCTTTTCTACCCGGGTTGTTTAGTGTCCAGGAAACTAAAAGGAGAGGTCAAAGTTCAAACCTCCTTCCTTTCAGTGAGGTAGGAGGCAGCCGCACTGACGTCCCCGGTGCAGGCCCTCAGGCCCAGGCGAGCCTCCTGGGTGGTGAAGCCTAGCTCGGTCACCCTCGAGATCTTATCTGGGTCCATATGCAGCTCCTTGTACAGCTTCTCCACCTGCAACGGGACCAGCTGCCATAGGTAGGGGTAGCGCGAGGGAGGCGGGGAGGGAGTCGAGCTTGGCGGGGTTCCAGATGAATCACCTTGGCCAGTTGCTTTGTGGCGTGCTGCTCGTTCCCGCTCAGCCATGCCACCAGGCACTGCAGCAGGTACAGCCTCAGGAACAGAACCTCCTCCCGCCCAGTGTTGCCCTGGCGACGACACAGCACCCTTCTAATTAGCGTGCGGAAAGCCGGGCGTGCCGAAAAGCCTCAGAAAAACCTCTAAATCCCAGCCCCTCCATTCAACCATCTAATGTGGCATAAAAAAACGCTGAATATTTCTTAAACTGCTCCTCATGACAGTGTCACTCTGTCAGTGATAGTTATACTGAAAGTGACATTAAAATAAGGTTAAGGACATGGACTCTTGACTCCACAGGGGTCTTCCATTAAATCAACCAGCTACACTGCCCTACAAAGGCACAACACAGTAACTACACTGACACTGAAACAGAAAAAGGGCTTCAAATTGTTGGCCCGTCCACCTATATATGTAGCAGGGTAGGTACATCTAAATAACAGAGCTAAGAGAATAAATCTAAAAGCAAATAACAGAGCCTAGGAGACCCAATTTCACTCAAACTCTAGATTTGATAAACTATTCAGTTACAGTGTTTGTCTTGATATATGTGAACAGTAAACTACAAAGCTCTATAAATAGGTAAACTTAATCACTTCAAATACAGACATGATCTAGCATATCAAACAAACCATGGCAAGAAATGCCTAGGCTGTAATAAACTGTAGTAAACAACCATAAGGGACAAAGAAGGAAGAAAGAATGAAGCCCCATGTGCGGCAGGTGAGATGTCGTCAAGCGCACCTTAATCTGGAGGAGCCTCTCCTTCTGCTCCCCGTAGCATTTCAGGAAGTACCCCTCCGCCCTCTCCAGCCTCCTCTTTGCCTCGTCCAGACAGGTGAGCATCTCCAGCATACGGTAGCACCATACAATGTCCAGCTGGAGGACGGCATAGTTGTCCACGGTGTTCAACAATGCAGAACGGCACTTACTGTATGGAGGAGGGGTAAGAAGATAGGGGAGACAACAGTGAGGTCATCAAGAGCACAGCGAATCAGCCGTATCACAGACAGACACCCATCTTCCGTAACCCAATACCCAGTATTGAGTTATTCAGTGGTTTAAGGCAGGGGATACCAGTCCATCACAGGATATACGCAAACACTCCAGCACTATGGGAAATTCAGACACCGTGATATTTTTGGACATTGGACGGAAAGCTTCACAAATGAGAACAACATACAGACTCCACACACACAGACCCAACATGCTTCCCTTACAATTATAATCTAAATAAGATAACGATATATTTACATATTTAGCAAACGCTCTTGTTCAAAGTGACACATGAATGAGGAAAATGGCATATTTCAAACACACATCTGTCAAGGAGTCAGCTGGGCATATGTGACTAGGCTGAGCTTCCAATCAATGCCCAGGGGCCTGTATCGCAAAGCAAGGTCTGTTGGTTAGCTAGATAACTCAGATTTAAGATACCCAAGTTTAAATGCACTTTATCTTCGTTGACTCACATTTAACTCAGACTAACTTAGATCTGACAAGTCCGGCCAACCCAAAAATCCAACTTCATGATACAGGACCCAAGTACATGTGTAAGCAGCATTGGAGCAAGAGCGACACGATGAGCCATAACAAAGCAAGAAGCTAACAAGACTTAATTCTCACTCAAAGTTGTTGTCTGCCTCCAGCAAATGATATAGCGCTATCTCGTATTTCTTCTTCTTGCATAATGCCCGGCCTTTCTCGTGGAAGCCCATGGCCAGGATGAGAGCCTGAAGAAACAGTTCAGGGACAAATGCCATGTCATTCAGCAATGAGAGCTTCCAAACACCACGGTTGAGTAGCTGCCTACAGAGCCCAAGGCTTCCTCCATTACCTTCTTCTCATCGGGTGGAATTTTCAGGGGATTTCCTTTCTGGTCTGCAATCTCTAAATATGGGGTCGTCTCTGGGTCCTCGCTGCCATCTAAGCACAAGAAAAACACAGGTAGGAAACACATCAGACATGTGTGGGATGCCAATGGGCATATTCTCCAAGGGCCAGAGATATCAAGACGTCACATTGTTGGGAAAGCTTCCCCAAGTCATACAACAACCCCAAAATAAAGGGTCTAAGGCCAAAGTTATTACCTCTTCCGGACAGAATCTCAAAGCCCTTCTGAGTTCTCCTCAGGCTTTCATCCTGAGACCTGACCTTCTGTTCTTCTTGCATCACTTCTTGTTGTTTCACTGGCTCACTCTTCTGTAGAATCATAACCTTGGAGTTGTGCTTGATGTTTTGCTCGTTGAGTTTCTTATCTGTGGTGATGTGGGAAGAGCAATTCACCATATGTACTGGACTGCTATGAATCATTTGCGGTATGATTTTATCATTTAGGGTGCTTTTCCACTGCACCTGGTACCGTGCTTTTGGTATTTTTTGATTTATCAATTTCTTTGTGTTGGTTTTCCACTGATGTAAAAACTGGTACCAGTGCTGAATGATACAAAATAAAACAAAAGCACATTGTGATATCTGCAAATTCTCCAATATCGTGCTTCTCTAATACATTATTAAAAATGTTTTTTATTTCTTGTCATGCCATCCTAATTCTGTTGTATTTGTTCTAGTGGCCAGATCGCAATTAAATCTTCGATCTCTTCATTTGTCCACGCATCCATTATTAATGCTTTTTTTAAACTTTGTTTATCATTTTTTTTTTGAGTTGGTGACCTTTTTTTAAATGCCTGTTTGTACTGCTTCAGAGGCTATTTGCATAACCAATAGACAAAGAAAGCATTTGCAAGCCCCACCTCAAAAAACAAAGTACCAAAAAACTACCACAGCCGGTTTGGCAGTTTAGGTACTGGAACATTTGGTACTGGTTCTCACCCAGAAGTCAATGGAAAAGGTAAAGTACCAAAAGTGTGGTACCTGGTGCGGTGGAAAAGCACCCTTATTTCTCATAATAATGGCAAACAGATACATACCTGGATTCAATATGTTTCCACGAAAAACCAAGGAGATGTACTTGATGTCATACTTTTCAGATATCCTGAGAAATAAAAAGCAGAATGTGAACATGATTATGATTTTACTCATCTCACTGTCATTCTTATTTTTTCTCAAGCAGGAATCCAACTTTTGCTTCCACAGTATCAAACTGCCTTAAATTTGTGATTGCAAAATGTACAAAATCCTCACAATACAGGCTTTCACTTACTTATTCATGACCTCTTGAGCTGTAACATCCAGTTTTGTTTCAAAAAAAGTCCTCTTACCAGGCTCCTTGATGCATTTAACAAGGAAACAAACATGCCAGTATAGTTATCATTATACAAACAAAAGCAGGAAAATGTAACACTGGGTCAGATACGCCTGTAAAACAACTAAGCGGCAGCATAATCAGACCCACAAATATATCAGTACACTACGGTGACTGTACACTAAATGATTCCTTTTCTATCGCAATAATTTAGCATGAATCGTGTCTTATCAAAGTAATTTAGCAGAAATCCTGCCCTATTACAGAAATATAGTATGAATCTTGTCTAGGGCTGCCACTAATGACTATTTTTCAATGGATTAATCTATGGGCTATTTTACTGATTGGTTGATTAATCAATTGACCATTTCGTTTAAGTTCATTTTCTTTGACAACAACAAACCGCACCATCGCAAGGCTTTATATAATGGACGCCGCCTTTTTGGCACTATATGGACACCCACAGTTCAATAAACAGAAAAAATGTCTAAAATAGTAATGAGATGTGTACCGCGATGCCTAAAAGTTAGTCATCTGTATAAATTTGACGTCTCTTTACGCTTGTTAGATTCAGTTAGCGGAGCACCACGTGCTATTGTTTTGGTAAATCATGGAAGCAATAAGTACTAATGTCGAGGTGAAGAAAGGGACAGCTTACCAACTACAACATCTTTTAAAAGAGGAGATATTGAGGTTAAACTAAGTAAAAAGATGTTGGTGGGGTGACGGCTACTTTTTTGCTGATTAAAATCTGACCAGTTTTTTTGGTAAATACATTTTTATTTCAGTTAACGATTTTTAAAATTAGTTTCTGTTTTCCTTTCAGTTTTATTTTACGATAACAACGCTAGTCCCAGCAAGCCCGACGCGCACAAACACACACATTGATACTGTCAATCAACACGGAATACATCCAGATTGTACCCGAATCGTTTTCTCAAACACTTATTCAATGGAGATTCTAAGGTATCAGGCCGACAACATTATGGCTTTAATAATGAGTGTATTTAGGAACTACAAGGACAAAAGATATTAAAAAGCTCTCGGTACTAATGGCAACTGAATAAACATGAATAGGTAGTTCTGCCTATTCTGGCGGTCCATCATCCAGGACGGCACCTGTATGTTTTCTCTTCAGACGCTTGTGAATAGCACTATTGCCCCATTTGTCATATTAAATTGAATCGTTTTATAAATCATAAAGGATCATAATCGTCCTTAAAATAATAGTTATAAAAACATTGCGCCGATTTAACATATTGATGTCTACACATTTTCCTAGTCAACGTCATTGAATACATTGACTAATCGTGGCAGCCCTAATCCTGTCCTATTATAGTAATTTTGTGTGAATCCTGTCCTATCACAATAACTTAGTACAATTCCTGACGAATTTAGTACGAATCCAGTCCTATCAGTCACTTAATACGAATCCTGTCCTTTCCCACTAATTTAGCACAAATCCTGTCCTTTTGCAGGAATACAGTATAAATCCGGCCCTTTCACAGTAACTTAGTATGAATCCTGTCCTATTATAATAATTTTGTGTGAATCCTGTCCTATCACATTAACGCAGTATGAATCCTGTCCTATCTAAATCATTTAGTATGAATCCTGTCCCATCACAGTCATTTAGTACGAATTCTGTCCCATCACAGTCGTTTAGTACAAATCCTGTCCTATATAAGTCATTTAGTACGAATCCTGTCCATCACAATAACTTGGTACGAATCCTGTCCCATCACAGACATTTAGTACGAATCCTGTGCCATCACAGACATTTAGTACGAATCCTGTCCCATTGCAGTCATTTAGTACGAATCCTGTACCATCACAGACATTTAGTACGAATCCTGTCCCATCACAGACATTTAGTACGAATCCTGTCCCATCATAGTCATTTAGTACCTTCTTCAGAGTCTTCGGCAGGACGAGCTCCAGCGTCGCGACACAGGTCTCCTTATACATGCTGTTCCCACTGAGCTTTTTCACCGCCTGGCGTCTGATGGACTCGAGCGCCGCTTCGACCTCAGACGCGGGGAATCCCAAGGCGGGCGCACACTGAGCAGAAAGTTCCTGCAGCAAAGTGCCAGACTTAATGATATTTACTTACGAACTTAATGACATTAATATCCCAGTCATTTGGTTTACTTTCCAGTGAATTTCTAAGTGAATTCAATGCCTAACAAGGAGATCTGAAGGCACTGATCACCGTATTTTTTATGTACTGGATCTTTGACATATACTGGACTAGTCCAGCCACCTTCCACGGTACCTTTATTGCCTGAGGTCCGGATTCTTTGTCTTTACTTGTATATGGAGACTCCCAAAGCTTAATGTCCTTCTTTTTTAGATACTCTTTCAGCTTGGACTGCATATATTCTTCTGCCATTTTCGTTACTGTGGGAAATGAAGAAAGAAATAAAGGAAAAGCGAAACTATCACGCCAGCAAGGGGAAACCCATCTGTCATAGTAACAAGCGCCTATAACTAGCTGAAGCCACGTCCGTTTCAAATAACAGCTGTTAAAATGACGTTTTACAAAAAACCCAAACAAAGCACACACAAAATAACTTTTGTTAGTGATTTACCTTTAAGTGCTGACAAAAAATAAATTAATCATAAAGTACTGGCAGTCCCATCTACGGTGGGCTCACGACTGCGTAGTGCGCTGTCATTACCATGCTAGACTTCCTGACTACGGCAAGCCATTAGGGTCAATGTAACCGTATGAAGTTGGATCGAATGTGTTGTTTTCTCGAAGTCACAGTGTTTTGGATGTTATGTTAAAAATTAAAAACCATTGGCAGTAGTGTGGTGCAGGTTACGACATCAAGTTTCACAGTACACAAGCCGATTGTACCAGGAATTATAACTACGTCTATGTTTCTTGTACGGTTTTTTAAAATGGCACAGTACATTTTTAATAGCATGTTTTATATGCGATTACGTTTAAATGTGATCAGTAAGTAGTTGGATCCCTACATATTAGCATTTGCCGACAGTTTTGATGTAATTGGACTACATGACACTGCGAATGAAATCAGTGGTATAGAAATGGGTGTGTTCTTTAATAGATTAACCAAAGTTAAATATGAGCAGTGTTCAATAATATATTAACTAAGCTAGCTCGACCCTGGGCTATGACTTCATGATAGAAAAACACAACCAATGGCCTTCCAATGAATTGGCATCCTGCCCAGGGATTGTCTGCTGCTTCCAGGGATTGGCTCCAGGCTCATTATAACCCCGCACTAAACAAGCAGCTGGAAGATGGATGGATATATCCACAATGAAGAACACGATGACAATGAAGGCATTGTAATTGCATTACTTTATTACAGGATGGTAATGTTTGACACAAGCTGACAAATATTATCATAATCATCTAATGAGAAATTACTACCAAAAATACAAATCTAACAAAAAAAAGGCAAGTGGCCTACAGCCTATTCTTAGAAGAATAGATTTTTTCAGCTAAAGGCTAGCAATAGTATTACAACAAACCTCATTAATTTTGATATTTCCTCACAGTTAATTTTCTCACACCAGACTTTCGTAATTCTTCTGCATCATGTACCTCTGGAAACAGCTCAATGGAGGAGTTGCTATTCTTCAAGGTTTGCCAACATCAATGGTATGCTCAAAGGTTACACGAACAGTGCAGAATCTTTAAATATAAACTACTGAATAATGTGTACATTGTATTTTGCAAGGTGATTTATTGGATAGAGATACTTTTTTTTGGCTTCTTAGGTAGAGTTATCTTGGGCTGTCCTCAATGTCCATTTAGAAGGATGAATACATCCCAAGTCTCCTGGCCGCCTCAGACTTCCTCGGACATTTACGCTGAGGGAAGGGGTAATACTGGGAGCCTTGGGAAGCCATGGAAGGTTGGTAAACAGCCACACTTAGCTGTCTTGACAGGACAGCTGGGGCAGAGAACTTTCTATAACTTTCTTTTATAGCATCTCCACCACTGAACTCAACGTTGAGAGTCGCAGGTGACTCTTTGGCCACTGTTTCTGAAGAAACGGATTCAGAGTATGTTTCAATAGGAGCAGGCTTCCCAGGATATTCCGAGTGGTCCGTTCTTACTTCACCTGTGGCTTTGGTTCTGTTTTGCACATGGGTCATCCGATGCATTCCCAGGTGGGCGTGCCACGGGGTTTTGTCAGTGTCAAGGTCACCAGGCAGATTAAACTGTATCTCCCGAACGGTCATCTGCTCATCAAAAGCTTTGGAGCTGTTCACTTCCTGGCTGATTGGAACCACACTGATGAGGGATTTACCACAGATCTCTCTATCATTTGCTACAGAGAATAAAAAAGAAGAAAACTTTTAAAGACCATCTTAAATATCCAATGTGCCTCCAAAAACAATATTTAACTACTGCTAAGAACAATAAATTATGGTTGTTAAGTAACTATGAAATACTTGGGTGGCTCAGTGGGCTCTGGGCTGGTGGTTCAAATAACATTCCTGGCTGTGTGGAGTTTGCATAATTGGACCGTATTATACTCCAATTACACTGGATTGCTCCCCCAGTGCAAAAAAATACATTTATTTGAAATGCTTTAAAATCTTTAAATACCCACAATGGTAAGTATATAGGCCTTGCAACGGATAGACTCTAGGATCAGATGATTTGGCACTAGATACGTGGTTTAGTAAAGTAGCGCTGGAAGTAGGGGTGTTGAGGGAGCTTTAGCACCCCCTCCGGCTGTTGGTGGTAATGAAGTGTCAATTACATTAGGCAGCGCGCCCCGCATGCAGTTATCATCAAACAAAAACATAACGTTCTGCTAATTATCTGGCAATGGCTCAGAGACGACTTTACGATTATTTCTCCAAAAAGACTACTGTTGTTAGCTGTTGATGGCTACAGAAGAACAACAGTAAGATCTCTGGGTCGTTCCTTCTTTTAGCAACCTGAACTCAAAACGTCATCCCGCACCCATGATTAGGGAATATGGATGAGTATAATTAATAAAGATTAGGAAATGACATATAAACTAGGCCTAATTAATTTGTTGAGAGTTTGCGTTTTATTATTTAAGGGTTCCAGAGTATGAAAAAATATAAGCAAATACTAAAGAAACTACATTAAAGTTCTTTATGGAAAATAACTTTTGGGAAATCATTGTCTATGAGACAGCTTACGATAATAAATTATATACGATTTTATGTAAGAAGGTAAATTAAAGAATTGTCAAAGTTGGGCTTCACATGAAGGAACACTTGTCATTATGATCCAAATTAAAAACTGTTCATCTGCAAAGCTCAGATAAAAGTAAGATCGCGCGACATTCAGCTTCTGGCACCAGCAACGTAATGTTCAATCAAAATAACGATTTTTACATGAAAGTAAATGCTAACTACATCATCCATACATATATCATAAAACATCTTATAACAATTACTGTCAAATGATTGTTAGTCGGCTGTTACGGCCTGCTTTACTTATACTTAACTTTGCCAGCTACAGAAGTAGCATAACACCGGCGCTCTGTTTCAATACCAAAACCAAAACCTTTCCTGTCGGCAGTTTAAAAACCAAGACATCGAGGAAAATAACATCCAGGCCAAACATTTAAAAATCTGTACCAGATTAAAACCAAGTAAAATATAAAAAAGAAGATCGAAAACTTTTCTCCGCAGACAAAAAAAGATACGATCGAATTAGTAGTAATACGAAATCATTATTAACGTCGTGCACGTTGCTTCTACGTGCAATACTTACCTTTTCTGAATAAGACAACATGAGTCTGTAGCTTTTGCTTCTCTTTAATCCAGTTGTATTGCTTTTCTAAAACCGCGATGTCCATCATGGACAGATAGGCAATGACCTCCGTTTGGTGGCTGCGATCTGTTGTTTCCTCATTTAATTTCCAAGAGGTTATCACCTGTTCACGCAGACACGTCACGCTTAAACAGCAGCGTTTTAACATCCTGGTCGCTCTGACGGCTGTTATTTTGCTAGAACAAGCGGCAAAATTACAAAATGCGATTTACTGTTTCCTTTAAGTTGACTGACTGCGATTCTGCAGTTTTGTAAGGCACACGTAATTTTGCAATCCTGAGCAAACAGACTCAGACTTTCTGGACGCTTGAAGCCTGTGGTTTTCGTGGCCATTAAACAAACATGATATTGACAAGGTATTATGTTCACTTAACAACTGATGTATGTACGATTTGACTCTTACGGAGGTTTCAGCCCACTACGGTCCCCCGAGTCCCCCATAAAATTTGCCCAACGGGGGTACGAAATGCAGGACAAATCGCTAAATTGTTTTAGAATAATTAGAATTTTTATTTTTCAGGTACGATTCAGCCCATCATAACAGGGGTTCGAACCCCCTATGTTCCGATGCAATAAAAACTGGAAGTACATTAAACACCGGCACACTGTGATATATATGGGGTGTAATTTAATGTACTTCGTTTAATAAGTTTCACCTTAAGATAGTTTGCATTTTCGCACTTAACAGTACAGACTTGGCCCAATTTCATTAACTGTAAGATATTGACGAATATCAGCCAAGAGTAACACTGTGCACTCATATCACCTTTTTGTTCATTGTGTTTAAGCTGTAGATTATTGACACAGTGCTGTTGGTGAAAGGGGCGAGTCACGGCTTACATGACGTCACCCAGGAATAGAACAGCGCCGTACGGACTGAGCTGCACTGAGCCGATTTAAACATTAAGCTTTGTTTCTATAATAATCATAGCGTCAGTGCGGTTTAAAGTTCAGTTTGCTGTGCCGTGGAAAAGTGCATTTTTTTCTCGCTGAACAGGAGACCCTTTCTGAAATATGAATAAATATATGGGGTGGCGCTGGGGCTCGTTCCTGCTCCCCTTGGCTCTCTGTGTATGGATTGTCTGTTTCCCCTGTTTATACAAGTTTGATTCAGGTACATAGGTTTACTCCCACAGTCCAAAACACACATTTAGGTGAATCGGTGACTCCAAATGGCCCTTTGATGGACCTGAATCCCACCCAGGGTGTCCTCTTACCATGTTCCCAGTGCTTCTTTGGATCGGATCTCCAGGTTTAACCTAACCTTCAGGCGGATATACGCAGTGATGATTTAAAACAACACATTCTGGATTCCAATGTACTTTCTATTAACTTATATAATTGTCTTGTCGTGCTGGTTGTTTGCATAATTGCAGGAAAAAAATAAATTTGTTTTACATGGGTAGAACTAGTTAACTTGGTGGCACCGTAGCTAAGTAGGTAGTGCTCACATAACTATAATCTTATTTCCATGTCTTTTCACCAGATTATTACACTTCCAAATTACGGGAATGTTTCGTGATACACAGAACAGTCCCGGATGTCTGTTATTCCTGGGCTTCAGCACTGCTGCTTCCTGCCTTTGTTTCGTTAGTATTTGCATTTCCTTGACGATTAGATTTGAATTCCACAACAGGCACTGAACATTTTACCCGAGCAGATAGTGTAATATAACATTTGAAATCATGGCTGTGATTACTCTTATTTGTTACATTATATATAAGGCAAGTGGATCAGATCACGTGCGTTCAGCTAAAGTTGAGAGAGAGAGAGAGAGAGGAGAAGAGAAGAGAAGGGAAGGAGGAGATTTCCTGACATACGGGTCTTTCCTCCCTCCCAGAGCAGTGGCCAGAAACAGCGCGTTTGACCAAAGCCCCGGGTGAAGATGTCCGCGCCGGGTCGGCCTTTTTACCTGGGGCTGGATTTCAGCACCCAGCAGGTAGGGCTCAGCTGGCGTGCACGCTGCGCGCTCCCGTGTCAACGGAGCGCGCAGCGAGAAAAAGCTGAGCGCGCGATCAATGCGACAGAAACTTTATGGCGCTCGATTGCGGATTTGGCAATCTTTTAAAATCCCTATAAAATATAGTGTGACCCACAATATATATATACACATATTAAACGTATTCTTTGACCAGTAAGATCTTCGATGTGTGAAAGCAGCACCGTGGGCGTCGCTGGTTAATAAAGACATTTAATGACATAAGACACAATTACATAAACTGCAAACTACCCAGCGCGTAGACAATACTTTATTACGTAAACGAGATATAAAGTAAAAGTGCGTGAATACCGTGTTAATGGTCCCTTTAATTACCCGGTGTACTTAAGTCTTGTAGCTAGTGGGGCGTATTGTAATGCTTAAACCGAAGTGTGACTTATCTCTTTGTGTTACCGGCTGATCGATTTCAGTCAAAGCCTCACTAAACAACACTGTTATGTAAATAAAGCAATAAAAACATCCCGCACTGCATAAACGTCCGGCACCCCCTTTTCCCATGTTCGCTCCTCTATCGCTTTTGAGCTGCCTCTATTTGCTTTGCTGATCACGCATGGTATTCATTTAAGTTTCCCCATTTAAGCTCAAAGTGGTAGCAGTGGACGAGGCCCTGAACCCGGTCTACGAGAGCAATGTACACTTTGACAGTGAACTTCCAGAGTATGGGTAAGGAGGCGCAACCCATCTTACACCATGGCCTTCTACATGTAATTTATTTTTATTTGGGCATATATAGCACTTAAAACTGATACTCATTGAACATGCAGTTTCCATTCATATGGTAAAAAAGTGAATTCATAATTATCTAGGACTAAGGATGGCGTCCACATTCAGAGTGACGGCTTGAGAGTTACATCCCCAGTGCTGATGTGGATCAAGGTAGTCATGAACATTTTATTCTCATTAAAATTTTGCCATCAAACACACTCTTATCACCCTGTACTTGATAAATTGCTGGGAGATGGACTGACTGAGGGGTGGGTTAATGGATGGATGGGTGGATGGATGGATACGAGGTATAATGCATCCGAATACCATGATCACATAAGGCATATAGAAGACTTTGATCAAGTTTTTCGCTCCCGAACGCTGACTACAGGGATGGCCAATCTTATCCAGAAAGGGCCACTGTGTGTGTGGGTTTGTGCTGCAACTGCCTAATTAGATTACTAATTAGAGGACTGATTGGCTGAAGAGTCCTCACTCCTGGGTTTGAACAGCTGACCTAAAGGTTACCCCAAAAACCAGCACAAACACCGGCCCTTTGCGGATAAGATTGGCCCCCCCTGGCTTACCATGTGACATGTGATGTGACAGATAAAGTGATCTGAATCAGTATTGGGCGTCACCAGGTTCTTTATAATTATATAGCAATGAAAATGAATGAGAGGCTAATGATATTGGCCAATGATGTATATAGATAAACTTTTATTCATCTCTGAGGGGAAATTAAGGGGCGAACAGCAGCATCACCAAACATGCAGTGGTGCAATAACAAGATGAATACTGTAATTATGGGATGGAGGACAAGCAACACAGAGTCAGAGAGGGAAAATTACATAAAATGTACATATGAGAATGTATGACCCAGTAATGCTGGGGGGTGTCGCAGGACACGGAATAAATGAGTGTGGATGCATGAATGCATGCATATAATGCATGAATGTGAGAGAGGTGCAGTCACTGTGCTCACTGTCATTGCTGATGGCTGGGGACATGGGAGGTGCACTGGGAGGACGGGGAGGTGGAGGATGAGTAGCTGTTGTGTAGTGTGTTGCATTAATGTGGAAATTGATGTGATCGCTGTCAGAGTTGAAAATATCCGCTTATTTCCATCTTCCAGCAGCTTGTCCAGGACAGGTCTGTGAGAGGGATTATACAGTTTATAGAATGTATCCTTTTTTGTCTGCTAGGCCTTGGATATTGTCCTTGAGAAGATGAGAAGTAATGGGTTTGACTTCTCCTGTGTGAAAGCTCTGTCAGGAAGTGGACAGGTAGAGGATCAGAAGCGGGCTGGCCCTGTTCATCAGTTTAAGGAAAGAGAAATCCAACAATTGGGAATTTGAGCTCTGTCTCTGTCCTCCAGCAACATGGCAGTGTGTACTGGAAGAGGGGAGCCAGTCTGGTTCTGGAAGGTCTTGATGGAGGAAAGCCCTTGCACAAGCTTCTGGAGGTGAGGCTCACAAACCCAGGGGAGCAGTGGGGGGGTTTGGTGTTGACATAGTGTACCTATGTCAAACCTATGATGAACCTTGTTTACCACAAGTATGGTCAACTCCACTCAATGTCTTCATGCTTCTTTGGAGTTGTAAAATAAGTGAGGCGCTCCAGGTCTGGATTTAGACTAAGTAGACATAACGGTACGGGTCAAACCATGTGGTCAGTGATTTTACCACTGGGCCCTGAGCAAGGTCTTAAAGCCCAGTCACTCTGGGGACTGTCTGACCCTGTTCTCTCAAGTTTATGTTTGTTTGGATAAAAGTGACTGCTAAATAATTAAGTAAATGTAATAGACAGAGAAAGTCAGCAATTGTGTTTTTTTTGTGTGTGTGAATTGATTTTTATTATTGATTTTTTACCAAAGAACATAAGAAATTTACAGACGTGAGGAGGCCATTCAGCCCATCAAGCTCCTTTGCGGAGAACTTACTAATAGCTCAGAGTTGTTAAAATCTTATCTAGCTCTGATTTAAAGGAACCCAGGGTTTTAGCTTGCACTACACTAACAGGAAGACTATTCCATACTCTAACTACACGCTGTGTGAAGAAGTGCATTCTCAAATTCATTTTAAAATGTTCTTCTGCTAATTTCCACCTATGGCCACAAGTTCTAGTATTTAAACTAATATTGAAGTAACTATTTGGCTGAACAGCATCCAGACCTGTTAGAATCTTTTATACCTGGATCATGTCCCCCCTTTGGCCCAGCCTGAACAGATTCAGCTCAGCTAACCTCTCCTCATACGACATTCCACTAAGACCAGGAATCATTCTTGTAGCCCTACGTTGAACCCTTTCCAAGGCAGCAATGTCCCTTTTAAGGTATGGTGACCATACGGTACCTGCACACAATATTCTATGTGTGATCTTACCAAGGAATTGTATAATCTTAGCATCACCTCCCTTGTCTTAAACTCCACACACCTAGAGATGTAACCTAACATCCTATTGGCCTTTTTTATTGCTTCCTCACACTGGCCAGAGTGGGACATGGAAGCATCAACATACACACAAGGTCTTTCTTTCTTTTGTTGCTTCCTCAAAGAACTCAAGTAGATTAGTTAAACAGGATCTACCTCTCCTAAATCCATGTTGGCTATCCCTCAGAATATTATTTGAATACAGGCAATCTATCATTTTTACTTGGATTATAGATTCCATTACTTTTCCAATTATGCAAGTTAAACTGATTGCTGGATTACTTCTATCCCCCTTTTTGAATATGGGCATTATATTAGCATTCTTCCAATCAGAAGGTACCACACCAGCAGATAAGTTCGTAATGAGACACCAGAGAAGCCACTCTCTTTCAAGTGCTTCCTGGTCCCTCCTTCCATTCGTAAAAATGAGCCAATTAATCATTAGCTTCTGTTTGCTTATTACGATAAAAACTTTCATTACTGACACGTTAAAGTAGCTGGCTTAATTCTTAAATTTCAGTATAAAAATAAAAAATTCATAAAAATTCATCTCACTACTTGTTCTGCCATTGTTCACCTTGCAATTTTCTGTATCGTATCAAGCACCCAATTTAAAGAAACAGTACAACCATCATTCGTGTGTGTGCATAACAGTATATAAGTGTAAGAAATACATAACATGGACATAAGTATTCGGACACACCTCTTAATCATTGAATTTGGGTCTTTCATTCAGACCCATTGCCACAGGTATATACAATCAAGCACTTAGTTATGCAGTCAGGTTTACAAACATTTAGGATAGAATGGGTCGTTCTGAAGACGCTTGACCTTGAATTCAATCACAGTGCTGTCATAGGGTGCCACCTTTGCGATAAGTCGGTTCTTAAAATTTCCTCCCTGCTAGGTATTCCACGTTCAACTGTAAGTGGTATTATTGCAAAGTGTAACTGATTAGGAATAACAGAGCCATAAAGTGTCAGACCACATAAAGTAAGCAGGATCGTTGAGTGCTGAGGCGCATAGTGCATAAGAGTCGCCAATGCTCTGTTAACTAAATACCTGCAGAGTTCCAAACATCCTCTGGCATTAACTCCAACACAAATACTGTGCACCAGGAGGTTCATGGTATGGCTGAGCAAGTGCATGCAAGCCTCACATCACTAAGCACAATGCCGAGTGTTGGATGGAGTGGTGTAAAACATGCCGCCAGTGGACTCTGGAGCAGTGGAAACGTGTTCTGTGGAGTGACAAATCGTGCTTCTCTGTTTGGTAGTCTGATGGACGAGTCTGGGTTTGGCAAATGCCAGGAGAACGTTACCTGTCTGACTGCACTAAGCCAACTGTAAAGTTTGGTGGAGGAGGGATAATGGCATGGGGCTGTTTTTCAGGGGTTGGTCTAGGCCCCTTAGTTCCAGTGAAGGGAACTCTTGATGCTTCAGCATACCAAGACATTTTGGACAATTCTGTACTTCCAACTTTGTGGGAACAGTTTGGGGAAGGCCCTTTCCTGTTCCAGAACTATGCCCCATTGCACAAAACAAGGTCCATAAAAACATGGTTGGGTGAATTTAGTGTGGAAGAACTTGACTGGCCTGCACAGAGCCCTGACCTCAACCCCGTCAAACACCTTTGGGATGAGCTAGAATGCAGATGTGAGCCAGGCCTTCATGTTCAACATCAGTGCCTGACCTCACAAATGCTCTTCTGGATAAATGGGAAAAAATTTCCACAGTCACACTCCAAGCTTTCTCAGAAGAATGGAGGCTGTTATACCTGCAAATGGGGCTCAACTCCACATTGATGCCTATTTATTTAGAATGAGATGTTGTAAAAGTTCCTGTAGGTGTAATGGCCAGACGTCCCAATACTTATAGAGTATACATATAGTGTATGTTACAAATCAGTGTTTTTCGAGAGTACCGCTCAACTATCTGGGAAATCCAGCTATCTGACAGTCCTTCGGTCCCGGCATTGCCAAATATCAGAACTTTTACTGTATGAAGTTCATTAGGTACTGCCTGATGTTTTAACATGACAGGTTATCTTCAGAACAGCTCTGGAAGATGTTTCTGCTTGAACCTATTAAACAACCTATTCAGAACCTGCTATGACGGAATGCGTTGGTCTCTGTGCCACAGGGCTGCTTTGCAGTGCCCGATAGCCCCGTCTGGATGGACTCCAGCACTGCTGAGCAGTGTCGGAGGCTGGAGGAGGCCGTGGGTGGGGCTCAGAGACTGGCCGACGTCACCGGCTCACGGGCCTATGAAGTGAGAGCCTGGTCGCCATGGTGGGAGATTGTTTATGGCTGATTGCTACTGCTTTAAACTTCCTTAAAACTTCCTTTGTTCTTTATACTTCTTTCAGCGTTTCACTGGGAATCAAATAGCCAAGATCTACCAGACAAGCCCAGTGAAATACAGTGAAACAGAGGTGATTATCTTTTTTAATTTTGCCGTTAGCACTCACTTTTACCTTAGCTACAAAGAATATTTTCAACATGGCTGGACATACTATAATGCCAGTAATTGTGTTTTAGGTTGCATTTTCCCTCTTTTTGGAGTTGATGGAGGAAAACTTTGAATTACAAATTGATTATTGTAGGTTGCCGCTTGACTAATAAAATAACAACGTGTTTGAGTCTGAGATTGTTAGTGTCCGACACCCAAAAACCCACAAATATCAGTTTTTCCAGCTTCAGTCCTCCTATTCAGTATTGATTGGTTTAAGAATAGCATAGACAGAACTGCTGTGGAGTGGCGGTGTGTACAATTGGATCATTGTCCTTGCAATGTCCAATTTTCAGAGAATCTCATTGGTCAGCAGCTTTGCAGCATCACTCTTTCTGGGGAAGTATGCTGAAGTTGACTACAGTGATGGTAAGCCAAGAAAATATGAACTTTATAATCCATGGTATTAATAAATATAAATATGTATTTTATGCTTCATGAATCATAAGTGGCGTGAGGCAACCTGGCTGTATCTCTGATACCTTTAAATGTTTGCCTGTGTTAAGTGGGTTCAAACAGGCTCTGGTCCATGTAAGTCTGCCTTCCAGGCTGTAGCATCTCCCCCGAAAGATGGTCAAGACTTGACTGATGGTTTTATTTTTTATTGAGATCCTTTCATTAATCAAATACTCCACTGAACCAACGTAAGAGCTTGTGCCGCCTCGGAGGGTGCAAATCACTCCGTTTCCGCTTCTTTTCCTATCTTGACGTGAAAACTTACGAAAGCTAGGCACGCAATTTCAAAATAGAAGTCCCTCAAAACAAAATGAAACCTAGTTTAATGATGCAATATTTTCTTGGACAACAAAAAATAGAAATTGGGCCATTCACACAAGCGATAAGCTGTCCCGTCTTTTTTGTTCAGTCTTCAGTTGCCGGTTCAGTTGCAGGCGTCCTTCTGGCTGACATTTGCATTACACTTTTCTTCGCCTTAATAAAATGTGTACTTTTTAAGTGTCTCACTGTGTGAGTAAAATATATACATTTTTAACTAAGCTAATGTCAATACTTTATTTTTTGTAAACAATGCTTAGTTGATATTGATGGATTTTTTTCATTAACACAACTTTAAAATGTATCCCCTATTGTTTGTAAAACAAAAAATAAAATAAAATAAAAAAAAATGCATAACCATTTATCCAGTACTGGGTCACTGTGAGTACTAAAATGGTTTGAGATTTTACATGAAAGTGAGGTTAAGTTCCAGCATTACCATGGAGACTGTAAGCTCCACCCTCTCCCCCGCATCTCACCGGTGTAGGCTCGGGGATGAACCTGATGGATATCCAGACGAAGAACTGGGCCCCACCCTGCCTGACTGCCACAGCCCCCCATCTGCAGGCCAGGCTTGGGAGCCCTGTGCCTTCCACGGCTGTGTTGGTGCGTGCTTCTGTCTTCGGATTGCCGCTTTTACCTCCTTGAACTGCATAAAAACAGATTTGTGTTACATATTGTTAAATACATCCTCTTAATGTAAGCAGGGAAAACTTATCTTTTTTTAGTAAGGCTGTATCATATCTGTGACCAATAATCCGTAAAGTATGTAAGTAAATTTAAGGTCCCTCTTTACACAAAAGGGTACCATGCATGTGAGTGTGTGTATATCTGAGGATTCATTTGCCTGTGTTCTCTCATTTACCTCTGTGTAATTCAGAAAGGTGTAATTAAGATAGATTGTATGCAGTGTAAGTGATTCCTTTATCTAATCATGAAGCAAAGAAAATATTGAATTACTAGAGTAAACAGGTACTTGAAAAACTTGGCTGTTATTGCTTGCCAAGCAATGTGAGAAGTTTTTAAATGGCCCTGTGAGCTCAGAGCCACTTCTAAATGATTTTACCTCCCTCATCCTGTAGGGTCCTGTGTCCTCATACTTTGTCAGTCGTTATGGGTTCTCAGCGGACTGCAAAGTGGTGGCCTTCACAGGGGATAACCCAGGTGAGCTACCTTTCTAGTCACAAGATGGCGCCAATGTTACGCAGCTGGGCAATTCCTCCTCGGACACTTTGCAAGTGATTCGTTAACACCGTGGATTAACGGTTACCATTTCAAGGATGGGAAATGATGCAGGCCACCTGACGTTGGCTTTGTTCCAGACTGTCGCTGTGCAACAGACAGGGCCGTACCGTTTTGTTGGTAATTAGAGGGAAAAACGGGCAGGTCAGAGAAATATAATAAAGTGTTCTTGGCCATAGTTCGTGATGTCGCACCTTTGCGGTGTCAGGTGCTGTTGCACTTAATAAATCATTTCAAAAAGTACCCAGTTCAAGGGTATTAAGCACATTTCTATAATTTAGAGATAGAAGAGCATCTTTATTGCATTATGGGGTTTGTATAGACCAATAGTCATGCTGGGTATTTGCAATGAAAAATGTTATTGTTTCTAGGTAATCAAGTTCACCTCGCCAGCACCATGCTGTGAATCGTCAGATCTCAAGTTTGTAACTCTGCATTAGGAATGGTCTCAGATCCGATGATTCAGAGGGTGATGAAATTAAAATCGAACCATTTTCATATCTTTCAAGAGCACCATTGTCAGGGAGAGATTTGACCGGATTGCTTAAACACGAGCAGTTGATCACCGGGATGAGATTTGCAAAGTATCAGCAAAAACACATGCTGGTATTTGTCAGAAAAGCTCTTTTGATATAACACAGCCGATATAATTATCCCATCTGATCTGGTGTAATATTTCACAGTACACAGTTTATTTTATTTTTTTTTGCGTGAGCTGAAACTGAAAAGCTCTGGTAAAGATTACGTTTACCTGCCAGAATCCTAAATGGTTTTTCATTGTTGTGCACTCACTTTAGATCCTGCCTCTGTGTTGCAACCATAAAAAGTACTTTTGCCTAGTCAATAAACTAACAAAGATGAAGACATCTCTAGAAGCGTTTTCTAAGAGTCGGTCGCACATGAAACAACACCTGATGTCAGTGGCCTGTTAAACGCAACATGCAATGAAGGATATTTCTCTGACAACTCAAATATGTTCTTTTCGGTGTAATCAAGTTTTCTGCTGGTCAACAGCTTCCTGAACATGCTACCATTAGGCCAATCAATCAAGCGGGTCGATTGGTCTCAGCGGGTCACCGATGGGATCTCTTGGGTCCTTCTAGAGTTTTGTGAGATTGTGAGGTTATATTCCATGTTCGGTAAAGTGATTTCACCACTGGGCCCTTGAGCAAAACCAATAAGCCCAATTGCTTCAGAGACTGGCTGACCTTGCGGTCTCAAAAATGTACATCACTTTGGATATGTAAGTAATAGGTTGGTGTGTGGCTACAAAGGGTAGAACACTGTGCCTGGTTCTAGGCCACTGGTTCTAATCCCGCGGTTGGCAGAATGATTTGAGCAAGGGCCCTAAACCCCGAATTGCTTCAGGAACAGTGTAATTTCTCACTTGTTCACTGCTTTGTAAAAAATCTCTGCTAAATAAATGTAATTGTTAAAAAAGGGTTTTTTTTGTCATAGGTTCTTTGGCAGGAATGAGGCTTCAAGAAGGAGACATGGCTGTAAGTATTCGGTTATTACGTCAGCCAGAGCTGCACGTATGGGCCCAGGAGTCCAGAGAGGGCGCCACAAATCTTTGCCCTAAAAATAAGAGCGTTCTGCTGTCAAAGAACCCAAGGAGAGCTTAAATCAGCACTTTGGGGGGTCGCCGTGGGATACGTGCTAATTAGCTCAAGCTAGTAATGGGAATAAGTAAGGAGTGTTATGTAACGTTAAGTTAAAGCCAACGTTAAGTGTTCCTGAGAGGTCAGTTTATAATTGGCTGCGCGGAATCGCCTTTTTTTCCCTACGTGTACTTTTTCCTCAGAAGAAATAGTGAATGTGTTACATCTGTAATAGGGAGGTGAGTGGCTCAGAGGGTAGTGCTGCGGTCTCATACCTCTAGGGTTTGGGGTTTGGTTCCGCACCCCACAGTGACCTTGTGTGTGTGTGTGGTTACCATGTTCTCCTCTTGTTTTTGCCAGATATAAATTATAATTTTACAAAAACTACATATTTTTTAGTTTGACTTCCACAATGTATTCTTACTTTTATATATAGTTTACTTTCTTGTATTTTGCTTACATCTTTTATATATAATTTACTTCATATTTGTATTACATCAGCTTTGGTCACTAATGTAGTCTTGTTGTGTGTGACACAGTGACGGTAAATCCTTTGAAATTTGATACTCCTGAAGTCGAAAAACTTGCAGTGGGGTGAATTGGTGTCTCTGAATTGCCCATAGACTGTCTGTCCTGAAACAAACTAGCGCCCCAGGTAGTGTTTCCTAGATTAGATTCTGGGCTCACATTGACCCCATACTCGATAAAATGGTTATGGGTGCATGGGTGGGTATCTGCATGGGAAGAGCAGTATGTTCCTGGGTTTGTTTCTTCTCTCTTGGGCATGAAGCCTTTTTTCTTCTTCTGAAGGTAAGCCTGGGCACGAGTGACACGCTCTTCCTGTGGATCAAGGAGCCCAAACCCACAGTCGAAGGCCACATCTTCTGCAACCCAGTGGAAAGCTGTGCCTTCATGGCCTTGATATGGTAAAAGGTGCCGGTGTGTCAGATCGCAGAACAGGACCCCCCGGGCCGGAAGCTTCTATGGTCTTAGATCACCATTCTATTCCTGGAAACAAACCGGTGTAAAGATGGCCGGTAACGATCACCCACGTCACCAATTCTGTGTTTCAGCCAAATTCTCCCTCTGGTTAGCATGTTGCTGTAAACCACCTTACTTATGCAGGTGTAGTCTGGCTTGTTCCCAGTATACAGAGAAAAAAATAGATGAGAGTGGTGGCCAAAATGTAGCTTTTAAGATGCCTGAATCGAAGGAACTGAATAAATGGAACGAACAAAATGGCCGAATTGTGCTGTGCGCAACACTTACTGTTGCAGCGGACGGATGTGTGTGATAGCCTAGCGGGGCATTTTTTTTCCAGGTGTCACTTGGTTTGTTTGCCCTCTGTCAGTACAAGTTCTGCTCTATCTCTGATACCTTAAAAGGCATAAAATCAAATGACACATTCTTATAGATCCCCACCCCACGCTCCTCTCCAACGTTGTCTACCATCACATTAGGCGCCTTTGCACAGGAGGACCTTTTTTTCAGGAACTAGGACCTTTCTTCATATCCAGGAACTTCTGTTGCATTCATGTTGCAGGAACTTGGGCCGATTGTAGTTCCTCAGAGGTAGCTCCAGCACCCTTCTTTAATACCTACTCCATACTAGGTACTTTTCGTTGGAACACAAACTGCTGGGGAGGCACTTACAGCGGGAGCTTGACCACAAGCACCACTGCTAACTTGGAAGTTATGCAGAAGTGCAGAAAGAGATGTAGTAGAGCAAAAATTGAGTAGATGGAATTATTTTTGTATTATATTTAATGAATAAGTTTTTTTTGCTTGCATCTCCATATTTCTTTATTGGAAAATTTGATCAATGACCAATATACTTTTGTCACCAGTGTTGAAACTTGCCAGCACTTAGTGGAATATGTTACACCATTTTTTTATTCTGTGAAACCGAAAGATCGATCTTCCGGTCAGATTTAATAATGAAATATAAACATGATGCAAGTCGTATGAATATGATATAAATAAAAGGCTGTGATCGCAATGGCTCCCCCCGATAACTAACAAATAGCTTAACAAAACAAATTTACTATTCTCCAATGTTTTGGGATGGCGGTAGTTTCAAATTATATGGGAAGTTTAACCTACGAGCTTTTTGTGTCGCTGATGCTTATTTAGCATAAAGGTCCCAGTGTTGTTGTGCAGTGTGAAAGCGACACATACTGTAAAAGTGGCCAGGAGCTTCCAAAGTCCCAGTGAGACAGCCCAGGGACTTGTTAACCAGGGACCAGGTTCCAGGACTTCGGTGTGAAACCGCCTTTTAACTCTTCATGCAGTAACGGAATCATGGTTCTACTCGGCCTGTAAATCATTCTGGGTGTGTCAGACAGGAAGCCGCACGTGTAGGTATGTCCCCTCTGAACCGCCCATGCCTTACTACCCTTCAGCTTCAAGAATGGGTCCCTGACCAGACAGAGGGTCCGGGATGAAAGTGCCGGTGGCTCGTGGGATGCTTTCAGCGAGGCCCTTAGATCTACCGGCATGGGCAATGATGGAAATATAGGTGACAGGGATACTTCAAATCTAATATTTTCACTTGATTAATCTATAAAATGACTTATCTACAGTATGCAGTAATTACCATTCTGTGCAAATGTGACATGCAGGGATGAGACATGCAGCTATGAAGTCCACAGTGGGCGGGATTACTGTGTGCTGCCAATCACCAGCCAATGGGGAAGGCCAAAGCATATGATTGACAGTGCATGATAGCCCCGCCCACCATGGATTCTTCCCTTCATCTCTGTTCTAACAATGTTGCAGTTTGGTTAATGGAAATTCTTTCTGTTCAAGGCATCTATTTTGATGTGATGGAAATAACACCACCGGCTGTTGGGGTCCACAGATTCAACAAAGTGATGAGTAGGGTGGGTATGTGGTCGCTTATATGCAGGCTTGTGGGGTCGCTGTGGGTTTCTTCAGCACTGGTACCCCCTCTGTGTGGAACGCAGGTTGCAAGCTTCTCGAAGCAGGTGGAAATCCGGGCCCTGGTGGAGGGCCAGTTCATGGCGAAGAGGGTGCATGCTGAGAAGTTGGGCTATAAAATCGGTAAGCTTCACGTTTCAGAACTTGAAACTCAGAAGACTTCATGTAAACATACTAGAATCGCTTGTGATTCAGTGCCAAACATGAATTACAAACCAATATTACACAACACATACTGTAGGAGATACACTTCACTGTGCAGTATACACAAACAGCAAGGATAGTGGTCAACACCATGGTGCGTCATGACGGCAATTCTGATCATAATGAAACTTATACCTCCAACGTGCTTTTTAAATAAGCAGCCTGCATAGTTTTTTTTCTTAAAGCATTTTGCTGCGGACACGTTCATCCATGTTGGCATGTATGGTAAAGATCTCAACAGGGATGACAAACAGTGGCAAGAAACAAAAACAAATACGTTTACATGAGTACCAAGTACACACGACTGCAAAGTGCAATGGAAACAATATGCTAAGAAAATGCCGGAGAGACCAACAACCGGAGGCTGTGCAAAAACGGAAACAATTGTTCCCCATAGGCGAGTTTTTTTCACCCAGGTCTTAGTTTTATGGTTTTATATTCAAGATGAGCTGAAGAAGCCGCTGGTCTCGGATCAGCAGAAAACCCAATTGACACGGAATGTAAATCTTCTCTCCTCTGGCTTCTAATCTCTTCAAGTCTGAAAAGCCAACGTATGGCTTGATAAAATTAGATTTTCCAGTAAACAATTGACCCTTTCTCCCGCTTGAAGGGCTCGTGATACAGTTTCCTTTTGGATGTTCATGGATCCACAAACTGAGCTTTTTTTATTATGGGTGAAATTGTTCTTTTAAAATGTACGCACGCATATAAGGGAAAATGGAACCCAGAGTGGGAGATATTGTTTGCAGCTCTATGTTTTCTGCAGTCGAGCCGGATCGAATTCAGGAAATTCACACGCCCCCAGATTTTAAAAAGCGAGTGAGCGTCACCCTTGAGGGGAATTGTCTGATGAGGAGGAGACATGCCTTTCATTCGAACCGTCGGCTTTATTGCGTAGATATGCTGTTCCCTCCAGAGACCAACCAGCTCATCCGATCTGCCAGAAGTTTCACTTTTCCACCTTTTCCATTAGGAGCATCCCATCATAACAGTGTCCCTGTAACCTAGCGGGTTGCTAGGCTACGATAATCTAGGGCAGGTGAGGCGCTCTGTTGTCCCACGGCGGAACCCCGCCACACCTGTTGAGGTGCTGTCGACGGCGACGCCTTTGTGAAGCTGGTCACATGACCAACAGAGGGGTTCGTGACCCAGTTCTGAAAATACAAGCGAGCGTGAAAGCGAAAGGCTTCCTGCTTTATGGCTTATTACTGATGATTTTTTACGGAAGCGAGGATCCTTTCTGCTCACATGATTCACGCACTGGCTTTCCACTAAACTATTTCGAGTTTGTGAACTGCACCAATTTATCCTTTAACTGTGTTTCATCTACTGGAGAAGGGGGGTGATAAATTAAAGGTATTAAATATTTATTGTTTTCATTAATAATATTAGTCGTGTGTATTCCCTGCGGTTCTAAGATAGAGATGTACCTAAAAATTTCCATGGGCTGTCCATTTGTTTTATGTGAAAATACAGCAAAACGCAAAATGAAGTGGTTCTAAATTAATTTTGGGTCCAGTTTAAAACAAGGGACCAGTAGCTGGAGACCATCGTGCTGAAAATGTGTTCTTTGTAATATCTAAGTCCGAAGTCATACGTTCCGAGCTTCCAGCTTCAAAGAAAAGGCCCGACTTGTCGTAACGTTGCATCAGTGTATGTCGTCTTTAGGGTGGGGGCTTATTTAGCTATGCGCTGGCAGTCTGAATCACCCCATATCCCCAAGAGCACCATCGATCACCTCAAAACGTTACCGTTTTTGGCGTAAATTATTCACGCCGTCCTTTGATCTCTCCCGGAAGGAGACTGTCTGCACAGAGGTTGCCTACGGTACCCAGGAGCGACCGGGAGCTCAGCCCCGCCGCTCGAGACCAGCACTTAACCTTCTCTGGTGCAGACGGGTTGATGTGAGGCTGGGGGAAATGATAAAGAAATGTGGCCAGCGTTGGTGACTGGACCCTTGGCACTGGCATCTTCGCAGATGTGCCGCAGGTCAAGGACATCAGCTGTCAGACAGATGGAGTAACCCAAGATTCAATTCAATTCAATTCAGTTCAATTTTATTTATATAGCGCTTTTAACAACTGCCATTGTCACAAAGCACTTTACATATACTGTAACCGGCCCAAACCCCCACCAAGCAAGCCTGAGGCGACAGTGGCAAAGAAAAACTCCCTCTAGCAGGAAGAAACCTTGAGAGGAACCTAGACTGGGAAGGGGACCCCATCCTCATCTGGGCGACCGGGGAGCATGAATGTGAGTGTTAGGGCTCCCGCTAGTGGCATTAATATTTAGCAAACGCAAATGACAAAGGGCTTATTCATAACTGTCACCCTCCCCCTTTTCCGAGAGTTTTATTGATATGCGAAATGGGAACGTTCTTGAATACACAATGACCTTAAATAGAAGGCGTAATTAGCATGGAAAGCACCGGTGTTTTACTGTGTGGGCTGGGTATTAATGAAAAGCACCGGGATCTGCGCTCTACAGTATGTAGGTGAAGAATGTGAGGAAGTGAAGTAACTTTAGGCTGTGGAATCAAAACACACATCAGTATGTTGCCTTATCACAGAATGGCAACACTGTACATCATGGATATTAGAAGTGCCTGCTTATTAAACTGCTATTGCTGCCCGACATACCAATACAAAAATGTGGAAGAGTAGACTGCTAGACGGTGTGTTGGGTCTTTGCAGCACATGAGTGAGTATTAATCACTTGGAATCACGAGGTCAGGTGACACGAGCTGCTGCTTCTCGGCTGTAATTGCGGTGAGAGTGATCGCACTTTCATGGTAAACGCTCAAGGTGCAAGGGAGTCCGTTGATAATATACCTGGTTTCTAGAAATCCGTGTCAGTCTCGTATGGGGGGTGTCCTGTTGGGTGTTATAAGGGTGTTTTCAGTGTTAATTAAAATGGTGTACCTAAAAATAAGTCAATACATTTCCAAAGTACAGTATCGAAGTGTTACGTTACTATATTTCCATTTATTTTAATGTTAAAGGCCAGTAGATTTTTTGGTAACTATTCAGAATTGCGTGATGGAAAGAGTGTTTTGTGTCTCTTATTGTCATACGGTGTTGCAGAGCAGTTTGATTAATGAATGTCATGCCTTAAGACTGTTGTTCTCAATCCAGTCCTTGGGGACCCCCAGCCAGTCCACATTTGTGCTCCCTCCCAGCTCCCAGCCAAACAAGAACCCTGAATACATGGTACAGGTGTGCTGGGACCTGGGAGGGAGCAAAAATGTGGACTGGCTGGGGTCCCCGAGGACTGGATTGGGAATCACTGCATTCAGATTCTCCTGTATTTTACCACTTGATGTCATGGCTTGTGGTTTGCTTCAAAATTACTCGCAATTTTTTTTTCCTTCTTCCAGTTCCTGGAACTAAAGTCCTGGCCACCGGGGGGGCTTCTTCCAATTGTGATATTTTGCAGGTTAGTTGACCTTGACGCTTAAAACATGGCTCTCATTTGCTTTTGTTTTAATTGTAGTTTGGTAGATACAAGGACATCCTTTCATGGATAGGTGATGGGTACTGTACCAATATATGTAAATGACAGTGTTGCTTTATCCTAAGTATAATCATAAATCACTTTTCTGTAAACATCTGTTCCTGTTTTTTTTTTCTTTTAATTTCTTTCTCTCCCGTCCTTAGCCAGTTATGTCATGCATGCTTACTGCATTATTACTGTCATGCATGCCGTTTATAAAGTGAGTGTCTTCTGGTATTGTGTGTGTGTGTGTGTGTGTGTGTGTGTATCCATTCCCTAATGTGCTGGCATCTCATTCAAGGTCTCTCCTGCCCAGCAGTCTCCAGGCTGCCCGCAATCCTGCATTTGTTACATGTTTTTTTGCAAAATGGGTGGATGGACATTTCACTTTCACATGAAGTCACAGTGATTGAACCGTCTGCTCCTGGAAGCCATGAAACAGATGTGTGGAGAGAGTTGTAATTATGATGTGTTTCCTTATAGTGGCTAATATGCATTACAAAGGTTTTGTCTGCATTAGCATGTTCTGAAAGGAAGCCCC